>CAJHNH020004774.1:0-31808 GCA_905116865.2 Candidula unifasciata
GCAGTGGAGATAGATAAAGTGGTCTAACACATATATCATCTCCCCCTATCCCCCTCACTCTGCACACAAACACCAATATTTACTGTCAGTACCTGCATTCACTAGTTTTCCCAACCGCCCCAGCACTCATTGATCTGGGTCAAGCACACACATACTTTGATTAACACAGCCCTGACCCAATTCTGTCCCCATCTCGTATGTACCGATTCTGTAAGTAGTTTAAAACGTACACAATTGTAAGGGCATTAAATGTTTATCAGTATGGGTGGTTTATTGAGGGCATAAGCTATTTAGTCTGTACAGTGGAAGATCTACGTTCGAATCCGCTACTCTAGCGATCAAGAATGGTAGAACTAAGTGAGATCACACCGCCGATATGGATTTTTCCACAGCAGTGACTACTTTACAGACAACATTCTAGGTACTCGTAAACTATAATTAACTTACCCAAGCATATGTAAAAACTGAAACATTTCCAGATTGCCTTGAAAATTGACAGTATACAGGCACAGATTAACACATCTGGAGGCTTGAGAAGCTGGCAAGGAGAATGGCGTCAGTTAGACATTTCAGGCGTTGGTACAAAAGAAGTTCCTTGTATACTGGGGCAAGGAGTAAATCGGTTTCCAAGAAACCTCAATTAACTCCCTAAATATATCCCCAAGAGATATACATTTAAAAGTGGAGTTTAGTTAAAGTAACCAGAAAAGGCAGACATAATAATGTTGTCCAATACAGGCCTATATATATAGATATAAGGGACTATATATTTCTGGGCGAGTCCAAGTTTGAATTTTGTGCAGATTACAGGTAAGACAGGTTATCAGCCTTACAAACCGATGTGTAATGACTATCATTTCACGACACTACCCCTGAGCGTAAACTCGGACAACAATGAGTTCGTAACCCGGTCACTGCACAGCTGGTTTTAGCAACTTAGCAAGCCCGCAGTGCTTAGATGCATTTAGACCAAGACAGGAATTGCCCGCGTCAAAAACCATTCGCATAAGCAATTTGATTATCAAGTTGTTGATATCTTTAGTATCTATTCATCTTAGGTGACCAACTGCAGAGCAGTTTAGTTTCAGCAGCCCTATGTCACTGAACATGTATGTGCACCAAGCCAGTAACACAGGCATAATGGCTACGCAAAGAATGTTACATAACAGGATTACTAGCTCTACAGTTACCTGTGAGAATTATTTAAACCAAGTAAAGTACTGTTCGATTCAGTGGATATGGTATCATGGTCTTATGTAATGTGAATAGAAAATTGCAACTATGCATGTTAAAATACCCAGACATGCAGCAATAGGTTTTAAATGCCATATAAATACCACCACATTGATATATGTACTTAGCTTTAACACTACAGGAAAAAAAAATCTACTAAACATAAATTATGTGCTAGAATCCAGATGGATGACATTAATTGCTTATGAAAATTTATGAGTGAACAAATCGAGTAAGTGATCTCAGCTCCAGGCTAACGTGCAGTTTGCCTGATGTGTGCTAGATGAGAAAAGTGTGAAACCGCGTAGAACCTTTGAGTGCACGAGAAGTAGGCGAGATTATTGAAACTTGGAGCCAATGAGCTAGCTCAGTTTTGTTTTCTATCCTGTGAGAGACTGACCCTATAGCGCCTGGAATGCCTTAGTCCAATCTATTCATAAACTGAGCGAATGCCACAAACTGCCAGAGAAAAACATAGCTTTGACTCCATAACAATTTGAAGTGGAAAAATTTCGTCTGCTGCGAGATGTAAGTTTTACTGAATGTAGTTTTGGGAGTTTTGAACTGCAATTACAGTCAGTATACTTAATCGAGATCTATATCCATCATCATCATCATCATCATCATCATGACCATGTGCCCTGCCAACTGGAGTAAGAGCTCATGCGTCTCCACAGATCACGATCCCTGGTTGCCTGGAACAGCTCTCTTAATGACATCCCTCCATGCCATAGTTTAACCCCATCCAGCGTCATCTCTCTTGGTCTGCCTCTGCCCCGTTTTCCACTGACCTTTCCACTTGTCACGATGTTCTCCAATGTCTTTCTTCTCATTATGTGGCCAAAGAACAGTGTTTGTCTCTTTCAAACTATATCCAATTAGTGATAATAATTAGGTAAATTGGTAATCTGGTAATCTTATTTTCAGCTTCATAGCAAAGGGGTCAACCCATAATTGCTCCGCTCCTGTGCCAACGAAAAACACACAGAATGTTTATCACAGTCCCTTGTGGAAAGATTGACAGACTGCACTAGCATACACACTCATTAAAATCATTCGTAGCCATCCGAAGTGCTAACACAAACAGTCCGATACTAGAAATGCAGTTCATTATGGATGGTAGCACTAGTGACTAGCAAAAGTCACCAACAGATCAGCAGTTGCACACGCGATCAATTTTAATTACATAATGGCACCACTAATATTGCGACAACCGGCATCCGCCATTTTCTGAATCTACACTTCATACCACCACGGTGGTCACAGTCGAGAAACATTCAAAATGAAATCCGCAGTTCACAGTGTCACGCCATGCACTTAACTCAGAAGCTGGGCAACGAAACTATATCCTTCCTGTCTACAAATGGAGCAAAAATGCAACGGCCACCCTCTGGCAAAAGCAAACAAAATTTGCTACGGCTCAAAACAGTGGCTGTACTTAGCGTCCATTTTGACGGGAAGCATTATGTGGATAATAATTATGTCGGCCTTGTGTAGCCTATGACTTAGACAACTTAAAACTATGGCTCATTCACAGAGAAGACCAACATTGGAGTCAATAAACAGTTCCATATCGGCAGTTTAGTGATCTCGACGTTTTATTCGTGTGAAAGCTTGCTTTGCTGAATGATCTGTCAATGTCTCTGAGAAGGTTGCATGATTACAGCTAAGAGTCATTGCATCTTCGATGTCGGAGTGTATCTGCCTGAGAGTCTAGTAACCAAACACCCTGCATATAAATAATCTAGATCTGTAAAATGGATATCAATGCAAAATTCTTGTTCTGAAATGAGGCCTAAGGTCAGAAATCTTTGAACAACCAATAACTTTTCATCAGAGTTTCATTGAACGCAAAAAAGAATAACACTATTGTTATTATTTATATTATTATCATTATTAATAGTATTATTATTATTAATAATCATATGTGTATGTAACCTGTATCAATAATAACAATAATAACGTATAATATCATTTATCATTACCTAAAAAATAATAACTGACTGAAACAGTCAGTTGTCAAATTCACCCGGCGCTGCACTATGGGAAGGCCCGTGACACAGATAATATACCTATTTCGTCGTAGAAAATGCATTGTATGTCTTTCTCTGCTTAGAGCGCCACAAATTACACGATCTGGGCTCACCGAATTAAAAATTGACAGCACAGAATCTAGGACAAGCCCATAATAGCTCGTCACCCTTCTCAACAGGCAGCAAAAAGTCTCCATACCAATGTTACATATTTGTTATTTTGTTAACTATTCGATTTGACCTCCAGATTATCCGCTGCATCTTTATCTCCAGGTACGGGTTTTCAGTATTTAACTCGTTACCTCCTCCCACAAGTGAGAGATACGCAGTGAAGTACACTCCCAACTGGGGCTAGTCCAGCCATAATATCTCACTTCTCATCCTAAACACGCTACGTTATTAAAAAGCTCAAAATTCATAAAATTATCTCACTGTGCTTCTAAAATTGTTAGGGCACGTGCATTATTTTACAGTCACACGAGTCAATTCAAATGTGATTTCAAAATGCGCCATCTAAAGTTGAATTAAAGTAATAATACCGACGGTCTGTGTTTTCCTTCAAGGCTGGTACCCGAAAGGTTGACACTACTGACACTTAAAGAAGCTCATGATAAATATCGGTCAGCTCCGTTCAAATCTTGAAAAAAGTTATAGAGTTCTAGTAAGTGAGTAATTGTTACATCAGGTTTTGCCATGGCATACCCTGTGTTTTTAGGAGTGTAGGGATTAGTTAATAACAGAGGGGGAAATCTAGTGTTAAATCGTGTAAGTGATGACGTGAGGCATTTAATTACTACATCGCTGCTAACTTGATATGAATTTTCTAGCTTTTAAGGCGTTTCACAAATCCAGGCATAATCCATCAGCAGGCTGCGTAATAATGACAATTTTCACAGTCCTACATGCCTTGAAGGATTTTTTTTTTTTTCAATCAAAAGTTAGAACTCATATTATCAAACGTGTAATTACCCCAATAGGAACTCAAAACGATCACAGCCAGTCTTCTGAATTTCTGAATTTTACAATTCGATTAATTCTGAATGTTAACTCCAAGCAATTATTAAAATTCCTCTTGTATCTCGTATAAGCAATATGTAGTAAAATCTAATGTAGTTCAGCAAAGACTCAGTGGGATATAAGTAATTAAACTAGTAATTCAGATACAAACGGTTAATATAACAATTAACTATGATAGAAAATAGGAAGGGGAAAACATAATCTGTAGTATGACAAAGAAAAGTATGGTCAGTTTTTTTTGTATTGAAAGAGTTTAGTATTATCTTCACAAGGGTGCACCTACATTCGGCCCTGCTCGAGCTCCTTGTTTACAGATACAGTGGCCAGCCAACATCCACAGCCACAACCTCAAACAATTTCATATACACGTTGATCACACTCACAACACTAAGGACCACATTCTTTACAATACAGTATGACAATATGGGTAGTGTGAGAGGAAGAGGAAGATAGGGGCAGATATGTGTGCAAAGTTTAGGATATTGAAACAACAAGCAACAACATAAGAAATACGATTGACATCAAAACATAAAATTTATTCTTCTTTCTTTTAATCTGGCTCCATTTACTTCATCAAAATGTTATTGGGAAAAGGGGAAGAGGGTGTAAGTTTCTTTTGTGTGCGTTTTCCATTATCTCGTATAAAGAAAGCAATATACAACAATTTTCTGTCTACGAACAGGACACTGCAGGTTCAACTACCACATGCATAAAATAGAGATTGTACAGTCCCCACAGTGTGCCTGCCTAACAGAACCACAAACACCTGAGCACATTTTGCAGACCTGCCCACTCTACATACAGTTTCGAAAAGAAACCTGGCCTCAAGAGCAAAGTGTGCAGAACTAGCTATAGGGAACCATGAAAGATCTGCTACTAACATGCGAGTACAGGGAGGCAACCTACCTTATGGTCTTATCCAAGCGTACGAAACCGAACACAAAGAAGAAGAAGAAGTAATTATAAGGTGATAATCAATTCTTTAGGGCCGTTCCTGATGCCATCGTTTCATTTTCTGCATAGTGTTTCCCTTGCTTTCTATCCATTGTATTTCTTCAGAATGTTTCTCTCTGCTAGTTGGTACCAGGGCGTTCTCGCCAGGTGATAAAGCCATCTCACCTGTTGCTCTTAAATAGACTGTATTTCTGGTTTCAGACTTTGTTTTTTATCATTTA
The DNA here is from genome assembly GCA_905116865.2 of Candidula unifasciata. Taxonomy (NCBI): domain Eukaryota; kingdom Metazoa; phylum Mollusca; class Gastropoda; order Stylommatophora; family Geomitridae; genus Candidula; species Candidula unifasciata. The sequence continues at coordinate 5,459 of CAJHNH020004774.1, forward strand.
TAATTGTATAATTTTTTATACTTTGATTCACACTAGCAACGCAGGAAGGTTCGAGAGATTAGACAAGTCATGATTGGTGGTAGTATTTCGTGTTAACAAAAACTCTCATGACTGGTGGTAGTATTTCATGTTAACAAAAACACTCATGACTGGTGGTAGTATTTCGTGTTAACAAAAACACTCATGACTGGTGGTAGTATTTCATGTTAACAAAAACACTCATGACTGGTGGTAGTATTTCATGTTAACAAAAACACTCATGACTGGTGGTAGTATTTCATGTTAACAAAAACACTCATGACTGGTGGTAGTATTTCATGTTAACAAAAACACTCATGACTGGTGGTAGTATTTCATGTTAACAAAAACACTCATGACTGGTGGTAGTATTTCATGTTAACAAAAACACTCATGACTGGTGGATAGTATTTCATGTTAACAAAAACACTCATGACTGGTGGTAGTATTTCGTGTTAACAAAAACACTCAAGTATAGAGGTTCTTGAGAGGCTGAAAAAAACGTTACTTCATGGAATAACATAAAATTTAAAAAAAATAAAAAAAACAATTGCCATTTTTGGGCCACAGTAAAAACATAATACTCTTTTAGAAACTATAAACTATACTGGAGGGGAAAATCAATAGAACAAAAGGAAGACAACGATACAAGTGGGTTTGAGATTCATTGCAGCCTACCTTCATGGTGGAAAAGGCAGCAGGTTGATTGCTTAATTGGTGGTAGAAACTTTTTAGACTGCAGTGAAGCTGGTGTCAGTAAGTGAGTTACCACAACTGCAAAAAAGGAGTCACTGAAAGCTAAAGTCTTTAAAATATCACATCATACCAATCAATCTAGCGTTCTGCTTCGGTTACCTAACAACCTCTGAACAGCGATGCCTAGTGACAATTAAAAAAAAAATATTACCGCAACAGGTAGATTGGGAAGATCCATCAAATGAAAAAAAAAAGGAGGGAGGGGAGAGTGTGAGAACGTGCACAAATACGTCTGAACTTTACTACCAAAGCTGTATCAGTAAACTATCAGGGATCATAGAACGCAACAGATGACCAATTCCATTTGGTTTGTTTTTCTATTTAATTGACTTTTGGTGTCATTTATTGCGGTTGATGATTCCCTTCATATATCCGTTGATAAAGATGTTGCTCGAAACCTCGGTTGTATTTGAAGGTGTCTTTTCCGTTCATTTCTGGGCACACTGATCTTGTGTACTGTTGGCTCACCCCTTGACTTCATGTGAAAACTCTAAACCAAATACCCGAAGAAAACGCGACATTAAAACAGATGCAAACATAACGTGACATTTTCTTTCAATGTTATTTTTTGCAATGACAAACTAAGGCCTGAAACTATGGCTGGTTATAACGTTTCTTTTGAAGAAGGCGCTGGGAACATTTTTCTGACCATAGATGACCACACGGCAATGATCTTTACTTGGGTTGTCCTGACGTTCCTCTGCCAGATAATTGATGTATTTGGAGTAATCACGAATATCATCAATATCGTCTGCTTTGTCAAACAAGGCTTTAAAGATTCGGTAAACATCACTCTGCTGGGTAAGGTTAACATTAACTTTATCATTATTCTCGTTTACATGTCTTTCGTCTAGGCATGATCATCATCATCATCATCATTATCATCATCATCATCATCATCATCACCACCACCACCACCATCATCACCATCCTGTTTTGCCCTTATAAGTCACAAATAAAACTTGCAGTCAACTCGTTCATTCGACTCTATCGTGGCCAGTCCTTTGCATATTCTGAAGGGGTTCCAGTCCAGCAGATCTGAGCTTATCCCAGCAACGTTTTCTTTACGGTTTGTCTTAGATGCCTTCATTCCATCAGTTTCCCATTTCTATGCATGTTTAGAGATTCTCTGTTTGCTTCAGCTCAGGATGTTTCTAGTAGATTCTTTCCTCTATATATTGGACTAAGTTATATTGCTAATTGGATATCTCAATAAGTACTTACTTTTTGTGTGTGCCTGGCTCCATTCAAAGTTTAAAACGGGAAGGGTCGATCTTGTTGCATAAGTTGCTATCCCACTTAGCTCACTCTCTTTTCACAGAACAGCTAGTCACAGCCTGGAGCTTCACGCAAAGAACAAACTCTGTAACTCCAGCGTCGATCCGCAGATTTCTCCATAAAAATTAGCCCAGTTAACCGACAAAAATGCAGTCTTTGAAATAAACTCACGACATCTAGAACGACAGGCAAACGGCCTGACCACTTCACCACCAAACGTACATTTTTATTCATTTGCCTTGATTAAACTCTAAGCGACAGTATTTTTCTCGCTGTCATACCGTATTTAAGTTTTCTATTTCTCTTGACTTGAATTGAAAACTGTTAGACAAAACTTAATTAAATCCATATAAATTTGCCTTAATTGCTGTAACATGTTGTATTTATAACTGACATCACAACAATGTGAACATTCCCATAAGCGCTCTGTCCTCATCTTCAAGGGCAGAGTTCTAATTCCGATGCTACCACTGACAATCTTTATATCCTTCTCACCATTCCCTAAAGTGTTGACGAATTTGCCTTTCTGTTACAAATGCCTCGACGTTCAGATGCAAATATGACCATCATCTTTTCTGTTGGAGTACCTTAACTGCTTATACCTCAGTGTACTTATTACAAGGTATGCCATTCTAGCACTTTCTAGTCTTCAAACAGAATAATAATCATATACTGTTTCTTAGCATTTCATATGAACGAACATTTCTGCATTCGCTATCTGTCAGACTGGAAGTCTTCGTTGCTGAGTAGTTAAACTATCCCTATTTCTTGTTTGGGGGATTGGGGGGGGGGGGGGGGTGAATTAGACCTGGTGCCCCTTTACCAAGATTTTGAGAGGCCAGGTACCAACAATCTTCATATAGATTAGAAAGATCAGTACAAGGGATGGGCACGCACAAATCCTCACGTTCTGGAATAAGACCAAAGTCATGAAGTGAACGGGCAACCAAAACATTCCATCTTTAGAAGAAGGAGAACCTTGCTCCTAAGAAGAAGGAGAACCTTACCCTCTAAAGTGTGTGTTTTCAGTGGTTGACTCAGAACCACAACTCGCGACTGCAGATGTCATGTGACTCTTCATAGCTCGGTGCTGGAATCAAATAATTGTGTGCTTTATGCGACAAACACATGTATTTTTAAACCGCTTGCAATAAAAAAATAAAGCGAATCCTCTCGATTCTCTTTTGCGGATCCAAAAACCATAGGGTTCAAAACCGTATCAATGCATATATATATATATATATATATATATATATATATATATATATATATATATATATAATTGACTAATATCTTTCTAGTCGACTTGATCTTAAATTGGTAGCTACTGGGAAGTAAAGGCGATCAGCGGGATGTTGACCATCTTATCCATTGAGTTCTGTTTGGTTTATAAAAATGTATGTCCAGTACTATATTTGTCCAACTCACCAAGGGCGTGAAAAGTGTGTTTACTTTACTTGTATCTAACAATTTAGCAGAGTATTTTTTTTTACATATTTAGCACCATATACTTGTATCCATCAAATTACAAGTAATCTTTTGTACACATTCAGCCTTAGCCATCTCCGACCTCGGATGCCTCCTCACGCTGATCTACACAAACATCTCGGTTACCCCAGCTTTCGTGACCTCAGATCTACCCTTCGAGGCAATGGGGGTCTTCTACCTGGTCGCAGGAATTCCACACATCACCTTCACCCGGGTCACCAGTTGGATAACTGCAATCATCACATTAGAGAGATGTTTGTGCATAGTAGCCCCTTTAAAGGTTTGTAGAAATCATTTACCGTGTGAGTCGGAAATGCAAATACACTTTTTGTGTGTTCGTATAATAGAAGTGGCATTGTCAGTCTTCTTATGCAGTGCCAGACAGAGTCAGATCAGCCCGCAGGAAGAACATGAGTGATGAAGACTTAAGGGAGATGGCTTTTCTCTTCAACTAGAGCATCAGAACAGCTTCGGTACCCCAGGATTGGGTACAAAGCTATCTAATCCTACTTCCAAAGCCAAAGCTCATTTCAGACTCAGCGGTTTTAGGATTATCATCCTGTAAAATACCTTCGGCAATTTGCTAGAGAAGATTATTGCTGATAAATTGCAGATGTTTTGGGAAAGGGAAGAGGTCCTGCCCAAAAAAAGTTTAGGTCGTTACCGGCCACGGAAAGATTCCTGGTCAAATGCAGCTTCTTTTGCTTTTGATGTTTATGAGGTGTTTCAGAACAGATAGGAGACGGTTGTTGCAGCACTTGATCTCGAAAATGCCTACAATAGAGTTAGATAGGATATTTTGTTATCTGCACTACTGGGGAATATGAATTGGTTAGCAGCTGTCCTGCATTCACTATGGTTGCAGTTAGCTTGGGTACAAAGGCAATTGACATGAAACAAAGAATGCTGATCATATTGTTCCAGCATGTAATCCTGTCGGTGATAGATTATGAACTTGGAATGCTTACCATGTCAAAGAGTCAGCTGATGAAACTTGAACATATACAGAATGAAGCCATGCGGGTAATTCTGGGATGTACAAGAGATACCTCGGTAGTCATCATTATCAAGTACCTTGTAAGCTGCGTGGATCTTCATGCATTTCCACAGATCTCGGCTTGTGTGTGTTTGTGTATTCTGGTGCAATATCAACAGTTTAATTGATCAAGAACCCAAAAACCAAGATCTGTGGAGAGGCACGAACGATTACGCCAGCTGGCAAGACCCGTAATTGCATGATGATGATGATGATGATGATCATTGCACAAGGTTTAATCCAACGAGAGCGTTATCTAAGTAAAACTCTGTAATTTCGCAACGACCCAAAGGAGCCTCCGCAAAAGCTACAATCGTGTTTCTCTGACAAGCCTGCAACCTTTATAGCATTTAAAAAAAAAAAACACACACACACCTACTACTGCCTGGTTTACCACCTGAGGTTTTAGGGTTTCCCGGCTAGTGCATTTTAGGATGTTTAATTTTTCCCCCAATTGAAAAACTCCATCACATTACCAGGGGTCGAACACGGTTCTCCCGCATGAGAGCCGGAATTTGTAACCGCTCGGCCAGCCGCTTCTCCTATAGCAAGTATGTTATTGTACCAAAACTGTCAATTACTGCCTTTATTTACCACTTTTTGCGATGTAGGCAGGGGGTCTTTGAGCCTGGGCATTTAAGGCAGCATATGTCATTGTGAATTTATCATGAAAGTTCAAGATTCTTTACTACTCATATATCATACCGCTTTTTTCCCCCCTTCAGGTGAAGAGTATTATCACACCGAAACGAGTAACCATCCTGGTGATTTGTGTCTTCACAGTCTTCATATTTTCTGTTGCTCCAGTTTACGTCGTCAACAAATTGGACTTTGTTTTCATGCCTCATAAAAACCGAACTCTGCTTGGGCTAGTCTCCAGTCTAGATCGGGAACCCGTTGAAAAGATAACTTTTGCTATTAACAATTTTATTTTACCTTTTATTGCATTTGTTATTATTACCACCTGTACTTCCATACTGGTCGTTAATTTAGAAAAGAGAACAAAATGGCGAAATATGTCAACAACGACGCAAGAGGACGTGTCTATTCGACATCAAAAAGTCGCAAAAATGGTAGTCATGATTTCGGCTCTGTTTATCTCTTGCTTCATTCCAGCTACCATTGTTATGTTTATTATCAGCTTCGAGCATAGCTTTGCTGTTGGTGGTAAAAACATAAATGTGAGTATAGTAGTTGGCGGTGTAGCGGTTGTACTGGAGTCTATTAACTCTTCAGCAAATATTTTTATATACTACAACATGAGCACAAAATATAGAGAGGTCTTCCGACGTATTTTTTGTCCACAAAGTGTCGAGCAGAGTTGAAACAAAATTGATGATATTTTAAAAAACGCGTTTAGAAAAATCAGGTAATCGCAGTTCCAGATTTTAAGCAAACTATGGTAACCCCATAGTTCGCTTCCTTCCTGTGCCAAAGAAAACCACACAGAATGTTTATCAGTGTCCCGTGTAATAATACTGTGGTCTCGGCAGAACCAATAGCATACGCAATATTTAATGCATAAGGCAGCCATCAGAAGTACCCCCCCCCCCACCCCCCCCCCCAAAAAAAAAGAGTTAGATACTAGAAATTAAGGTCATGGTCGATAAAAGAAACAATTACAGCAGATATGAAATCGCAGACGCAGTTAATCGCATAAACGCATAAAGCACCATGAGTTCTCGGCAATAGGCCACTCGCCATTTTATTATAGATCTGCAAGTTCACACCATAAACCACGTTGGGCAAAGTCGAAAAGTATTCTAAATTAAATCGACAGATCACGGTGTCGCGCCATGCACTTAGCTTATTATTTGGGCCTTCAATTTTCAGGCTAAATAAGGAAGAAAATGAAAATGCTAATATCATGAGCACAAATGTACTACGACTAAAAATAGTAAACCTGCCTTCACGAATAAAAACAGTCAACCTGTCTAGTTACTAAAGCAGTAAACTTGCCTATCCATCATATTGACTTAAAGCTGGGGATGATGATTTACGTGGTTAAAATTACGCCTATCACCTTTACTTTACATGCATTTTCTTGGGTTTTTTTTAGCTTGGTCGAATTGGGACTCTATAACTACCACTGAGTTGAGACGACGAAAGTTATAATTAATTTAGTAAAAACACAAATTAAAAGTAAAGTAAAGATCCCCTTACACTCCCTTAGGCGAATCGTGCATATGGGAAGAGCACCCATATTTTTACAGACCAATCGGCACTCGGTGGGTAATGTGGTCAGCATTACGCCAGCCGTCGTTACTTTCCGAGGACAGCCACAAATTACTAAGTCATAAACATGACAATCGTTTACGATGTACATCTCACTAATTTAAGATCACTGTAATCAGTGTCTTCTTCTTCTGCCTTTCTATCCCCCAATGGAGCATAGGCCCTCAACCAACTCACGCCAAGTCGTTCTATCCTTCGCCATTGCATGGAGCTCTCCCCATGTCCTCCAAATATTTCTAACCTCGTTCTCCAGATCTCTTCTCCATGTGTTCCTAGCTGAGAGGAGGTACGTCAACGATCCGGACTCCTTGCGGCTTACTCCACACCGTGTCATACTTCTTCTATTTGAAGAGCCTTCCCTCATCTTGGTTGGCTGGATTTTATTTGCTTCTCTTTTTGACTTATCCATGGTTGGTTGGTTTTTGTGGCTATGGTTTTTACAGGATGAGGTAGCCAACCTCAAGCCCAACCCTACCCTTAGTCGCCTCTTACGACATGCCTGGTAGGGTGCAGTGTCACTATTCTTTACTTCCCGGTGACCCACGGGCGGTAATCAGTGTGGAACATTATAATTGTAAATAGTCTACACAATGAGATAGTTATTGTAATATATGCAGATGGCTTATAGCTGCTCATCTCACCAGTTCTGTTTTAGTTTCTTATTCTTCTTTGGCTTTCTGCATAGGCCTCTTGTCTGGATACACCCCTTTTAACATGTGTGTGTGTATGTGTTTGTGTTTGTGTGTGTGTGTGTGTGTGTGTGTGTGTGTGTGTGTGTGTGTGTGTGTGTATGGTTTCAGTCTGGTCATGGTTGCAGATTCACAATCATCACTTGGTTCCCGGAAATGTCTTACTTTTCGTATAGCATTCAAAACTAACTGTCTAGTCCATGGCTTGTCCGCCATCCACAGTAGCTTTGCCAGGAAGCCTATCTGCTTGATCATTTCTTTGCACGCCTGCGTGCCCTGGCACAAATATGAAACTGATATTTTTCAGCCCTGACTTCTCTAGAGACACCAGCCACTGTCTTCGGATCCAGCCCTTCTCTATCTTCCTGAGCATACTTACTGAGTTACAGAGAAATCATGCGCACAAAAAAGTCTGTGTCTCAGCAACGTTTTTGCTTTGGTCACTGCCATGACCTCCATAGCCATATTACTTGTGGTCAAGGCAACAGCACCAGCATCAGGCTTCACAATTCTAACTAGAATCTGAGCCGTAAAAGCCTAAGAGTTTCTCACATGGCGAATCACAAACACATCTATGTATATGACATCATCCTCCTACAGAAAATTCTCAAAAATTAAAGCCTGCAATTCTACCACAACAGGGAATGGGCTTTCTTGTATACATTTTTTGTCTTTTCGGCTGCAAACTGAATAGGTCGTACAACGCTTTGCTGGTAATTGTGCCCACAACAGTTACTAATATTATGGGTATAAGTAGTCTGTATGTAGATCCCTAAGTTTATGACATGAAGCACATAAACTATCGAGCACAATAATTCTGGGAAATCTTCCTAGATTACAAAATTGTCACCATCTTAGTTTTAAGTCACTGTATAAATGAGATACACGTTTAAGACTATCCCCAGATCCGTAGAATTAATTATGAATACTTGAGGAAGAAAAGAAGAGGGAGGGGGGGGGGGAAGGGAGGGCGCTTACTCAAATATGTTAAAAAAAATAACGTTAATCAATTGTTGAATGGGATTTTAGATCAAAGAGACAGTAGCATCCGTTTAAGGTTTAGTTTGAATCAGCATGCTTTGGAGGGTTAGTTTTCTTTCTAATTGTTATTATTTCTATTTTTCTGTTACTCAAAATAAGGCCCTTATTTTCACTTTCCGTTAAATTGTCTCCATCACTTTTTGCAGTTGTGTCTCATTTTTAGCGATCAAAACCTAATCGTCAACATATCGCATGTTCTTGACTATGTGCCTACCAGTTAATGCACCTGGCATAATATGTATGAATCTAATTATTATTTCACTGTAGAAATTCAATAAATCGGGTGATAGTACACATACCTGTCTAACGCCTTATTTGATGTTTTGAAAAGTTCCAACTTGGTTTTCAATCCGTATGGCTGCTTCTTGTTGCCTGTGTGTGTGTGTGTGTTTGTGTGTGTGTGTGTGTGTGTGTGTGTGTGTGTATGTGTGTGTCGGCGTCTGTAGCTTAGCCGTTGCAACACGCTTCGTAATGTCGGAATGCCGGGTTCGATCCCAGCTGCGGGCCATGCGCCTTGCGTTGGTTTCGACTGGTAACGAGAGTCGACCGTTTAGAGAGGAATGGCAAACTACTGGACGTAAAAAAACCACAACAGCCAACAAAATATTGGTGCTGTTTCTTCAACATCCTGTAAAGGATACGCAACAAACTTTGTATATATATATATATATATATATATATATATATATATATATATATATATATATAGTTCTCAGATCTTTACCATCAACGTTTAAGGTTTCCAAAATTCTAATAATTTATGTATGTTTCACTGTATCAAATGCTTTATTGTAATAAACAAAGCACAAATACAGATTCATGCTAGTCAGTCTTTCTGAAAGTGTTGTCAAGATAAATATGGCGTTGTTTGTGCCTTTATCTTCAACAAAACCAGTCTGCTCTTCTCCACTTTTCTGGTTTCATTTGTGCATTCAGTTCAATATCATGGATCGAATCCAGTCCGGTAGCTGTGTCCTTTCTCATCAACGTTCTCCTAAGGGTTTCTTTTGGGCGTTCTTCCCTTATCCCTTCATTTCCCAGTTTAATGACTATTTGGTGATTCTCTGCTGGTTTCTTCTGAGGATGTGTCCAAAGTAGTGTCATCTTCTCTGTCTTATAGCTTTTGATACTAGTGGTTTCCCAGACATTTATCTTATTTCTTCGCTTCTTTTGAATCCATCCTATTTTCTTAGCTGTAGATGAATTGTAGCAAACAATCAGTGTAAAGACCAACTGATTTTTGATTGATTTATTTACTGATTTATTGATTAACCGATTGATTGCTTAGAAATGGCGTCTCAAAACTGCCACACACACACATACACACACACACACATATACACAGGCAAGTGCATTATATCTTGAGTTACGTAACCGAGGAGGCTCGCGCGTTTGCCTGCTTTCAAGTGCCTATGTATTCACATTTTCGTCAAGCTCAACGTTTAAAAAATGTGAACTCTTTCAGTGACGACCGTAAAAGTGATTAGAGAAAAGGATCTTTTCCTGCCTGTGGCGTATAGAACATATGATTCTAGAATCTTATTCTTGAAGACTGATCTGCACTTGATAGGGGATGTGTTTAATTTCCTATCGGCCGTCTGTACTCCCAAGGTGTTTTATGGTACCAATTATAGGCTGGCTTTACCTAAAGGAGGAGGTCATTAAAATAAATCCAGTTGGTTGCGGGTTTGAACCCTATACCTTCGGACCGGTAGAGGAGCATCCAGTTGCTATGCCACTCTGCATCTCGCCTCCTTATGTAGAATGGGTATCTACAAGTGTAGGATGTGAATTAATATGGTTCGAGCGATTTCATTGGCAACTGTAAGTCCCTGGAGATCATTAAGTTCTGCCGATTGTTTTGGGAACAGCGTCTTCTATGACTGCAAAGGCCAGCGCTAGAATGACAGTCTCTGCTTATAGACCACATACAGACGTTGTTACACTGTCGTTGTGAGGCTAGTTTTCTCTCAGCCGTCTTCTCTCTATAGCTTGCAGCGTTTCGCCTCTTTCAAACTGCGACAGACTGTATGTCGCTGTCTGAGCAATATTGACCATTTAAATCTCACAGTCGTCACTGGTCTGTAAAATATTGGATAGCATTGTATACCCAAAATGTCTCCCGTTTCCAACATACGTTGATAATTAAGAGACTAATGATATTGTTGTACGGTAAATGTCAAAGCAATATAATTACATACATGTCCTACAGATCATATCATTTAACACACCATTATCTTAACTTTGTCGAATAGATGCTGAATTTACCCAACAGTATATTTAATGTAATACTTGCTTTTCTGTTGTTGTTTTTTTTTTTTCAATGTGCTATCAAATATCCTCTGCCTTTGTTAACTTTAATTGAGCTGCGTGTCATCGCACTCCCCCCCAAAAAAAAGTTATTCATGAAAACTAACACTGACTGTAGTGCTCAAAAAACATGTCATCACTTCAAGAGAATTATGAATACCAGACTGCTGGTTGAAAACTTCTCCCCACTGATCATGTACAAATACAGTACTAGATAATAAGACTTTTGATCACCTGATAATATGTTATTTTAGTCATTTTGACTACCACAGAACCACTAATTTGTATTTATAAGAGGTGACATCCGGGTCGGAGGAAAAGATGAATAATTAAAGCACATTGAGACGCATGTTTATATAGATTATATCACGCCTCAAAAACACTTACACGTACTCAAATCCAAAGCAAAGTAGTAGAATATACATATATATACACACACACATATATATATATGTATATATACACACAAACGTATATATATATATATATATATATATGATTCCACCAAACCGTTACCTAAAATTAGCGCCAAACATGTGAATTCTTTATTAAAATTATAACTTTATATATTCGAATAGAGAAACCATTCCAATATAGGAAGCAATTTTTCGGTGTTTTTTTCCCCCTTCTCAGCTTTAGTCTGATGTCCTAATATAACCCAACCCATGGGTTAAACAGGGTTTCTGGGACTTGTGCCTGGGTGATCCTCATCCGAATGGTTACATTTTGTGTCAACGGGTGTTGGTCGCTCGTTGTATGGTCCTGGTGAGGTTGAACAATAACAACAACTTTATCTATTTTTAATGTTCGACTAAACTAGAAAAAAAAGAAAGATTCGCTTTGCACACAGAAATGGATGACACTCCGCTAATAAATGACTACATAACAACTATTATAACATATATTCTGTTCACCTTTGCATGTCAGGGTGTTTGTATTTTTGGAATCATCTCTAATGTCATAAACATAATGTGCTTCGTAAAAATGGGATTCACCGAAACCATCAATATTTGCCTCACGGGTAAGAATATAAATTATTGCTCATTTCTCCTGTTGGTTCTTGGTCCGTTTTTGGGGACCCCAAAAAAAAAAAAAAAAAAGAATCTATCCACTCTTTAAAAAAAAAAAAAACATGTTGTAAAAATCGTCTAATTTTGACTTTGTTGAAGTCGGATGAGCTGAGTCAAAAGGTGCAGATATCGCAGCTGGATTGTAAACCACATGAAAAAAAAACGCTTTCATTTTTTTTTACATTGTCATTGATGTGACGTGACGCGTGGGGTTTAATGTTTTATAATGTTGAGTAGGGATCTTCCTTTCAACACATTCCCTCCAACAGATTAACCGAACTAAAATCTGAGCTATGTTGCTCTCAGACAAAGTCCTGGATATCCAAGAAAACAGCCATATTGGCTCGTTAAGTACATTAACATTAGCTGAACTTGGTACCCACAAGAGAAAGCAAGGAATTTTAGATGTCTATAGCATTAGATTAAATGAATTATTAGACAGGGCAAATGATTCCTCCGTCATCTACCTTCTCCCGGTGTTATTATGAATAATTAAAGAATTATTATATTATTTGAGTCCCCACCAAATGTTATTCTATCCTAACAGTTTAATTAAACAGGTAAGACTGAATACACTTGGAATTTAACAAACGATGTAGTTTAAAACTTGACATACAGCTTTATTTACTACAATGAAATTCCCAGTTTGTTGATTTACACAAACAGTGACTGGTTAATGTGATGAGTGATACGCTTCAGCGAGAAAAACAGCTCCGGGGTTTAGAGTGGTATGATGATGGTGGTATGTTAACGGAAATGATGTTAACTTATCTTATAAGACTCTGACAGCCGTGAGGAACTGTCAAGCTTGTCGAACTCTTCCTTGCCTGTTTTCTGCCTGTTTCAGCTTATTCTCCACTTCATCCCCACCTCGGTCTCCACATCGTTCCCACCTCGTTCTCCACCTCGTTCTCCACCTCGTCCCCAGCTGGCCGAGTCTAACACAATGTAGTCTACTTCATGGACTGATCGTCACATGGGCGCTGTAATCATGGAAACAAAACACATACGTGTAGTATCTTGACTTACACTAAGAATACATGTAACAATTATTGTAACATATAATAATAAAATATATCCCATCACTCCTCCTCATATTCCACATCCTCTCCAGTCTAGTCTGAAGGTCTTTTGTCTTACATGGGCGTCACATATCCTGCCTTCCTCTCTCATGCTATGTCATGATAGTTGACTTTCTAAGTCTGTTGTCTGTCATCACTCAGACTTCCAACTGGCTGACATTGATTTGACATAAACATGTGGCGCAGGTTCTGTGCTGAACACACAAACAATTTATGTGTGCACGCTGTCTTGAATATTATCTTTCAGTGACCGTGAATTCTATACACCCATCATTCTTCCCCTGGGGTTATAAATCCCCTGTTCAGGTGAACACATTAAGTGAGCACATGGTGGGCACACAAAACGTAGCAGCATCCCTGCACATATGAGCATGATTTCCCACAGTCCAAACTCATATTTTGGCTGATCATGGAAACAATATAATTACATTTCTTATAGCAAATGTCATTGTTCACATCTTATTTTATACACATGAAAACATACACTGAAAAACATGTGACACAAACATACAAGAAATAGGAATAGTTTAGCAGTTCCCTAACTTGAGATACTGAATACTCACAAAGACTATTTCAAGCAGAATGTGCAGACAAATTAGGAAAAGGTAGTATAGACTAAGCTTAACTCCCTAACCTATGTATACAAGATTAAAATTAATATTCACCTGGAAACTTTCCATCAATCGCCAAACCAGAATGCGACCGTAAAATTACCTTCACGTCGATCTGTGTTTGTTTGCCGGCAGGCTGCGATTAATGACGGGAATTCCACAGGCTCGAAGTATAAGTATCAATCTATTGTCCAAATTAATCTCCTCCCTTTCCTCGGTTCTACCCAACCCTCAAGACGATTACTTAAGCCACGCCTTTGAAGTACCTATCAGATCAAATTAGCTAACAAGTGGCCTGTCAGTCAATTCTGGACTGACATCCCTAGAGCAAACAGTCTTAAGTGACCCAATCTAGTTTACAACGAGTCTAACTAGCCGGTGTGAAAACGGTCCGTAAAGCCATTGTGTTTACTACTTGACCCAGATCAAACATTCCTAATTGCCAAACACCTGTTCTCTTGAGAATTACACTGACGTGTTTCTTTAACCTCTGGTCGCCACAATGTCTAGCGTCCACTCAATTTCTACAGTCTGGTCAGGAGATAACATTCTGACACTGGCGTGTGAAAGGAAATTCTCTAGCCCCGGTGTAATTGCGTAACATTACCCAAGACTCAGTCGCTTTGTCTCGACTAAGGACTGGAAACATTTAAATCAATTCTGGTTTAAAGTAATATTAGGGTAAAGGGCAGAGTAAATATAATCCTGTCTCTTTAGAACCAGAAGAACTTATTACAAGTACTAACTTCTGGAACCACTGAGATCGTATCGTGACAATTGATCACTATAAACTTAAGCAAAATGAATTGTCTTGAAACCTTTGATGTCATTGAAATAGCACGAAAAACAACCTCTAAGGTATTGATTTACATTTAGAGATATAGAAGGAAAAGGGAATAAGAGGACATCTAGACAACATAAAATGAGTTCTTGTTGTGGTAATAGCATCCTCGATTATTTAATCTTCTTTGTATCCTCATGGACCTCCGAATTTATACCTTCTGCATATTTGAGTACACATCGGTAAATTATAATCTGTTTATTATACTATAAATTGTTTTGTCTTTCTTTTCTGAAATACGACCCATTACTGGAACCTCATGACGAAACGATATGAAGTTAGCAGTGTAGAAACAGCAAAACAAGAGTAACAGGATCAAGATGACTATATCATACTTAGTCATGCTACATTAACTGTGATGCAGCATTACCATGTGAACCTTTGTCTCTCGTCCTGATTTAATTTAGTCATAAGGCAAAATGTGCAAGGCGGTGGTAATAGGATTCAATGGATTACTAAAATCCTCTGCTCTATGTGTTTCAGAGAACAGTTGACAGGAATCCGTCTGCTCCAAGACCAGGTAGAAAATCAACACAGTATTCAAACGCATTGTTTAGACAAGAACTGGTTATTATTTATTTTTTTCAGAAGCTAATAAATACCCTCACTTAGTTAAAGCATTAAATACCCTCGCTTTGTTAATCAACCTTATTGCTTCTTTCACTGCCAATCAAGTGTTATTTTAACTCGTTTTATTCTAAGCAGTTTTTACTTTAACTAGTAATTGGTTGAATCTGAGTATAACTTGAAACGTTCCGTTGGAGACATCAAACATCGAGTGAAGATTTGTCTTTAAAAAATATGCTTCTAACACCATATAGCTCATGTATACATAGAGATGAAAACAAGCAACTTTGGACAGCTGCAGTTGAATGAAGCAATCCAGTGTGGCTACTATTGGAAACGACTTGTTACAAGCTACGGTCTGTCTACCATTAGTGAAAGTTCGCTGTGGGTTCGTAGACCAAGCCGTGTCAATGTTTTTTTTCTGAAAGGTCAGCAGTAGTATTAGCAGCGTCCGTGGCTTAAACGTTGTGAGTTCGACTCGTAATTCCAACATACCTCGATGGAAACTCACTGATGGGTGGGTGGATTTTTATCATGGTATGGGTGTCGCAGCCGACCCAGCCTAAAATGGGTACCATGATGGCTGTCCTGGGGAAGTAAAGAAGGCCGGCGTAATACTGACAACATTACCAACCCAGTGCCGATTGGTCTGTAAAACTATGGGACGCTCTTCCCATATGATCGATGCACCTAAGGCGTGAAAAAGGATCTTTACTTTTTACAGCAGTGGTATTGAGCAATGATTAGTTGACTGTATTACTACTATAGCTCAACATCTATAACCATATCTAGACTCCATCGTAATCAACACTAAAGTTAACTGAAATGTATTTTTCATTGTTTCGTATCTGCCTTCATTTAGTATTAGAAGTTGTATACAGGTTTTCTGTTACTTCTGTTTATTTCCTGAAATGCTTAAAGACTTGTGTTTGGTTTCACTTATTACATTGGTCAACATATTTTCAAAAATGTTTTGTACCAGAATTTAACTACAAAGTTTCTGATTGATTTTGACATACTTATTTCAAATATCATAAAAGGATGTTATGGTCTCGAACTCTACTATCCCCCCGTGAGACGCATTTTTTGTTGTTATTTTGAAGCCCCACCACGGAGGCCTTAAATATATCCGGGCCTTAAATATGGCCTAACTGCTGAACAGCGTTTCCGGGACCTCTCCACGGGTGACTCTCATCTGCATGGTGGCACTTTGTGTCACCGGATGTTTATCGTTTGTGTTATGTAATGGTAGGGTACAACCTACCTAACTTCAAAAATCACAATGGAATTTACCAACTGGCTCCATTTGGTTCGTTTTTTAAATGACGAATTTACATTACGGTAATACAAATAATGTTTGCTTTTTATAAATCCCTTGAGTGAACAGTTAGTCTTTCCATTTAGCTTTATGAAAACTGCTGTTACATGCTCAGTTAAAAGATATTTCTACATAAAATAAAAGAAACAATACATTTAAAAAAAATTAGTTTAAATATAATGTTTAAAAAAAAATTTGAACTTTTTACGTCATTATTCAGGCGCTGTTCGAGCTCTCTGTGCTTGCTTCTTGTAGTCAATTGATAAGGTATCTCTTGTCAAAGTCTAGCGAAATCAGCAAGCACTGAAGGGCTTTAAATGCCTGGATATCTTTTTTTTTTTTTTTGTCTTCATATCCGCAATGAAATCATTTAACATGCTCATTGCTGACAGTTCCACAGTTTGACGTAAAGAAATACAGAAAAGAATTAAGAAAATGAATTGTCATACTTCAGAGAGAGTTAATTAGTTTGACATCACAGCACTCGGGGCATTCCCATGCGTGCTCCGTCCTTATTTTCAGCAACTAGCGCAGAGTTCCAATACTGATGGTACCGGTGACAATCTGGTTATAGGTCTGTCTCGCCTTTCCTTCAGAGAGATATTTTCTACAATCTAGTTGTAATTATCAGATCTGTTGTCTTTGAGAAAGTTGTTCACCTAAGAAATAAATGCTAGCCATGCTGCTTTTTCTTTGTCGTGCAGAAGTTTTCAAATTTTTTGACCCAAAAAAACTCCTTTTATTTTTGCTGTACTCAGTCTTGGAAATGTTCAGATGCTTTTTTTTTAAGCATCATTTGTTTACTTTATGGCCTTGACAAAGTTTGTCATGAGACTAAGCTTAATGTTCAAGCGTGGCAACAAATTCTTGTTAGTGTCGACAATTGCTGGGTTTTTAACGTTCTTACGTCCAGGCTGAAAATATGGGGGTGACTGCAGTCAAGCTAATACAATGAATTCCAACGTAATTTATGCAATAATCTGCAAACGATGCAGCAAAGCATATATTAGGAAAACGGCAGGAAGCTAGCTGATTGTTTCCGGGAACACCTCTCCGATATTGACAAGATAACACTTAAACCAATACCTCTCCATATTAACAGCTCTGACCACAGAGGTAAAGATGATATATCTGTCACAGCATAAAAATCTTGCTTTGGCGATCATACTACGTCCCTCGCTTTAGAAAATCGCCTTATCCACAGCCTAGGCGTTCTTAGTCCAGGTGGTATCAATATCCAACATACCTTCATCTAAACAGTTTTACTCTTATCACATTTTAAATGTTACTTCTTTTCTTTTCTTTTCTTTAATTTCATATTATTACTTTATTTTAGCTCTTATCAGTATAATTTATATATCATTAACATTTGTATTTCTTTTGTTCAAACTTTTATATTATATATTAACAATATTACTTTTTTGCGACTTTATATTATTTTAGGCATCGTTTATTTTATTTTATTTCATTTATTCCACATCACATTTTTTTAAACTTTGCTCACATTACCCCTTAGAGATCAGTATACTCTCCTCTTCTCGTTGTTACCTTTGTGTAGTTCATGTTTGACAAAGGCTGCCTGGCCGAAACGTTACGTTGTGTTATTTTGTGCACGTTTTTCTGCTTCCCCATTTATTTAGGCATTTTTAGTCAAATTTCCCTGGAATTTACGTCTAGGCTGCAGTGACCGCTTGATTGGCCAATGTCTTCTGATGTAATGGTCACGTCGTGCATGGCTATAACTTTCACAGAGAGAGCAGTGACCAAATGGAACTAATTGTAATACGTCGCCATTATTCATCAAAACAGTTTTAAGACTTGTCAAGGATGAATCAATGAAAAGCCTCAACGCTTCCGGTTTGTAATTGCTTTTTAGGGCTGCCATTAGCCCAGAAATGTTATGACTTTGCAGGAAGCTCACCTTCTTTTGAAAAACAAAATATATTAAGCGGTTTCTGCCGTTTCCTATACACATAACTTCTAACAACTTCTGTCAGAAGATTCCCCTGTTGGAATCAGGAGCACAAAAGCTCCGCTTCGTTCTTCGGTAAATTCAAATCTTTAACATGGTCATTCAGTTTACTTTCGGTAATTAAGTGTGGTTTAGTGGATAAAGTTTGCTCAAAATCTGGGTTGCCTTTGGAAGAGCCTTACAGAAATGAAGATCAGTCTTTATAGTGCTCTTCACAGAGCTCATCAACGAATGTTACACCTCACACCCCCCCCCCCTCCCCTTTTCCCCCGACACTCCGCTGAGGTAGAAGATGGAAGAGAAGAAGAAGAAGAAAAAGATTATCGTTTTCAGCACAGCACAGTTAGCCAAGATCAGCTACTTTTATTTCTGGTGCATTATGATTGTTGACTAGTGTTATTGATTCATTTATTCATTGTTCGTGGACACTGTCATGTAATTATCTTTGTATAAGGTAAATAGCCGCCTGGTAAAATATCGTAGAACTACTGAACGTTTCTTTCTAGTCTGCTTCCGTTTCTCTGCCTGTGCAACCTCCGCTGCCTGGCAGGTCAATGCATCACGCTTGAGGGACGTCAGCCATCCAGAACGGTCTTGCGAAGCAGCCTCCTACGTCGCTGTGTTAATGCCAACATAATTGAGAATAGTCATGAGAGTGTCCTTATAGGGCTTTTCCTGTGGTTCCTGGGACCTTTTCCCTTGCTGGAGCTCGCCATAAAATAGTCTCTTTAATTGCAATTTTTCAGTGCACACTCTAGACATAGTCGATTTAGCTGAAGATGCATTGTAGCGATCTTCCAGTGTGGAGAAGCACATGACTAATTTGTTGCGTTATTGATTTACGTGTATTGTACTAAAGTTACAGTTGTGAAACGTATACTTCATACTGATTTTTGGTATACTGATGTATATTTTGTAAAACTTAGGTTTGGCTGTGTCCGACCTGGGATGTCTAATTACATCATATATGTTTGCGATCGCCTATACGCCTGCAGTCAGTCAGTCAGAGCTGCCCTTTGACATTGTGGGAGTGAACTACGCAGTATCCTCCATGCCGCACATTGCTTTCTCTCGTGTCACCTGCTGGATCACAGCTATCGTCACGATAGAGCGATGTCTGTGTGTACTGCTGCCGTTAAAGGTCTGTATGTTAACGTATATACGACCCCAAATTCTGACGAGTAGTAAGCTTGTGCGTGTGTGTGTGTTTGAATCATGTTTCTATTATGTAAAACTGCTGCGTGCACCATCAGTGATTTTTGCGAGCATACACAGTTATCAATAAATGCATTTGTCTGTGTGTGTGTTTCAAATCCTTAACCCTTCACACTCCCCCCCCCCCCCACCCATTCCCCCCCCCCTTTTTTTCCAATCTTCACAATCAAGTAGTTCAGAATCAGGCAATCTCGTAGTGTGTTCGTGTCCAACACACCAGCATGAATGTCCTGGAGAAAAGATCCAAATGTTGCTGACATCTCAGTGATCTCTGAAGCAATTCATACTAATCTTTACATAGCCTGACAGTCTTCATTTGCCAACCCTGCTCTGTAAGAAACAATTTTATAAAATTAGCTTATCCATTCTCATTTCCTATTGTCGGGGGCGGTGGTTTCCCTCCTTATTATTACCAAAAAGTACCAGTATTGCGTATCATTGCATACCTGCAGAAAAAAACACAAACCGTATATAGTATATTACGTCTATGAATAGAATCACAGCATGAAGAGAAACAAACAGCTGCCTCACAAGTAATATGTTTATATTTTTTTAAACATGAGATTCTAAAAATCGATATTATTGTCAATCAGATATCATAGTTAATCAAAATTAAAAGGAGTAGAAGACCCTTCTCCACGCCTTCATGCGTATTGGGTATGTAGGGCTAGACCTATATGTTATAGACCAGACGGCACTTGGTGTCTGTTGTGGTCAGCATCACGCCGGCCACCTTTACTTCCCAGGACTGTACCTGGTAACCATTCACGCCTGGGCCAACAGGGCAGCCAAGGTCAGGACCCGAACGCACGACCTTCCCATCCGCAGGCGAGCGTCTAGCCGCTAGACCACGGCGGCTCACAATTAAAATGTGTATGTGAGTCTTTAAGTGTTGGCAACTTGTGCTTTATTAATATCCTACCCCAAACAGGGCAATTCCACACGTCACGGGACAATCTAATATTTCAGAGGGTGGTAGATAGACTGCATGCTATCGTGGGACCTAGGCTGCATGCATTCGTGGGACCTAGGCAGCACTCTCTCGTGGGACGTAGGAGGGTTGGGGTTAGGGCCAGTTGTAGATGTTTTGGGGTCGTTAAAAGCATCTGAAAGCCGGGAAACCCTGTCTTACAACCCTCTAAAACATTCGACTGTCATGTGACGTCATCTGCAGTAAGATATTAATAAAGAACCTGGCAGCTTGCTATAAAACTTTTTATTTTGTGTATTCTTACAGGTAAAGCAACTCATCACTCATCGACGCATGAGTCTTATAATTGTGTGCGCATTCTTAGTTTTCATATCCTGCAGTGCCCCGAGTTATGTGGTCTGTAGACTGGGAATGAAGTTCTTTCCAGCAAAGAATAGAACACTCTTAACACTCATCAGAACAAAAGACAGTGGAAATGTGGAGATGATTTCGTTTATAGTCACCAGCTTCTTCATGCCATGCCTGGCCTTTATTATCGTCAGTGCCTGCACTGCTATACTTGTATACAGTTTACAACAAAGAACTAAATGGCGGAACGAGTCAGCAACGTTGCCAGCAGGTGATGTCTCTCTGCGAAACCAAAGAGTGGTCAAGATGGTTGTTATGATTTCTGTACTGTTCATTTCCTGCTACATTCCAATAGCGATGGTGATGCTAGGGGTAGCTTTTGAACCTAGATTGGCTTCCAAAGGAAAATATCTAAATGTGGGCGCTTTAGTAGCTGCCATAGGTATTCTTATGGAGTCGATCAATTCCTCTGCGAACATTCTTATTTATTATCACATGAGCAGTAAATATAAAGACACATTTACATATTTGTTTTTGAAATGTAGACGTCCATGTTCGCTTCTTTTGGCACACATCAGTAGAGATAATAAAGGACACAACACAGACAGAGCAGTGTGAAACAAATAGACTGGAAACAAGAATGCACATTATAAACCATAAGATGAACTTTGCTAAGAGAGGCCAAATGTGTTGAACTGAAGACTGCACCTTTGTTAAATGCTGATTGTAGAATTAGGAATCGACATTATAGCACTCGGGACACTCCCAAAAGCCCTCCGTTCCATCTTCAGCAGCAAAAGAAAAGTTCCAATTCCGATGACACCAGTAACTGTCTGATTGTATATCCGTCTCGCCCATTCCTTGAGTGTTGAGCGTCGATTAGATCAAATGGTAACTCCTCGCATCGCCGATCTTCTCAGACCGTAAAGATCTTTTTGCGCCTCTGCCCCTTTCACTCACTCATAGACGGCCCTCACAACGTCTAGCTTGTCATTCAACAATTTACTGTTAAGGAGTGCAGAACGGTCAAGTCTATATGCCTGCTCATTTCCCAACACACCGGCATGACCTGTAGAGAATATCCAAAGGATACTAACTACTCCTGGACCTCTGAAGTGATGCTTGCCACTTTGCACGGAGCATACCAGTCTCCACCTTTTTCAAAATGCTCTGTGAGTCAATGACAATCACGACATGTGTGTACAGCTGATTCTCAAGCCAACAGAAGGCGGAAGTGACTGCCTCCACTTTCATTCTCAAACTAGACGTTGTGATATTAAATACCAGGCTTTGTTGCACTAAGCGACGTCCATTCGCCTTTAAACCCCTACACACTTCGTCTGCCACTCAACACAGAGTTATCTGTATATATAATCACATCACTTGGGCGGAATTGTCATGAATCATTTGCTGAACTTCTGATTATGCAGCGCCATCTGGCCAGTCCCTGTACTCAAAATGATGAAAACCCTACATAAGTCTAAACATTGCTCAGACACTTTGACCCACATCTCACCTCGCACAAATTTATCAAGCCTGCACACATGTCTGATTGTCTTCAACTTGCGCCATCCAAGACCTTCCTCTTCTCAGCCTTAGATCTACCCAAGGCTTTATGCAAATAGTGCTTCTTGTCTGCAGCTATTCTGAGATATGACTTAGCTTGCAGAGCTTTGAGCCTATCTGCAATAGTAGGCAGTGCAAGTATATATCACATACATACTACCAGTTGGGGTAGAAGGGGGGGGGGGAGTAGCCCTGGCGGACCAGCTAAACGCTTGCCTGCCGATGGGAAGGTCGCTGGTTCGCTCCCTGGCGGAGCCGGACCTTTCTGAAAAATGACCCTGACTCCCAGGTTGAACCAGCTTTGAGTGGGTACCGGGTGCAGTCGAGGAAAGTAAAGGCGGCCGGTGTGAGTCTGAACACATTACCTATCTTGTGCCGTTCGTTTAAAAAAAATTTAGGTCTAGCCCTATATACCTAATACGCCTGAAAGGTGGGGAAAAAGGGTACCTTACTTTACCTTACTAGGTACCATATATGCCACATTGCGTGGATCATGGCCCCTTTTTTACTGTATACGCAACTATCAAGTTCTGTATCCTTATTTTATAA
This sequence comes from Candidula unifasciata, assembly GCA_905116865.2. NCBI lineage: Eukaryota > Metazoa > Mollusca > Gastropoda > Stylommatophora > Geomitridae > Candidula > Candidula unifasciata. The sequence continues at coordinate 28,380 of CAJHNH020004774.1, forward strand.
TAACCGATCTGCAACCAACGAAACAGTTAAATTTGATATATTCATTATATGACGGGGGGACAAGTTCTTTCTTTAACTAATTTTTGATATGTAAAGTAAAAAGTAATTAAAGCACCTTTTCACCACAGCGACTGATATTCTGCTATTGCTAGATACATTTTTCTGAAATAAATATTCGACACTGAAAAATGGTGTGGTAATTAACACCGTGTCCGCCTTGACTTCCACGATTACTCCTGGTTCCAAATGTTTAGGCTGGCTGACCTAACAGCTGAAGTGAACTACACACACGCAAAATTTATCTAGATAAGAATATAAACTCCCCATCTAGGTTCCAGGGACCCATGGTGGAGAAAATAGAAGTAGACTCACTGCCACTCCAACAAAAATATCGTGGGGGGTCGACTAATTAGGAGCTTACTTCGGAGTCGGAGTGCACCTGCCCGAGCAGCAAGGACAATCACTACACGGTATAAAAAAAAAAGTGAGGTACACGCAAAACTCAGGTCAAGGCAAAAAGCCAAAGTCCAAATGGACAACCAGGACTTTCCGCCGGAGTTTACAGCCAGTGAACAAAGAAGAAGAAGAAGAAGAAGAAGAAGAAGAAGAAGAAGAAGAAGAAGAAGAAGAAGAAGAAGAAGAAGAAGAAGAAGAAGAAGAAGAAGAAGAAGAAGAAGAAGAAGAAGAAGAAGAAGAAGAAGAAGAAGAAGAAGAAGAAGAAGAAGAAGAAGAAGAAGAAGAAGAAGAAGAAGAAGAAGAAGAAGAAGAAGAAGAAGAAGAAGAAGAAGAAGAAGAAGAAGAAGAAGAAGAAGAAGAAGAAGAAGAAGAAGAAGAAGAAGAAGAAGAAGAAGAAGAAGAAGAAGAAGAAGAAGAAGAAGAAGAAGAAGAAGAAGAAGAAGAAGAAGAAGAAGAAAAAGAAGAAGAAGAAGAAGAAGAAGAAGAAGAAGAAGAAGAAGAAGAAGAAGAAGAAGAAGAAGAAGAAGAAGAAGAAGAAGAAGAAGAAGAAGAAGAAGAAGAAGAAGAAGAAGAAGAAGAAGAAAGAAGAAGAAGAAGAAGAAGAAGAAGAAGAAGAAGAAGAAGAAGAAGAAGAAGAAGAAGAAGAGAAGAAGAAGAAGAAGAAGAAGAAGAAGAAGAGAAAAGAAAAAGAAGAAGAAGAAGAAGAAGAAGAAGAAGAAGAAGAAGAAGAAGAAGAAGAAGAAGAAGAAGAAGAAGAAGAAGAAGAAGAAGAAGAAGAAGAAGAAGAAGAAGAAGAAGAAGAAGAAGAAGAAGAAGAAGAAGAGGAGGAGGAGGATTCCAACTAAAGTGGTGTGCAGTTGCCAACAACCGTAATTCAACGACAGTATGACTTCTACATGATCAGAGACATGATAAATTCAATAATAAGACATGACTTATAAGAGTACACTAACTACTACATGACAAGGTATTTCAGTAGCGTGGGCAGTTATTAGGTGAAACTAGCAATTTAATTTGGCATGACAAATACAATAAATTATCACATAGCTAGCAATTTTGCAAAGCTTTCATTTACAACATTCCAGTGCATATAAGTTTTACTTCAGTTCAAACTTATTGATGTATAATGATGTATTTTATAACCAAACACATCTGCAGTATCAAAACAATTTGAGATATTAAAGAGAATAAGCGGTTGTTAAAATGTGAAATATAATTTGTTGCTCGTATGAACATAATTTAGTGTGACAGTAGGCATATTCACCTCCCCCCCCCCCCCCCCCCCATTTTATTCCACATATCCTCCAAAAGTCCACAGTTACTATTATGTAAAATAGTAACGCTAGAATAATTCTATTTTTCTTTTTTATTCTGTAATTTAATATACAGGTAACAAAGATGAGAGTAGTTTATATGTCAGAATTTGTAAAGCTTTGTAAAGTAATAAGTCTTTATGTTACAAAATACATTTTAATAACAAATAATGTACATGGCTTGCGTTTCCTAAATAATTTTTTTTAAAGGCAAATATTGTAGATTTCTAAAATTCACTCATTAAATTTTCTTGCATAAACAAAACCGTAGGTAGTAAATATTCATTTAATATATTCTAACGATAACTAGTAATATAGAATGTTTATGTTGCCACATTAAATTTTCTTTGATAACTTTTAATGTAATTTGTTTATTTTACCCATTATAACATTTTACTGAAAATCTATTAATGTAGATTATTACTGTCTTCTTAGTAAAGTCTCTTAAAAATACAACAGTGTAGACTTCTTAAATTCTTTTTGCAAAGTCTTTTAATTTGAAAAAAAAAATAGTTTTTGTTGTCTTAATAAATTATATTCAAACCAATGTTTCCCGTTGTGAATTAAAATAAATGAAGTACACTAAATTGCACACTTATACAAAGGACATATCAATGCACATGTCAATGTACATCAAAATTTATCAGCAAGTAAATTTTGCAGTGTTTTTGGTGTCCACATTATGTAAACTGTATTCTCACGTTTGGCGGAGTCCGTGGCTTAGGCGTTGCGAGTCCGACTCGTAATTCCAACATACCGCGATCAAACCTACTGCGGGCTGCGTGTTTTTTTTTATCATAGTACGGGGCGTCGCAGGTCACCCTGCCTAAAGTGGGTACCAGGATGGCTGTCGAGGAGAAGTAAAGACAGCCGGCGTAATGCTGACCACATTACCCGCCTGGTGCCCATTGGTCTGTAAAATTATGGGGTGCTCTTCCCATTTATTTCAGTTGTGGAATAGTCACTTTCCGTTGCATTGATACATCGAGCTGGATTTCACAGCTTCAGCTCGGTCTTCTAGCTCGATCACCAACCAACCGGTCAATCAACTAACTAACCAACCAGTAGGCATTGCTTAGGAGAATAAATGCAGTGAATTTGCTTAAATATATCACATATATATAGGGAGAGAACAGGCTATGTCAAAATGTCTTTTATGTAGTATAGCTAAATGTTTGTTTACATAGGCTTGTGTGTGTGTGTGTGTGTGTGTGTGTGTGTGTGTGGTTAATTACCCTTCAATGTACACACCCTCTCCTCACACCCCCCCCCCACACACACACACACACTTGTACAAAATAATATATTAATAATATTATTTAGTTATGTGACTCTGCCCGTGAGGCAGGGAACGGCAAAAGCCAGTAAAACGGTTGTACACGCAAAACGCAGGTCCAGGTAAAAGCCAAAAGTCCAAGCGGACGATTAACCGGGACCTTCCGCCCCAATTCACAGCCGGTGAACGAAGAGGAAGAAGAAGTTATGGGAGAATGATTCTTGCGGTTTTATCCATGCATTTTTTATCCATAGCCGTTGTGACAATACGCTCGGTGACTCCAGAATGTCTTTCCTCAACCTACTTTTATTTCTTTGTATTTTGAAAGTATACAGGAAAATAGGGATTTGGATACATCCTTAATCTAAGTAAGACGACCACATC
>CAJHNH020004775.1:0-20000 GCA_905116865.2 Candidula unifasciata
CTACAGATCGTGTTTAATGGTACTTATCTAAAACAAGTTATATAATTTAAGTATCTTGGAAGTATATTCTCGGAAGACGGGAGAATAAATTGGGAAATAGAAACAAGAGACCAGCGAGCCAGTGCACTTGTATACCGGCTGATGCCGCTATTAATACATCAAAACATAAGTATGAGCGCCAAGAAACAGATTATAAACACTATATTCAAACCAACATTGTGCTACCAGTGCCAGACTTGGACATTATCAAATGCTAACCTCCGTAAAATTAATCAGTCAGTCAGTACCCCGTCCATTGCAGAACATTGCTCCAACAACCCTCCGGAACCTTTCTCGATCACAAGCAAGATGTCCCGCGTCCGATACACCCATCTGGGATCATCCGCCACATCCTGCTCGTACAATTAACATCTATGAAATAAGATGCCTAAGATAAGCCGCCATGACTATCCGAGACAAGGTTAGAAATCATTTGTCTGGAGCTAGCAAGAAGAGAAGCAGGGAAAACAAGAAGGCAGAGGAGATGAATGTGGTTAGGACAATAAATAGTTTCCTGCTGAACTGCTTAAGAGTTGCGAACGCGCTTCGAAATGCCTAGGGGGCAGGTTCGATCTCAGCTGAGGACGATTTGTTTTGCGTTGGTTTCGACAGTAGTACCGAGAGCTGACCGTTCAAGGCAATGGCAAACGACTGAACCTAAAATGTGCCTAGAAAAACTACAGCAGCCAAGAAATACTGGGGTTGGTTCTGCAAATTTATATAAATGATACGCAAATAACTGTAGGTGATGCATATGTGAATAGTGAATTATAGAACAACAACTACAACATTTATGTATATAGACAGCGCCTAGTAAACCACATGCACGAACTACAAGTTCTCATATGAATCCAACCATCAAATTCAACATCTGTTTATCTTCCTGGACACAAGAATAGCGTGCTTCGCAGATAACAATACATTAACAATCCACATTAAGTTCGAACATACCATGTGCTAATCATTATAGCTAACAAAATTAAGAGTACTGCAATCACAAATCTCCAAGCGAGAATGCACAATCTAGATCCCACACAATCTATCTACTGAACTTACCACCGCAACACGAAACCAGTGAACGAGTTTATCTCTAACGACTCAGCCCCCTGAATCCACGTTGCGTTAAGAATCCTGTGCGGTATCGCAACGAAAAAATTAGAATTACATTTTTCTGTCTGACCACCGCCGACCTACGAGCCAAAACAGCATTGCCTGCTGCTCTGGGCCATATATCAACTGTTCAACCCATTGGCCACTTCCAGAAAGTCCCTATCTGCAAACCTGCCAGTTTTATTTCGTAAGTGTAGCCAAGCCCACATTACTAACAAGCTAAACCTACTCCACACCAGCCTGTTACGCTTTCTGGTCTCTGTGTAGTAATACCGGACGCCCGTTTTTATTGTTGCGCAGTTGGAAATCTAAAAGAGTAGCTTAACAGCGCTGTCTGGGCAAAATTTGGAGTTACAAATCTACACAAAGTATTTTTCAGAATCCTCGCTGGGCTGCAGAGTTCATGCACTACGATAAGATTCTTCGGACTCAGGCTTGCGTTAAAAGTAGAATGGGGCACTTATGGTTTACTTCCCTTGTGCCGTGATGTTTATCCGTTGTTTGAACCTAAACACACACACACACACACACACACACACACACACATATATATATATATACACATATATTGACACAATTTCCATTGCAAAAGTATTGCATATATTATATACAAGTCACCGACCTATTTCCCAGGGAAACGTCCTTGAGGTGCTAGCAAAAGAAATTCACATGTGTCGGTGGTGTCGGGGTCGTGTGTGCACGCAGAGATGTTGCAGATCTGTCATTTGTTGTTTCTAGTGTCACTCCTCAGACATGTGGTAGTATTGGATGTCTATCCAGTCCATGACTGACGAACCTCTTGAATTCTGTGGGCGTTCATTGTTCTTTATAATAGAGACCTGGTTCTTGAATTCTGTGGGCGTTCATTGTTCTTTAAATAGAGACCTGGTTCTTGAATTCTGTGGGCGTTCATTGTTCTTTATAATAGAGACCTGGTTCTTGAATTCTGTGGGCGTTCATTGTTCTTTATAATAGAGACCTGGTTCTTGAATTCTGTGGGCGTTCATTGTTCTTTATAATAGAGACCTGGTTCTTGAATTCTGTGGGCGTTCATTGTTCTTTATAATAGAGACCTGGTTCCTGAATTCTGTGGGCGTTCATTGTTCTTTATAATAGAGACCTGGTTCTTGAATTCTGTGGGCGTTCATTGTTCTTTATAATAGAGACCTGGTTCTTGAATTCTGTGGGCGTTCATTGTTCTTTATAATAGAGACCTGGTTCTTGAATTCTGTGGGTGTTCATTGTTCTTTATAATAGAGACCTGGTTCTTGAATTCCCAGGGCGTTCATTGTTCTTTATAATAGAGACCTGGTTCTTGAATTATGTGGGCGTTCATTGTTCTTTATAATAGAGACCTGGTTCCTGAATTCTGTGGGCGTTCATTGTTCTTTATAATAGAGACCTGGTTATTGAATTCTGTGGGCGTTCATTGTTCTTTATAATAGAGACCTGGTTCCTGAATTCTGTGGGCGTTCATTGTTCTTTATAATAGAGATCTGGTTCTTGAAGGGGGGGGGGGGGGGGGCTTTTGCCATGAATTCTGGAGGTCACGGGTTGGTTTTTCAGACGGCGCAGTTATGTTCCCTAGTGCAGTTTCAAAGTACGTCACTGAGGATCGTCAAGGGACTACACAGTTTGTGCTTTGATTTTGCTCACCTCCAATAAATACCAACTAATATAAAAATAATCAAACGCCCATAAGATGCAAACGAGGATGGCGCAGTCCTTAGGGACAATCTGAGTTAGGATTCAGGGGAAACACCCTGGTGTATTAGAAGAGGGTGGGCCCCTTTAATCTTTTGTCCCCTTCAGGCAACAATGTCTAGACAACAGAGGGAAAGCATCAAGGGCAACGCAGAGCGGAAAAACACACAATCTTATGACAATCGACAGGGAAGAAACCCCTGTCGGATACACTAATTATAACCATTTTAATTTGAACAGGGTAAAAGATTTTAAAAAATGAAAGAGTGGGAAAAACTGCAGTATCACAGAAATTAGATGGTCTGGAAAACACAGTAGCAACTATAAAGATTGTGATAAAGTTCGACAGAGGGGGAAGCATTGTATGGTTTAAAAAAAGCAGAACGGGAACAGATTTGTGGTTGAAACTTCCAGGAGTGGATAAAAGAAGAAAACAAAGAAGACTATCAAGAACATACAAGAGTAGTGTCTGCGAAAGACACAGATAACGCAACCTGACTGTAAACTGCAACACAGAGTGCCAACGTCTCTTTTCAGAGCGAATGCAGGAGGGGGAAGAGGAAGAGGAGGAGGAGGAAAAAGAAGAAGAAGAAGAAGAAGAAGAAGAAGAAGAAGAAGAAGAAGAAGAAGAAGAAGAAGAAGAAGAAGAAGAAGAAGACGACGACGAAAGGGAGAAGAAGAAGAAGAGTGATGACAAAACAGTCTCCCATAATTATTGTTATGGCACACGATGCTGCTGATACATTTCTGCCGAAAGATATGTTCCCAACGACCTTGCAGATTATAACATATCCCATGTGCATCAGTGACAGCAACCAGGAACCATTACAACCACAAGACAGTGACAACTGTTTGTATCTTATGTCAATAATGACCTTGTGATAACTGACCTACTGACCCGTATGGATCTAGAGCCTGTAGTTCTGTCATGAATCTGGTCCCAAGTATCGCCTTCTTGTATCTCCCTTACCCTTTTTCCTCAGACTAGTTTCTTGACCTCCCGTACCAAGCGTACGACCCCGCGGTTTTTAATCTATATGAACTATGGCTAGACTTCAAGAACTATACACAACGAAACGAATACAATACAATTCTGTAAACACAAAGTTCAAGGGATCGAAACATCAAGAGTTCGTGTTCGCGTTAGCACTAACAGGGGATTAAAATAATACATTCCTGCAGAAACGAAAATTTTGTTCACGTTAATCAGGTGTTTTTCTCAATAATGTTCAGTTAACGATATGACTGGCTGACTGACTTTCTATCCCACCGGGACATCACAAAAGCGGTAAACACCCTATGACACAAAGTGCCACCATGTGAATGAGGATCACCGTGGAGAGGTCCCAGAAACCGCGTTCAGCCATTAGGCCATATTTATGGCCTGGCTATATTGCGGCCCCTTACAAAAGTCAGGGTGGGGCTTCAAATAACGAAAAAATGCATCCTAAAAAGGACGGTGAGTATAACAGTAATTAACGATATACTTCTTCACCACAGTTAACAATCTTTGTTTTGTTTACTGAACTATATTTTTGTATTTATGTTTATTCGTTTTTTTTTTTTTTTTTTTTTTTTTTGAAGAGGTTATCTACATTTTTTTTTTATTTTTCAGTCTACACATATTCTATCTTTACATTAAAGGCACTTTACATGGCACTGTCAATTTCTTCAAACAGTTCTGCTTTTTCTCTTCCATATAATTTTTTTTTAGGTATCCATTTCATCTCCTTATTTTAGAATTTTTTAAATTTTCATTACAGTCCCCCTTATTTAATTTCAGTTAGCTTATACTTGTTTATTTTTTTTTTTTTTTTTTCCGTTTGTAATTTATTTTTGGGCGTTGTTGTTGACAATGAAATTCAATGGTATTGCTCGTTGAACCAATGTTATATTGTACTAATTATCTCTTTAGAGCTATATCCAGCCATTAACACATCTGCCTGCAAAACTCGGCCCTGGCACAAAGCCAAAGTCCAAATGGACTAACTAAAACTCTCCGAGTGAGTTTACAACCGGTGAACAAAGAAGAAGAAGGTTTCATACACGTCTATCTCGATACGGATTGAAACCTTCGGGTCGACATGCAAGTGTCCTGTCACTATAAACCATGCAATGTATTGAAAACATGGAACCAGTTTGAGATTTAGATAAACCCTAATCAAATTAAAGCTTAGGATGTCACACTCCGAAGAGGCCTTAAAAATGCACCACCTCCACAAGTGCAATTTAATGTTCTGGTAATCAAGCAGTATCTAATGTGCAGTTAGACAGACAGAATGGTAAGACTATAACATGCACGCTACAAATGCTAAAAAAGGTAAAACTTAAAAGTTCACAGACGAGATTGCGGGAGACAGAACAGTTGTAAAGCTCCGGGAACCACATCGGCAGATGAGCCGAACAAAGCAGCCCACCTCAGATGGTACGACATACTGTGAAATATACAGGTCCTGATAACGGATAGTGAGAATAAGGGAGACTTTCCTGAAGAGAAATGTAGATCAGACAGACCAAAAAGATGGGACCATCAGGAGGGTTGTTAATGCCCTTGTTAGACCATCTAGGGACAGGACATATGAGAGCATAGTATATGTAAAAGAAAATATAGGTTATGCCGAAGAAATCAGCAGATAGTGCAGCTGCGCCAAATGGTGTTAAACATAGTCATAGTAAAGGTTTAGGCACAGAAGAAATGGTGTCATGTATTAACATCAGCGTCGGTTACAATGTGATGGCTGCATGGTTACCATGTACAACTCCCAAAACCAAATATGGATCACATAAAATTTAATGGTTATACAACTATCACTTTACAAAATACTTCTTGAAAAATTCTAGAAAAAATAGTGGCGGGGAAAGTTCAGGAATACCTAGAGAAATATCCCACCTAGAGGGGTAGGGAGTTACCGAGAAAGAAAAGATATTTGGGCAAACGCGCGATCCTGGCTTATGATGTATATGAGGTGTTTCATAATAAGCAGGGCACAATGGTGGCGGCAATGGATCTAGAAGATGCACACAACTGGGTTAGATATGACATGCTACTGTACATACTTATGGACATTGAGGTATGTCCCTGGATCCTCAACTGGATTGCACCGGTCCTGTAGAAATGTCAGACTGATTTTTCCTTTAGGTTTGTGGATCTCGGAACCCACAGGGACCTGCCATTTCCCCTGTGTTTTTTCAGCACAAGCAGGATAGCGGCAATAGAGGTTTTTGTAAAAATTGTGACATTTGCCTACGATGTTTGAGTTTACAAACAGGGGGAAAATAGAATATAAATGTTTAGAAAACCGCAAGCTGTGGTAGACAAGGTATCATCACCATCCCGTAACACTGCGTGTCGTGGGGTCACCAGTTGCTTATGACCGTCTGATCAGCTAACTCCACATTTGGCGGTCATGTGCGATTCTTCTTTTTCTTTGCGTTCGGTTACGAATACTCAGATCAGATCGTCCGGTGGGTTGCCTCTATGAACTCGCATGTCAACTGGAGGTCCTTTATGGTTCCCCACTGCTTGCTCTGCAAATTATGATCTTTCTGTTAGTGTTGACTTACACTTTTTTTAAGTATTCCCTGTCACTGTTACTGCTGATGGGACTTCATACTGAACATATCCTTTCAGGTACAACTGATCTTAGCACCCACTTAACAAACTTTTTTTTTCTTGGTACTAAGGCAGCATAAATTGCATATTTATACCAACCCTCTGCTACCAATGCCAAACCTGGTCCCTAACAAGAGCACAGGAGAAAAAAAGAAGCAACAAATCGAGTGGTTTGGCCACTTGATGCGAATGCAAACCGACCAACTGCCTCTACGAGCATACAACGAACAACACTACTGCCCTAGAGCAAGAGGCAGACCGAGAGTACGATGGATAGACAATATATCAGAGATCCTGAGGCAACACGGACTAACAACAACACATGCAACACGCCTGGTCCAGGATAGAAAACTGCGACTCCCCACTACGCTGTGAGGCAATTGTGGACAAGACAAGACAAGACAAGACTAAGGCAGCTTGGGTGTGGGTTCGAGATTTAAACTCGCCATGACAATCTTTGTTGGAGCTATTTATGCCGGTAGTAGAGATAGGTTCAAGGAATCGATTTTTATATTACCCTTCTTTGTGTCTCTCACCTTCCTTTATAATAGCATCCTTCTTAAGCTTTGCGTCTAGTATATATAGATAGACAACGAGGATGTGATCAAAGCTGAATAACAGCCACTCGCTATTTTCTTATTGCAAGAACAACACCGGGCACAGATATAGGAAATTCACAGCTCAGGGTGGCGTATCATGCGCTCACCTCAGTAAATATGTTTCGTAGATATTGAATTTGTGTGCTTGTTTGATTGCACTACCCTTAACAGCAACGTTCTAGTTATTATTTTTCCTGCTCCCCGGATGACCCAGCTTAAAATGGGTACCAGGTAATGTTCTTGAAAGTAGAGACTGCCAATGTGCTGTTGGCTACATAACAAACCGAGTGCCGAATGGACTATTGAAAAAAAAATTGAGTCTATAAGCATAGGCCTTATGTGCCCCCGGCGTAAAACTATTACTTTATTTGTACATATGTTTGTAAAAGCCCAAAACAGATTATGATTTATGTCCATATGACTGCCGGATCAAATCAGGAATTTCTCGGTGTGACCTTGAGGGGTGCAAATACAACTGTTTACACTTGAACCGATTATTGAGATTTGTCCCTGTTTGATCGCCATCTGACTAGTAACCCTTTGAGTTACTGTAATATCAAATCCGAAAGGGAGATATATTAAATGGAGGGGGGGGGGGGGGGATTCCCTTAACTTATAAATGAAGATATAAATTGCAGAGATGTGTAGCGCTTTAGGGAAAAAATAAAAAAAAATGTCAGTGGGATAAGCCCTGTACAGCCATTATTCCCGTTGAAGTAGTCGCTACACTGTCATTGTCTGAAGATCATCAGCCGGTAACAAGGCTTGTTAAGTGTGCACGAGGAGACCCATTAGTCCTCTGTTTGCCCCAGGATTATGAAACCCAGCTACGTAAAACCAACAGACCGTCATCACAGCTGATGATCCGATGTATCACTTGTTATAAGGTGAAATGGTTCTTACCTTCGTTACGAAGCCTGAGGCTCGCTGTCAGATGAAGCACTGCGTCTTTTTGCACCCTCCTGTGTCTGCTAGTGTTTATTTCAGATGTTCAACAAGACACTCATGTGGTAAGAGAATACGCTACTAACATAAAGAACTTCAGTCAACCCGAAAAAGAGTACGAGTGGGGGAAAGGAAACAAAAAGGGAGGGGGGTGAATGGTTGCTAAATGAATCTAACTGGGAAAACAAGAGAAACTGTAACTGCTATAGAACAAAACACAGGGGAGTGAAAAACGTTTTTTTTTTTTTTTTAATGTTAAAATAATAATCGACATCACATCGCTCCTGACACTCCTATAAGTGTTCCGTCCCCATCTTGAAAAAAAAAAAAAAAAAAAACAAAGCGTTAAAATTCAATGAACATCAGTAACGGTCAGACTGTACGTGCTTTCCATTGGGTGCTTAACATCGAACAGATCTCCTGGTAACTCTCCGCAACGCCATTCAGCTCAGACCGTAATGATCTGTTTGTGCCTCCACACTGTTCACTCGCTCCCAAAGAGACTACACAACAACTAGCTTGTCATTCGTCAGTTCACCGCCAAGTTGTGCAGAACCGGTCAGCTACCCGCCTGCCGTCTTCATCGCCACTCTCAAACTAGACGTTATATCATATGCAGGCTTAGCTGCACTAAGCGACGTCCATTCACTTCTGCTATGAACCCACATGCACTTCATCCGCCTCTCAGCACATAGATAAATAATTACATCACCTACGAGAGAATTGCCATCATTTATTTGTTGAACTTCTGATTCTGCAGCCCCAGCTGGCCAGTCTCTGCACTCACGACCTATAGTGGTTAGAACCCTAAACAAATCTTATTCTTGCTCGGACAGTTTGACCCACTCTTTTCCTTGCCCAAATTTATCAAGCCTGCACACATGTCTGTGTCCTCGGTCAGCGCCATCCAAAACCTTACTCTTTTGAGTCTGTGACCCTTAGGTCAATAAAGAGCTTCATGTAGGTGGTGCTTCTTGTCTGCAGCTACTCTGATATATGACTATGCTTGCAGAACTTTGAGCCTATCTGTAATAGTAGGCAGTGCAAATATATATCCCATACATACTACCGGGGTATCTCTTGTAAATCTCAGAAGTACCCACATGGCTTCATTCTGTATTTGTTCAAGTTTTATCAACTGACTCTTTGATATGGTTAGCATTCCAAGTCGATAATCTATCACCGACAGGATCACATGCTAGAAAATTGTGAATAGCATTCTTTGTTCCATGTCCATTGCTGCCATAATCTTAAGAGCATTAGGTCCTTTTTGGAATGTCACCGCAACTGCCTCCACATGATCCCTGAAGGACGGGCTTTTATCGAAATTATACTTGGGTATCTCGGTTTGCTATCTTTTTTGATGTCTCTGTCATTAATTGTAAGGCTTGGGAAATTCGCTTTTACAATTATATTGTGCAGAGTGCGCCATAAAATATCCCCTTTTTCTGGGCTGATGACAGGACTCTGCACACCAGTCAGTCACTTTGTTAACAGTTGCTTGTAGCCATTATGCTGTCCGTTTCCTATGTGTAATGTAACAGGCTGGTGACAGAAGGTAGATTTCTGGCCTGTTTATTTTAGTTTAACAACCTATAGCTGCTGGCACTGGCCAGGTGGGTCAGTGGAACTCTTCAGTATTGTCCAGCACGTCACGTGAGTCGTGGAAGGTGATAAAAGGCCTGATTCTGTTAACAGTTTCCCTTTCCAGCGATAGCGGTAACAGAGGCTAGAAGCCCTTCCGATTTGTCGCCCAAACCGTACACGGTTAAAGCGCAAATTAGGTTCAGACTGCGTGAGTTTTTAGTTTCTGATTTAGTTTTACTATTAATATTTTTAGGTTATTATTTTGTATTCCTTGGTGGGAAGTACAGTAATTTGGGGTTGGCTGTTCCATGACTAATTAATAATCCAATTAGATTTGAGCTGAGATAATTATTGGGTGTTTATATGTTGTAATCTGACATTATATAGTGTTATGTATTTTTATAGACTATTGCTATTATCGTTAGATGTGTTGCACATCTGCTGTTGTGCATGTTCCCAGCCTGGTAATTAAACCCAGAGCTGATTGTGCTAAATGGCACCGATGAACTCTATCGCAAATGATATTGGACACTAGGTGCCTAGGTCAGAAGAAGCAAAGGTACCTAACTATGAATTATGTGTATGTGTTATATGTTAAGTGGACAGGGAGTCATAATTCTGTTTTTCCTACAGATAACGGTACTACCTGGTCGTTGGTCTGCTAGTAGTTGTCAGTATTTTGTTATTCATTGATTAACTAGTTGCTTGGTTAGTTCTACTGGTCTGCTTATGTACGTTCAGTTAGTTCTTTAGTATATTTAGTTTTTGGAGTGTTGTCAAGAATTATTGTTATGTCATCAACAAATAAAGTTTCTGTATTCGTCAACTTACATTCGTGTTATTTTTAGTTAGTATGTCTAGGTTTTACTGTTAAACTATATTAGACCCCAACACAGAAGATTTGCTGCCAGGGCGAGATACTTTGATTTTACCCCCGCCTAAACGAACTTTCTTTTTCTCTTTTCTTTTCTTGCTACTGAGGCAGCTTACGGTTGGGTTTAGCTCGCCACGCGACATTGTTGAGAGCTCTTGTAGGTTCGGAGTCGAGATTTTAAGGAGTAGATTTCCATATTATCCTTAGTTATCTCTTCTCTTTTCCCTTCATCACAAGTTTATCCCCTCCTCTGCATTGCCTCTAGTACAAGTGGCGTCGTCGACAAGGATTAGGTGGCCAGTATTTTGTTTTGTGCGTTGTCTAGATAGTCGTCCAGTTTGGCGTAGGGTTAGGTTAGGTTGCTTTTGGAATAGTCTGTGCTAGGGTTTGTCTTGTGGTATCGCTAGTGGAGACCAGGTAGATACCCAACATCCGTGCAGTGCTGTACCTGGAGGATTCCCTTTGACGTGTGAGGGAATAGCTGAATCATGAGTCAGCGTTCAACACGGTCTGGTGCCAGAGAGGGGCAGGAAGAACCCCCATCTCTTACATTGGGAACCAATGATTCCCACCCAGTGTACGCTCCCAGTCATGAGCTCGCTGAGACAGTAAGGTATGTTGTGTTACCTACTCGCCGCAACATCAGGACATTTGGCAGTCCAGGTGGTCCATCAATTGAAGAGTATTTAAGGGAGGTGAAGGCTGTCTGGAGAGCGTGCGCAGTGGGGACAGCAGACAAGCTTGATGTCGTTTTAGACAGCATCACCCCTACTGTGCGACGGGAGGTAAAACTCCATTGTTCAGATGATGACCCAGAGGCCATGCTGGAGGCAATGTTGAAAATCTATGGGGAACACAAATCCCTCCAAGAGCAGATGGCAGTTTTCTATACAACAAAGCAGGGAAGCAAGGAGTCTGTGATGGAATTTTCACACAGGCTCCATGCTGCATTTGAAGCCATAACAGATGCACAGTCAAGTGGCGGTGTGACTGTCATGACCCAGCAGGTCCTGAGGGATCAGTTCATTGCTGAGCTGCGCAATGAGCTGACCAAGCGCATGTTAAAAGAGCGAGTACTCCAAGAACCTTCGCTGACATTTTTGGCTGCTAGGGACTATGCCCTTAGGTGGGCGAATATAAATAATGAACTTCACCTGCAGTCCCGAGGTAGAGACATTAATTGTGCCGTGGTTAGTCAGACAGAGCCCAGTGTATCAGGCCCATCAACTAGAGCGCTGGAAGACAAGATTGACTCGTTGTCTAAAGAACTGTCGCTGTTGCGGGCACATGTCGCTGGCACGAGGTACGACACAAGACCCAGGCAGAGAGTTATCCGTTGTGCCAGATGTGGTGGTCTAGGCCATTTGCAAAGCCGGTGCAGACAGGCAATAAACTAGACCCCGCTATGACTAGGAGTCAGGTTGCAGCCGGGGAGCGTGTTGGCTCACAGGTGAAATTAATAGGCGGTAGACCAGAGTGTAATGTGACTATACGCAACAGATCTGTTAGGTGTATTTTAGACACAGGTTCACAAGTGTCGACCATCTCTGAAACATGCTTTAACGAACTGTTTAGCGGAGTCCAGTTAGAAGTAGAGAATTTTGTCAAGTTAACTGCAGCTAATGGTACTAACATTCCATATTTAGGCTACCTGATCTGTAATGTAAAAATAGGTTCCACTTATATTAAAAATTGTGGTGTATATGTGGTTAAAGATTGTAGAAATAAAATGGTTCCTGGAATTATCGGCACTAATATTTTAGCAGCTGTGCCTGATCTGTGTAGATATTTAAAGTTAAAAGATTGTAAACCGGTTGATCCACAACAAGAAGTCAGCCAGGTTAAAGTGTGGGTTGTGGGAGGCAGCAAGATCCATGTGCCTGCCCATTCAATGGTAGTACTTCAAGTGAAAGGTAGAGTAGGGATGACTGTAGATAGAAATGTCCTTTTCGAACCGGCCAGGGACTTGGAGCACAAGGGTTTGATTTTGTCCCACACTGTTACTGTACTGCGACACGGTGTATGCCTAGTCCAGGCCATCAACATGGGGGACGAAGACTTGTTCTTGGCAAAAGGCACCCAGGTCGGTGCGATTTCAGATGCTACAGTAGACTTAAGCAAGCATTTCAAAGTAGTTGGTGCCCAAGAAGTCCAAATTTTGTCATCACCAGTTAGGGGGCATGATGAACCAACCAAATGTCCCATTGACCTGAGTAATTTTGAGGGTAGCGATAGTGAGAGACAGCAGCTAGAGGCATTGATATTAAAGTATGACAGTCTATTTGCCAAAGATGACTGCGACATTGGGTACACTGACAGGGTCACCCATAATATTTCTTTATCAGATGATACCCCTGTTAAACAACCATATCGGCGGATTCCACCAGCGTTTTACAGGGAAGTACAGGACCATTTACAAGGGTTGTTAGAGAAACAAATTATTAGAGAAAGTTCCAGCCCTTGGGCATCCCCTATTGTGTTAGTAAGAAAGAAAGATGGTACCCTTAGATTGTGTGTTGACTATAGGTCCTTAAATAGCAAAACAAAAAAGGATGCTTATCCACTTCCCCGGGTTGATGAATATCTTGATGCCTTGGGGGGAGCAAAACTGTTTAGCTCTTTAGATTTAGCAAGTGGGTATTATCAAG
The DNA here is from genome assembly GCA_905116865.2 of Candidula unifasciata. Classification (NCBI taxonomy): domain Eukaryota; kingdom Metazoa; phylum Mollusca; class Gastropoda; order Stylommatophora; family Geomitridae; genus Candidula; species Candidula unifasciata. The sequence continues at coordinate 13,120 of CAJHNH020004775.1, forward strand.
TCGCCATGGCACCAGAGGATAGAGAGAAAACAGCTTTTACCACACCATTCGGTTTGTTTGAATATAATCGAATGCCGATGGGTCTTGCAAACTCAGCGAGTACCTTCCAACGGCTTATGCAGTGTACGATGCATGACCTTTTTTTTTTCAATGTTCTGCTTGTATATCTTGATGATATTTTAATATTTTCAGGTGATTTTAAGGATCATATTATAAGGTTAGAGAGGGTGTTTAACAGATTGTCCTCACTGGGTCTTAAGTTGAATCCCAAATAAATGTAATTTTTGTAAACCTAAGATAGAATTTTTAGGACATACCATTTCGGCTGAGGGGATTGGAGCTGTAGAAGAGAAAATAGCAGCCATCCAGCAAGCACCCATTCCGAGAACCCAGACTGAATTAAGAGCTTTCCTAGGCCTTGCAAGCTATTACAGGAGGTTTGTTCCAAAATTTTCCACAGTTGCACGCCCATTGCATGAACTGGTTGCCCAGTTAAATTTACAGGTTGACAAGCATAAGAAGAAAAAGAACCCTATTGGCGAGTTGTGGTCTCCTGAATGTGATGATGCATTTAACCAGCTAAAAGGGGCACTAACATCTACGCCGCTGCTGGGCTTTCCAGATTTTTCCCAACCCTTTATTTTAGAAGTTGATGCCTCATACCAGGGTTTAGGGGCAGTGTTATCACAGATTCAAGGAGATGCAAAAAAAGTTTTAGCTTATGCTAGCCGAACCTTACGTCCCTCCGAGCGTAATGCTAAGAGTAGTCTAAAACTTGAACTTTTAAGTCTGAAGTGGGCGATGACGGAGAAATTTAGAAGTTACCTCTTAGGTTCTCAAGTCGAAGTTTATACTGATAATATGGGTTTGTCATTATGGAAGAAGGCAAGCTTGGGTGCTATAGAGCAAAGATGGTTAGCACAAATGTCTGTTTTTAACTACAAAATTCAACATAAACCTGGTCGAGCCAACGGAAATGCTGATTATTTGTCACGCTATCCGATTGGTGAACCAGAAGATTCGGATGAGGGAGGTGATGTTTCTATAAACCATGTTGCTTCATCACCGATTCCTCCAGAGTTAGGTTTGAGATCTTTAGATAGAGAAGCTAATTTGAATGTAATTGAAGTTATTCCAGATGGAATTTCTGATGTAAACCTTAACATAAATCATAATGATTGCTCATCACTACCATCTTATTCTATGGTTGAGTTAGTCAAATTGCAAGAAGAAGATACAAATATTAGCAGAGTTATGGAAATAATCCTTAACAGTGTGAGAGTGTCCAAGGGAGAGATAAGGAAGTTACCACTTAGTGTTAAAAAGCTGCTTAGGCAGCGCAAAAGATTACATATTGTAAAAAAATTGTTGTATAGAAGAATTAAGGGGCATAGTGGTGCAGATGTTTTGCAGCTTGTAATACCAGATGCTTTGAAGCAAAGAGTTTTAGAATCTGTCCACAGTGCTGGTCACCAGGGTAGAGATAGGATGTTGCATATTCTTAAAGACAGATGTTTTTGGGTTGGTATTACCGACGATGTAGAGAAGTTTTGTAAACGATGTGCTAGATGTAACATTGCTAAACCACCTCACATAAAAATACAAGGTCCCACTGGTAACTTGTTAGCATCAAAACCATTTGAGATTGTTGCAATTGATTTTACCCTACTTGAAAAAGACACCAAGGGGTTTGAAAATGTTTTAGTAATTACTGATGTTTTTAGTAAATTCACCATTGCTGTTCCTACCAGGGATCAGAAGGCATCAACAGTTGCCAAGGCACTTGTTGAAAAGTGGTTTTTGTATTTTGGGGTGCCGCAGAGATTGCACTCTGATCAAGGCAGAAATTTTGAATCTACTATTATTTCACAGCTGTGTCGAATGTATGATATTAAAAAAAGTCACACAACGGCATACAATCCAAAAGGTAATGGCCAGTGTGAAAGATTTAACCGCACTTTGCATGATTTGCTGAGACCACTAGCGGCCAGTGAGAAAAGGAGATGGTCCGACCATTTAGCTGAAGTCCTGTTAGCGTATAATTCGACACCTCACGCATCAACAGGGTACTCTCCATATTATTTAGTGTTTGGTAAGGAGCCTAATTTGCCCATTGATTTTATGCTTAGTTTAACAACTGATGAGGGTGGAACAGAGAGTGTAGATGGGTGGTTGCAAGAACATTTGGCACGCTTGCATGAAGCTCACTGTAAGGCAAACGCTCATCTCAAGCAGGCGGCAGCTGTTAGAAAAGATAGATGTGACAAGTTTGCCCATGGCATACCACTACAGGTGGGTGAAGTGGTTAGAAAGAGACTACACTATAATGAGAGGGCAAAAATCAAAGATATGTGGTCTGTAGAGAAATATGTAGTGACTCGGGCACCAGCAATGTCTGGGGGCCCTTATGTAATAAAGAAAATTGGTGTAGAAGCTCCAGTGATCAGAGTAGCTGGTCATGAGTTAAAGCGCTGTGAAGAAGATGCTGCTGAAGAGATACCTGTGACACTTGGATTGCCTGAGCATCCTGTGGTCACAGCCGATGAAGATTCACAGTCAGAGTCAGGATGGTATATTTTTTCCAACCAGGGGATTTAGGTGTTCGGCGTTCAAGTAGAGCTCGCCACTCTGAGAACAGGCGGAAGTGGGGTGAGGATTTTATATATTTGTAGTTGCATTTTTTTGTAAAAATGAGTTGAATAGAGGTAAAGAGGAGGTGTTGAATTACTGAACTTGTTTTGGGACTCCCATATTTTCATGGTTTTTCAATTATTTACAATATTGATGTAATTTTTCTGTGTATGTCCATTGTACGATTTTTTGTTTGCTTTGATTTCAGTGGCATCCACTGATGTACTATACATTTTTTTGTTTTGACTTCAGTGACATCCACTGATGCATTTTTAATTGCATATTGATAATGTTGCAGATGTATTGTGCAAATGTATACTAGGTCATGGAATTTTTGCCATTGGTTATGACCCCTAATTTGGTGGGATGTAGGATAGTTCAGAGGGTTCAATAGGCAGTGATCTATTTTTATTACTTGGTTGTCGGGACGTCAACAGATTTAGTATGGGAATGTGTAACAGGCTGGTGACAGAAGGTAGATTTCTGGCCTGTTTATTTTAGTTTAACAACCTATAGCTGCTGGCACTGGCCAGGTGGGTCAGTGGAACTCTTCAGTATTGTCCAGCACGTCACGTGAGTCGTGGGAAGGTGATAAAAGGCCTGATTCTGTTAACAGTTTCCCTTTCCAGCGATAGCGGTAACAGAGGCTAGAAGCCCTTCCGATTTGTCGCCCAAACCGTACACGGTTAAAGCGCAAATTAGGTTCAGACTGCGTGAGTTTTTAGTTTCTGATTTAGTTTTACTATTAATATTTTTAGGTTATTATTTTGTATTCCTTGGTGGGAAGTACAGTAATTTGGGGTTGGCTGTTCCATGACTAATTAATAATCCAATTAGATTTGAGCTGAGGTAATTATTGGAGATGTTTGATTAATACTTTTGTGAATATAATAAGTGTGCGAAAGGTACGCCATAGTTTTGGAGTCACGGTGGACTCTTCATTATAAGAGTTTAATTTGAAGAGGTTTGATGGCGGACAGGGAATGCCCTAGAAGTTTCGCATTATGAAAGTAATAACCCTTATTTTGTACAGGCAAGTAAGGATTAAGTAATTCTATTAGTTTAGGCTAACTTAGTATACGAGTATGATTTTGACACGTGTAACTAGTAAGGGCTTAAGAAATAGTTCTACAAGCCGCGGTTCTACACAAGCCATGTGTACACACAAGGTCTGCTACAAATGGCGGCGTGTGACGTTCTACTGATACTGTACTAAATTAAATAGTACCTTTAAATATAGGGGCATCTCGTAAGGAGTTTCCTTTAATAAATTACTGTCAGGGTTGTAAGTGATGTTTCAGCTGTTGGGTTTTATGTAATATGTAATTTCTTTGAGGTTTCAGCAACATGAAAGGGGTTATGTTACAAACAGGAATTAGGGGATTAGAATATAAATAATGCATTGTAATATTTCGTATAGAACGACAGGTGGAGTTAGGAGCATGAGTGCACTCACTATCTATGATTGGTAATAATGATAAGCGGACGATTCATAACTATTGTTGTTTGATACACCTTTTGGGCACATAGGGCTAGACCCCATATTTTATAGAACCAGCACTTGGTGGGTGAGGTGGTCAACACCATGCCGGCCGCTTTGACTTGATGTGGAGTTTTTGGAGTAATGGCACTCAGGATAATTATTGTTATGTCATCAACAAATAAAGTTTCTGTATTCGTCAACTTACATTCGTGGTATTTTAGTTAGTATGTCTAGGTACCTTTTACTGTTATATTTAAAACTATATTAGACCCCACACAGAAGATTTGCTGCCAGGGCGAGATACTTTGATTTTACCCCGCCTAAACGAACTTTTCGTTTTTTCTTAGTTTTCTAAACTAGACCCCACACAGAAGATTTGCTGCAGGGTGAGATAACTTTGAATTTTACCCCGCCTAAACGAACTTTTCTTTTTCTCTTTTCTTATGTCTCCTGTAATGGCAATTATCTTCTCTAGCGCCTTGCTAACAGAATTTTTTGTAGCATGGTATCCTGAGACCGCTGAGTTTGAAATGATCTTTGCCCTGTTTTAGGAGTGGGATAAAGTGGCTGTGTACCTAATCCTGGGGTACTGAAGCTGTTCGAATGCTCTGGTTCAAGCGATAAGCCATCTTCCTCAAGTCTTCATCTCTCATGCTCTTCATGTGGGCATACCTGACTCCGTCTGGCCCCGGCGAAGTGCTTATTGTTACTTGCAATATATTTTTATATCCTCCACTCTAATAATATCATGAAAACAATTATAATTTAGAGTATTTCCCCCCCCCCCCCTATAACCGTGACAAGTCTGGGCTATAAATCTCTTTAAACATGCTTGCCCTTTCTTTCTATTTGTCTGTTGTCATTGGCATATTATCTTTGTACATAATGCCTGTTGTGGTATGCCGATCCTTCCTTTGCCTCTGTTTGTGAAGTTTCCAAAACCTCCCCGGTGATTGATCTCTCCGATTTCGATCATAAAATGTTCCCAGTTGGCCTTATTTGCATCTGTTGCACACCGCTTTAACTCTTTTTTTTTTCCTTATTTGACTCTGTTTAGCTTCTCTACATCCTCTTGTAATCTGTGACGTGACTTTTCGTCTTCTTCTTCTTCTTCTTTTGTCAAAATCTGCTTGTGCCGCTAGGCGTCGCAGTCTATCAGATGATCGGCAACCGAGCCAGGGCGCGCTCAGTCGCTTCATATGCCGTGATGTTATGAAGTCTCAAGTTGTCCGTGACTCCTTCAATCCATCTTCTTCTTGGTCTTCCCCTGCCTCTTGTTGTTTCGATTTTCATGTTGTATGCTCTTGATGCTGGCATCGTTGGTTCCATTCTCATTAGGTGACCAAACCATTTCATTCTTTGCTTCTCAATAAATTTAACGATGGGTATGGTTCCAATAGTTCTTGTAATCACATCGTTTCTCACTCGATCTCTTCTGGTTTTATTCGCAGCCATTCTCAAACATCTCATTTCACAGGTGGTTAGTCTTCTCTCATGTTCTTTTGTTAATGTCCAAGTCTGACATTGATAACCTAATGTCGGTATAAAGATTGTATTTATAATTTGTCTTTTTATCTCAGCTGGGACAGCAGGGTGTTTTAAAATTGGGGCAAGCTGGTATGCGACATTGGTGGCTTTTCGTACTTTCTGTAATTGTTTAACGGCTGCTCGCTTTGCTCTCTAGTAGCACCATGGAGGCTGCACAAAAGCAAAGGTGGTGGTTCTTGTGGAATTTAATAACAGTTCACTCTGCTGTTGACTCTCTAATCACAAATGAACTGTGTGACAATCGGAGAGTTAGTGGAAATGCTTGGTTATAGCCTTCTCACCAGTGGGAATTTCAATGCGCGGAACAGAGCATGGGACAGAAGTAGGGAAAATAGACAAGGAAATGCTCTAGCAGAGACTATGGTCAATGCAGACTTTATAAGCAAAAACGACAGTAGGTCAATTAGAATATCAATGACACCTAGTGATGAAGACACGGCTATTGATTTGGCGTTTGTTATCTGGCCAGTAGTGCTGAGAGTGAGGAGAGGGCCAATACTCATCTTTGTCGCCTTTGACAGAAGGCAAACAGCAGAACCACAGTAGTAGCTGGCGTAAAGAATCCATATAGCACATAGAGCAAGACACTGTCTTCTAAATTCTTTGTAAAATACTCAGCCACACGGTGCCATAGTGACCAGTGGTCACTTGATCTCAACAGCGCTCTGTGAAAGACGGTGTGGGGTGAGGTGGCTTAGCCTTCGGTCTGTGAGAGTCAGGGAGAGGATGGGGTTGGCGTCAAAATAAGCCTGAATGTGCTTGTGGCATGAATTATTTTGTGAAATTACTATTTGCCCTGTAATTAGGCTATATAGTAAAACTTCTATTTTCCTTGTTTTATACTTTTATAGTAAGATATACACTACAGAAAACAATGGGTATAGGTTAGCTATGTTAAAGGGGTTAGTAATAATATAGGTTATTTGTTTTAAAAAACTAAAGTGAAACACTATCATGTATGATACTAGACATATAGTAGAGAGAGAAAAAAAAAGCCATAGAGAAAAGGGCTTTGTTGAAAGGGATAGTAAAAATATAAGTATCCTGAATATAAGTAGTATAATGGATCCGTTATACGCCAACAAAGAAGCCCATGGGCGTTCATAGCACGCTCAGCGGGCAGAACAGTAAAAAAAAGCCAGCGGCGCCTTCTCCATGACAACCAGCAGCATGACGATAGAGGTAGCAGTAACGCTGGAAACACAAGACTCACCCGTGC
>CAJHNH020004775.1:25000-31776 GCA_905116865.2 Candidula unifasciata
TAGGCACAAGCTGCTGCACGCGAAGTCATATCTTAGGGTAGCTGCAGACACAGACCACCCTTTGCACGAAGCTCTGGGTGCGGTTAAGGGTCAGCGGCTGATAAGAGGGAAGTCATGGGTGGCTCAGGCAGAAGACACAATCAGACATGTTTGCATCCTTGAGAATATTAGGCGAGGAGAAGAGTAGGTCAAAGTGCCACCTGAACAGTCAGTCTTGTGTAGGGTCATACTCACCCTGAGCTGGGAATGCAGAGACTGGCCAGCAGGGGCCACAGAGGTGGAAATTCAGCAAATTTTTCAAGATAATGTTCGCTCAGAGGATTTGATCATTTACAGTTCTGAGGAGCTTCAGTTTCTACCTTCAATCGTGAGAGCTGGGACCAAAGCTTTAACAATCCTGTTGTATAGAGAACACAACAAAACAGATGCCTTTTCTGGATTAACCAAAACCCTCGTGTCTGTACACCAGTCAATCACTTGGTCCACTGTCGCCTGTAGCTCATGGGCTGTTTACCTGTATACGAGTATATCATCTGCAAAAGTCAGCATCCTTCCAACTCCTGGTGCTTCTAGACTTGCAGTCTTGCTCGTATACACGTTAAAGAGCACAGGCGAAATGGCAGATCCCTGTGGCAGTCCTGGGTCTATAATACTTGACTTTGAGGTCCATGAAACTACACGGAGTGCAACCCGTTGAGAATACAGGACAGCTCCTACCCAGTTCACCAACCAGAGACTGACCTCCTTCTCCTTCAGTGCTGTCATCAAAATGTCATATCTTACTCAATTATATGCATCTTCGAGATCTAGCACTGCCGCCATTGTTTCCTGACTGTTCCGGATCCCTTCATGGTGGCTGTATTCGACCATGTATCTTTTCCTGGCCTATAGCTTACAAACATCTTGAGAGAATCTTCCTTCTTTACAAAAATTCTTGCAGCTTGACAGCGACTATCGTGAGAGCAAGCTCTCAAGCGAGTTAACAAGAATAAACTATGGGAGGTACTACAGGATTACGGAGTAAACAAACGCATTATTAAATTGTCAAGAGTTTATATGCGGACAGTCAATGCGCAGTTAGAACACATATGGTAATGTCAGAAACTTTCTACATTAGATCTGGCTTGAGACAGGGATGTGTTCTATCACCGCTGCTATTTACATACGTCGACCAAATCTGCCAATCAGCCAAGGGCACAGCATCGGAGAATTACTAAATGAATTGCTTTTCTCTGATTACTAAGCAACTATAGCGCCAACAGCCAGTACAACTACAAGAACATACTAACAGACTCCGTTCAGCATTCGACAGGTATGATATGAAGATCAATGTCGACAAAAAAAGAAGTGATGACATTCTCTAGAAAAGTAGGAACCACTAATATCAAAACTGATGAACACCAGTTAAAGCAGGCAACGAGTTTTACATATCTGGGGAGAATTGAAGACAGAAGAATAAATAAATAAATACAATAAAGATGCAATAAAGTCAGTTAAGTTTTAAGCCAAATGGTCTCAATTTTGAAATGCACGCATGTGAATAAGAACAGTAAAAGAACACTGTTCAGCATAATATTCTTTACCAACGCCATGATATCAATGTCAAACAAGGACATTGTCTTCAGAAGACAGAAGGAAAATAGTCACTACAGAAATGAAATGTTTACGTACAATGTTAGGTGTAAGGAGAAAAGACTGACTTAGGAACGACGATATCAGGAGAGTCTGCACAGAACCAATGCTGAACTCTACAGGTGTACAACAAATCAAAATGGTTTGACCATGTAACAAGATTGGCATCAGATAGGGCAGCACAGTGAGCAATGTAATACAGATACAGTAGTAACAGATCCAGAGGTCTACCACGTAGAAGATGGCCCGAAGAAATTTAAGGGACACCGAAAAGTACTGAATATGAAGCGAACAGAAGGGCACGTTTTAAAGATCTCTTCCTGTCCTTACTGATGCCATGGCTGACTCCGATGTGGTCTGCATCAATGATGGGAGGCCGACTAGACTGTCTTAGCCTGCCAAGGTTTAAACATCACCGCAATCGGGTTTTTCCATACATTGCTCAGTTCCTGTGCCAGTGAAATCAAAATGAAATGTCCATCACTGTTGCATTTGAAAAACTGGTAAACAAACAAGCTAGTCCCAGAACAATCCAGAAATGTGTGCACGCACTAAATGCGTATGTCAGTTGCTAGAGGCGCGAAAGCCAACAAGCGTTACCAGAAATGCAGTTTGTCGTTGATGGAAGTGGTCGGGCCCAATAAGCTGACTAAAGTACACACGCATAATTATTACACAAAGTATTTCACTAGCTCACATGTAAACTGGCCACCGGCCACATTGATACTACGACACTACCGCTGCACAATTGAAATGCATTCCCCACGAAAAACACAGCTCATGGGGCTGCAACCAAGCACTAAACTCAGTAGCTCAGACATCGAAACCGTAGAAACCTAATGTTGAAACTGCATTAGCAAAGCGCTTCAGAAACAAGAATAACTTCCAAGCTTAACATTCTGCCAAACCTTTTCTCCATTTTGGCCGGAAGGCCAACTAGAATGGCAATGAGGTCTGGTCAAGACCGGCTCCAGCTGACGGGCCATGCTGCTGACGTCACAAAACTTTGCTAACACAGCATTTCTCCAACTTTTAACGTCTCCCAAAAAAATATTTCGCTGCATGCCTACCCTCAAAACGGTTTGAATAGTTGGAAAAAAAAACAGTGCAAATTTAATGTCAAACAAATTTGTAAAAATTTTTGATCATTGCCGCGACACTCCTGACATACGCTCGCGGCACCCCTGGGTGCAGCGGCACCTAGTTTGAGAATCGCTGCGCCAACGTATCGTTAGCCCGGTTTGGTGATGTCAGCAGCATGGCCCGTCTGGTCTCCCAGTCTTCAGTTTTTTATGTAAAATGGTCTTGAATGACCATGGAGTGATCACCTATCACGTTCAGCCCTGATTTCTAAACCCAGTAAGGTTTATGCTGGGAGAGCAAGCAAGACCTTCCGGTATAAGTGGACCAACAACCTACTTGGACGCCTCAGACAGGTGAAATGCAACAGGACTGCCAAAACTAATTGTCTACAGCCCCCACGGTGGCATCAAGAAGTAGAACAGACGTGGAAGGCATAGAGAACTGCAGTGAAGCAGCTAGAGGAACGGCATACATCCCTAAAGCTCGCGAGAGGAAGTGGAGATGGCGAAAAATGTGAAAAAAGATTATGTGGAGGGTTTCAAGCGCTGTGCTGCAGAGGCCAAAGAAGCAAAGTGGGATAAATTTCCTGAATGATATTGGAGGCAATGAAACGCTGGGAATATTCTAGAAACTGTCCAGACAAATGAAAAGAAAAGATCGGCTTATGACAGTTGGAACCGTTTGTAGAGATGATGGTGTATACATGACAACAGACACGGAGAAAGGGGCAAAAGACACTGCACCAGGGCCTTATGAGATCAGGTATGGCCACATGAAGGCTTTGAGCGATGTAGCCTAATGGGGATGACCGACTGCTTTAACCAGAGCACAAATACAGCATCAGTACCGCAGGACTGGGTGCACAGTTATCTAATCCTACTGATGAAACCTTTTAAAGATCATTCAACGCTCAGTGGCTTTAGAATCATCATCTTACAAAACACATTTGGGAATGTCTCGGAGAAGATAGTCGCTGTCAAGCTGCAAGAACTTCTGGAAGCTATAGACCAGGAAAAGATACATGGTCAAATACAGCCACTTTGGCTTTTGGCGTTTATGAAAGGACCCAGAACAGACAGGAAACTATGGCGGCAGCACTGGATCTCGTGGATGCGTAAAATAGAGTAAGAAATGAGATTTCGATTACAGCACTGAAAGAGAAGGAGGTCAGTCTCTGGTTGGTGAATTGGGTTGCAGTTGTCCTGTATTCTCGGCGGGTTGCACTCCGTCTAGGTTGATGGACCGAGTATTATAGACCCAGGACAGCAACATGCATATTTTATGTAGTTAATGCTCTTTAACGTGTATACGAGCAAGATTGCAAGCCTAGAAGCACAGGAGTTAGAAGGATACTGACATTTGCAGATGATACAAGGTCCGACAATTAAGTAATGAGACTAATTCTATAAAAAATAATCAACAGTTGAAGATGTAACCTGTATTTTATTTAAAGTAAGCCCCTTTTGCATTGATACATCAAGTGGCACGATCTAATAAAAAACTGGAATGACCTCTGTAGTTCTTCTGTTGTTATGGCCCTCACAGTCGATGTTACGGCCCTTTGGATGTTATAAATATCAACAACAACAACAACAACAACAACAACAAAAAACAGGCAGTAAACATTAAAGGCTCTACCTGTAATCCAGTCATCTCCTTGTGAGATGCAATTTTGCGTTTTGTGAAGCCCCACCCTGGCTCTTTCCAGGGGCCGCAATATAGCCAGGCCATAAATATGGTCTAATGGCTGAACGCGGTTTCTGGGACCTCTCCATGGTGACACTTTGTGTCATCAGGTGTTTATCGCTTGTGTGATGGGGTAAAAATCTACTACTACTAGTAATATAAAAGGCAAGGGTAGTAATTAGGAATGGTAATCCCTTGTAGTGCAAGTAGAATTAAGTTTTACGATACGATATTAGGTTAAATGGAAAATGATACTTGATGTAAGAAGGGGGAAGGATGTGATGAGGTGCTTTGAATGGTCTCCACGCTCACAGCAAGTCAAGCAGAAAATCCGTGCCACAAACGATCACACGAGATACTTGGGCTGAACGGTAAACGAGGGAGAGTGCGAGGTGGACTCGTGGTCAGCTGCCTACCAGAAGTCTTAGCAGACAGTTGTGTTAATAGAAGATGTACTTTTAATGTCTGGAGAATGATTCGTGGATGTCTGAATAATTGTTGGAACAGTTCGAATAAACTGACAGTAATTTATAAAGGAACTGAGAGCCGTTTGTATTATCTAACTTCTAGACGTTAGAGCAGTGCAAGTAGCTATGTTGCAGTAATCATATAAAGCCGAATCGTGGCGAAAGCAGATACGTTGCAAGCCAAGGTTCGTTGCACGAATGATCTCTCTATTAACATCAAATTCATCCACCATCATCCTCACAGTCAAACAACGCTCTTCTTGTATCCGTTCTCTGAATTTTGTAATGAGTTCTTCATTACGTACAGAAACTGGGAGTCCAGGTCTAGTTGCATTAGTAATCATTTCTACACCACTTTTAAATTGTGAATACTACCTGAAAATCTGTGCACGAGATAAACAATTATCCCCATAAACTTGTTGCTTCATTTCAACTGTCTCAATGCCGCTTTTACTGAGTTTTAAGCATAATTTAATGTTAGCGTTTTGCTCCATGCTGATTTCGTAACAATGCACCTCTGACTAGGTCAATAAAATGGTGGCTTCCTTGTTGTCTGCTTATCGGAGGGCGATGACAAGTTATCAGATCATTGGCGAAGGTGGCCTTTTGGATTCCATGCTTTGCTTCATAGATGGCATTTTTGTCTTGGCCACAATAAAATTAGTCTCGTTACCTAATTGTACTTACTTGTATACTCGCATATAGGTAAACAGACCATGAGCTACAGACGACAGTGGACAAAGTGATTGACTGGTGCACAGACATGAGGGCTTTGGTCAATCAAGAGAAGTCAACTGTTTTGTTGTGTTCTCTAAACAATATGATTGTTAGAGCTGGGGTCCCAAATCTCACGACAGATGGTAGAAACGTCAACCAAGACAGCAAGCTGAAGTATCAAGTCCTTCAAGGACAACGAAGATGGTTGTGACAAGATGCCAAAAGGGACTCAATGGCTGCAATGGACATAGAGCAGAGAGTGCTTGTCACACTAAGTCACCATCTGATCATTGATTGACTATAGACTAGGACTGCTTACTGTCTCAAAGAGTCAGATGGTCAAACTAGAGCGCATACAGAGCGCATCTTTGCGGGTCATTCTGGTTTGTACCAGAGACCCTAGATATGTATATGCGATATATACTTGGTTTGCCGAATGAAGCAGGTAGGCTCAAGGTGCTGCAGGCGAAGTCGGATCTCAGAGTAACTGCACACACAGATCACCCTTGCACGATGCTACGGACACAGTTTAGGATCAGCTGCTGATAATAGGGAAGTCATCTATGGCGCAGGCAGAAGCCACAATCAGACATGTCTGCAGTCTGAAGAACATTAGGCGAGGATATGAATGGGTCAGAGTGCCAGCAGAACAGTCAGATTTGTGAGGAGTCATAATCACATTGGGCCAAGAGTGCACAGAATGTCCAGCGGGTGTCACGGAGGCGAAACTTCTGCAATAATTAAAGATAATGCTCTGCCAGAGGGTGTGGTTATTCGTACAGACGGTACAGTGCTAAGAAGCAAAAGAATTTATTGATCGTTTTGTGTGTGTGTGTGTGTGTGTGTGTGTGTGTGTGTGTGTGTGTGTGTGTGTGTGTGTGCAGGAGAGCCTAGCAAAAAATACCATAATATCCAGCTTGAGAATGGAGGTGGAGGCGGTCATTGCAGCTTTCCGCTGCATCACAGAGCACTGTATCGTTTGGCTGATTTAGACATATTTCCATGGCGTATGTGCGTGGCATCCTGACTGCTGTGGTGCGCCTCCTGGCTGCACCTTGTTTTGCTAGGGCAGACAGTGATCACATTCGAGAAGCCGTCTTGTTTTAAGTTGCAACATTCTCAAAATCGCCCTTTTGTTTAAACAGTTCTGCCACGAGAAGGCCAGGAGTTGGACTTTTGCTGTCAGAGGTG
>CAJHNH020004776.1:0-31759 GCA_905116865.2 Candidula unifasciata
CAATTTGCAGAATTTATGCATTACGCGTTTGGCCAAAATAATATTTGCAAAAAAGTTGCCAATTTAGTCTCAGTCTATCATTTCACACTGACGAGATACTCTAGATGAGAAATTGGACACTTTGGAGCTCGTTGGTGACAGAAAAAATAGATAAGATAAAGTGAAAAAAACAAAATTTACGAAGAATTGTTCCTAACAACTTGTTTGTGTCCTACCACTAAACAGTGAGTCCCAGACAATTATTTTTACACATGAATAGACACGCTAGATGCAGAGTAGGTAAAACTGAATGTCTGATTTGGCATTTTGGTACAATCTGGGGCAACAATTGAGATAACATAAAAATGACCACAAGTGAAATTTTTCCAGAATTTATGCCTTTCGCGTTTGGCCAAAATATATATTTGCAAAAAAGTTGCCCAATTTAGTCTCAGTCTATCATTACAGAAAAATAAGAAAAGATAAAAGTGAAAAACAAATTTTACGAAAGAATTGTTCCTAACAACTTGTTTGTGTCCTACCACTAAACAGTGAGTCCCAGACAATTATTTTACACATGAATAGACACGCTAGATGCAGAGTAGTTAAACTGGATGTCTGATTTGGCATTTTTGTACAATCTAGGGGCAACAATTGAGATAACATAAAAATGACCACAAGTGACATTTTTCCAGAATTTATGCCTTTCGCGTTTGGCCAAAATAATATTTGCAAAAAAGTTGCCAATTTAGTCTCAGTCTATCATTTCACACTTGACGAGATACTCTAGATGAGAAATTGGACACTTTGGAGCTCATTGGTGACAGAAAAATAGATAAGATAAAAGTGAAAAACAAATTTTACGAAGAAATGTTCCTAACAACTTGTTTGTGTCCTACCACTAAACAGTGAGTCCCAGACAATTATTTTACACATGAATAGACACGCTAGATGCAGAGTAGTTAAACTGGATGTCTGATTTGGCATTTTTGTACAATCTCTGGGGCAACAATTGAGATAACATAAAAATGACCACAAGTGACATTTTTGCAGAATTTATGCCTTACGCGTTTGGCCAAAATAATATTTGCAAAAAAGTTGCCAATTTAGTCTCAGTCTATCATTTCACACTTGACGAGATACTCTAGATGATAAATTGGACACTTTGGAGCTCGTTGGTGACAGAAAAAATAGATAAGATAAAAGTGAAAAACAAATTTTACGAAGAAATGTTCCTAACAACTTGTTTTGTGTCCTACCACTAAACAGTGAGTCCCAGACAATTATTTTACACATGAATAGACACGCTAGATGCAGAGTAGTTAAACTGAATGTCTGATTTGGCATTTTGGTACAATCTGGGGGCAACAATTGAGATAACATAAAAATGACCACAAGTGACATTTTTCCATTTTTGTACAATCTGGGGGCAACAATTGAAATAACATAAAAATGACCACAAGTGACAATTTTTCCAGAATTTATGCCTTTCGCGTTTGGCCAAAATCATATTTTCAAAAAAGTTGCCAATTTAGTCTCAGTCTATCATTTCACACTTGACGAGATACTCTAGATGAGAAATTGGACACTTTGGAGCTCGTTGGTGACAGAAAAATAGTAGATAATAAAAGTGAAAAACAAATTTTACGAAGAATGTTCCTAACAACTTGTTTGTGTCCTACCACTAAACATTGAGTCCCAGACAATTATTTTACACATGAATAGACACGCTAGATGCAGAGTAGTTAAACTGGATGTCTGATTTGGCATTTTTGTACAATCTGGGGGCAACAATTGAGATAACATAAAAATGACCACAAGTGACATTTTTGCAGAATTTATGCCTTACGCGTTTGGCCAAAATCATATTTTCCAAAAAAGTTGCCAATTTAGTCTCAGTCTATCATTTCACACTTGACGAGATACTCTAGATGATAAATTGGACACTTTGGAGCTCATTGGTGACAGAAAAATAGATAAGATAAAAGTGAAAAACAAATTTTACGAAGAAATGTTCCTAACAACTTGTTTGTGTCCTACCACTAAACAGTGAGTCCCAGACAATTATTTTACACATGAATAGACACGCTAGATGCAGAGTAGGTAAACTGAATGTCTGATTTGGCATTTTTGTACAATCTGGGGGCAACAATTGAAATAACATAAAAATGACCACAAGTGACATTTTTCCAGAATTTATGCCTTTCGCGTTTGGCCAAAATCATATTTTCCAAAAAGTTGCCAATTTAGTCTCAGTCTATCATTTCACACTTGACGAGATACTCTAGATGAGAAATTGGACACTTTGGAGCTCATAGGTGACAGAAAAATAGATAAGATAAAAGTGAAAAACAAATTTTACGAAGAAATGTTCCTAACAACTTGTTTGTGTCCTACCACTAAACAGTGAGTCCCAGACAATTATTTTACACATGAATAGACACGCTAGATGCAGAGTAGTTAAACTGGATGTCTGATTTGGCATTTTGGTACAATCTGGGGGCAACAATTGAGATAACATAAAAATGACCACAAGTGACATTTTTCCAGAATTTATGCCTTTCGCGTTTGGCCAAAATAATATTTTGCAAAAAAGTTGCCAATTTAGTCTCAGTCTATCATTTCACACTTGACGAGATACTCTAGATGATAAATTGGACACTTTGGAGCTCGTTGGTGACAGAAAAATAGATAAGATAAAAGTGAAAAACAAATTTTACGAAGAATTGTTCCTAACAACTTGTTTGTGTCCTACCACTAAACATTGAGTCCCAGACAATTATTTTACACATGAATAGACACGCTAGATGCAGAGTAGGTAAACTGAATGTCTGATTTGGCATTTTGGTACAATCTGGGGGCAACAATTGAAATAACATAAAAATGACCACAAGTGACATTTTTCCAGAATTTATGCCTTTCGCGTTTGGCCAAAATCATATTTGCAAAAAGTTGCCAATTTAGTCTCAGTCTATCATTTCACACTTGACGAGATACTCTAGATGATAAATTGGACACTTTGGAGCTCGTTGGTGACAGAAAAATAGATAAGATAAAAGTGAAAAACAAATTTTACGAAGAATTGTTCCTAACAACTTGTTTGTGTCCTACCACTAAACAGTGAGTCCCAGACAATTATTTTACACATGAATAGACACGCTAGATGCAGAGTAGGTAAACTGAATGTCTGATTTGGCATTTTTGGTACAATCTGGGGGCAACAATTGAGATAACATAAAAATGACCACAAGTGACATTTTTCCAGAATTTATGCCTTTCGCGTTTGGCCAAAAATATATTTGCCAAAAAGTTGCCAATTTAGTCTCAGTCTATCATTTCACACTTGACGAGATACTCTAGATGAGAAATTGGACACTTTGGAGCTCGTTGGTGACAGAAAAATAGATAAGATAAAAGTGAAAAACAAATTTTACGAAGAATTGTTCCTAACAACTTGTTTGTGTCCTACCACTAAACATTGAGTCCCAGACAATTATTTTACACATGAATAGACACGCTAGATGCAGAGTAGTTAAACTGAATGTCTGATTTGGCATTTTGGTACAATCTGGGGGCAACAATTGAGATAACATAAAAATGACCACAAGTGACATTTTTGCAGAATTTATGCCTTTCGCGTTTGGCCAAAATAATATTTTGCAAAAAAGTTGCCAATTTAGTCTCAGTCTATCATTTCACACTTGACGAGATACTCTAGATGAGAAATTGGACACTTTGGAGCTCATTGGTGACAGAAAAATAGATAAGATAAAAGTGAAAAACAAATTTTACGAAGAATTGTTCCTAACAACTTGTTTGTGTCCTACCACTAAACATTGAGTCCCAGACAATTATTTTACACATGAATAGACACGCTAGATGCAGAGTAGGTAAACTGAATGTCTGATTTGGCATTTTTGTACAATCTGGGGGCAACAATTGAGATAACATAAAAATGACCACAAGTGACATTTTTCCAGAATTTATGCCTTTCGCGTTTGGCCAAAATAATATTTTCCAAAAAGTTGCCAATTTAGTCTCAGTCTATCATTTCACACTTGACGAGATACTCTAGATGAGAAATTGGACACTTTGGAGCTCGTTGGTGACAGAAAAATAGATAAGATAAAAGTGAAAAACAAATTTTACGAAGAATTGTTCCTAACAACTTGTTTGTGTCCTACCACTAAACAGTGAGTCCCAGACAATTATTTTACACATGAATAGACACGCTAGATGCAGAGTAGTAAACTGAATGTCTGATTTGGCATTTTTGTACAATCTGGGGGCAACAATTGAGATAACATAAAAATGACCACAAGTGACAATTTTTGCAGAATTTATGCCTTTCGCGTTTGGCCAAAATAATATTTGCCAAAAAGTTGCCAATTTAGTCTCAGTCTATCATTTCACACTTGACGAGATACTCTAGATGATAAATTGGACACTTTGGAGCTCGTTGGTGACAGAAAAATAGATAAGATAAAAGTGAAAAACAAATTTTACGAAGAATTGTTCCTAACAACTTGTTTGTGTCCTACCACTAAACAGTGAGTCCCAGACAATTATTTTACACATGAATAGACACGCTAGATGCAGAGTAGTTAAACTGGATGTCTGATTTGGCATTTTGGTACAATCTGGGGGCAACAATTGAGATAACATAAAAATGACCACAAGTGACATTTTTTGCAGAATTTATGCCTTTCGCGTTTGGCCAAAATCATATTTGCAAAAAAGTTGCCAATTTAGTCTCAGTCTATCATTTCACACTTGACGAGATACTCTAGATGATAAATTGGACACTTTGGAGCTCGTTGGTGACAGAAAAATAGATAAGATAAAAGTGAAAAACAAATTTTACGAAGAATTGTTCCTAACAACTTGTTTGTGTCCTACCACTAAACATTGAGTCCCAGACAATTATTTTACACATGAATAGACACGCTAGATGCAGAGTAGGTAAACTGAATGTCTGATTTGGCATTTTGGTACAATCTGGGGGCAACAATTGAAATAACATAAAAATGACCACAAGTGACATTTTTCCAGAATTTATGCCTTTCGCGTTTGGCCAAAATCATATTTTCCAAAAAGTTGCCAATTTAGTCTCAGTCTATCATTTCACACTTGACGAGATACTCTAGATGAGAAATTGGACACTTTGGAGCTCATAGGTGACAGAAAAATAGATAAGATAAAAGTGAAAAACAAATTTTACGAAGAAATGTTCCTAACAACTTGTTTTGTGTCCTACCACTAAACAGTGAGTCCCAGACAATTATTTTACACATGAATAGACACGCTAGATGCAGAGTAGTTAAACTGGATGTCTGATTTGGCATTTTTGTACAATCTGGGGGCAACAATTGAGATAACATAAAAATGACCACAAGTGACAAATTTTGCAGAATTTATGCCTTACGCGTTTGGCCAAAATAATATTTGCAAAAAAGTGCCAATTTAGTCTCAGTCTATCATTTCACACTTGACGAGATACTCTAGATGATAAATTGGACACTTTGGAGCTCGTTGGTGACAGAAAAATAGATAAGATAAAAGTGAAAAACAAATTTTACGAAGAATTGTTCCTAACAACTTGTTTGTGTCCTACCACTAAACATTGAGTCCCAGACAATTATTTTACACATGAATAGACACGCTAGATGCAGAGTAGGTAAACTGAATGTCTGATTTGGCATTTTTGTACAATCTGGGGGCAACAATTGAAATAACATAAAAATGACCACAAGTGACATTTTTCCAGAATTTATGCCTTTCGCGTTTGGCCAAAATCATATTTTCCAAAAAGTTGCCAATTTAGTCTCAGTCTATCATTTCACACTTGACGAGATACTCTAGATGAGAAATTGGACACTTTGGAGCTCATAGGTGACAGAAAAATAGATAAGATAAAAGTGAAAACAAATTTTAGGAAGAAATGTTCCTAACAACTTGTTTTGTGTCCTACCATTAAACAGTGAGTCACAGACAATTATTTTACACATGAATAGACACGCTAGATGCAGAGTAGTTAAACTGGGTGTCTGATTTGGCATTTTGGTACAATCTGGGGGCAACAATTGAGATAACATAAAAATGACCACAAGTGACATTTTTCCAGAATTTATACCTTTCGCGTTTGGCCGAAAAAATATTTGCAAAAAAGTTGCCAATTTAGTCTCAGTCTATCATTTCACACTTGACGAGATACTCTAGATGATAAATTGGACACTTTGGAGCTCGTTGGTCACAGAAAAATAGATAAGATAAAAGTGAAAAACAAATTTTACGAAAAAAATGTTCCTAACAACTTGTTTTGTGTCCTACCATTAAACAGTGAGTCCCAGACAATTATTTTACACATGAATAGACACGCTAGATGCAGAGTAGTTAAACTGGGTGTCTGATTTGGCATTTTGGTACAATCTGGGGGCAACAATTGAGATAACATAAAAATGACCACAAGTGACATTTTTATATAATTTATGCCTTACGCGTTTGGCCAAAATCATATTTGCACAAAAGTATCCAATTTAGTCTCAGTCTATCATTTCACACTTGACGAGATACTCTAGATGATAAATTGGACACTTTAAAGCTCGTTGGTGACAGAAAAATAGATAAGATAAAAGTGAAAAACACATTTTACGAAAAATTTTTCCTAATAACTTGTTTGTGTCCTACCACTAAACATTGAGTCCCAGACAATTATTTTACACATGAATAGACACGCTAGATGCAGAGTAGGTAAACTGAATGTCTGATTTGGCGTTTTTGTACAATCTGGGGGCAACAATTGAGACAACATAAAAATGACCACAAGTGACAATTTTGCAGAATTTATGCCTTACACGTTTGGCCAAAATAATATTTGCATAAAAGTTGCCAATTTAGTCTCAGTCTATCATGTCACACTTGACGAGATATTCTTGATGAGAAATTGGACACTTTGGAGCTCGTTGGTGACAGAAAAATAGATAAGATAAAAGTGAAAAACAAATTTTACGAAGAATTGTTCCTAACAACTTGTTTGTGTCCTACCACTAAACATTGAGTCCCAGACAATTATTTTACACATGAATAGACACGCTAGATGCAGAGTAGGTAAACGGAATGTCTGATTTAGCATTTTTGTACAATCTGGGGGCAACAATTGAGATAACATAAAAATGACCACAAGTGACAATTTTGCAGAATTTATGCATTACACGTTTGGCCAAAATAATATTTGCAAAAAAGCTGCCAATTTAGTCTCAGTCTATCATTTTACACTTGACGAGATACTCTAAATGAGAAATTGGACACTTTGGAGCTCGTTGGTGACAGAAAAATAGATAAGATAAAAGTGAAAAACAAATTTTACGAAGAATTGTTCCTAACAACTTGTTTGTGTCCTACCACTAAACATTGAGTCCCAGACAATCATTTTACACATGAATAGAAAAGCTAGATGCAGAGTAGGTAAACTGAATGTCTGATTTGGCATTTTGGTACAATCTGGGAGAAACAATTGAGATAACATAAAAATGACCACAAGTGAAAATTTTGCAGAATTTAAGCCTTACGCGTTTGGCCAAAATAATATTTGCAAAAAAGTTGCTAATTTAGTCTCAGTCTATCATTTCACACTTGACGAGCTACTCTAGATGATAAATTGGACACTTTGGAGCTCGTTGGTGACAGAAAAATAGATAAGATAAAAGTGAAAAACAAATTTTACGAAGAATTGTTCCTAACAACTTGTTTGTGTCCTACCACTAAACATTGAGTCCCAGACAATTATTTTACACATGAATAGACACGCTAGATGCAGAGTAGGTAAACTGAATGTCTGATTTGGCATTTTGGTACAATCTGGGGGCAACAATTGAAATAACATACAAATGACCACAAGTGACATTTTTCCAGAATTTATGCCTTTTGCGTTTGGCCTAAATCATATTTTCCAAAAAGTTGAAAATTTAGTCTCAGTCTATCATTTCACACTTGACGAGATACTCTAGATGAGAAATTGGACACTTTGGAGCTCATAGGTGTCAGAAAAATAGATAATTTAGAAGTGAAAAACAAATTTTACAAAGAAATGTTCCTAACAACTTGTTTTGTGTCCTACCACTAAACAGTGAGTCCCAGACAATTATTTTACCCATGAATAGACACGCTAGATGCAGAGTAGTCAAACTGGATGTCTGATTTGGCATTTGTGTACAATCTGGGGGCAACAATTGAGATAACATAAAAATGACCACAAGTGACAAATTTTGCAGAATTTATGCCTTACGCGTTTGGCCAAAATAATATTTGCAAAAAAGTATCCAATTTAGTCTCAGTCTATAATTTCACACTTGACGAGATACTCTAGATGATAAATTGGACACTTTGGAGCTCGTTGGTGACAGAAAAATAGATAAGATGAAAGTGAAAAACAAATTTTACGAAGAATTGTTCCTAACAACTTGTTTGTGTCCTACCACTAAACATTGAGTCCCAGACAATTATTTTACACATGAATAGACACGCTAGATGCAGAGTAGGTAAACTGAATGTCTGATTTGGCATTTTGATACAAAAAATGACCACAAGTGACATTTTTTCCAGAATTTATGCCTTTCGCGTTTGGCCAAAAATCATATTTTCCAAAAAGTTGCCAATTTAGTCTCAGTCTATCATTTCACACTTGACGAGATACTCTAGATGAGAAAATTGGACACTTTGGAGCTCGTAGGTGACAGAAAAATAGATAAATAAAAGTGAAAAACAAATTTTACGAAAAATGTTCCTAACAACTTGTTTGTGTGTCCTACCACTAAACATTGAGTCCCAGACAATTATTTTACACATGAATAGACACGCTAGATGCAGAGTAGGTAAACTGAATGTCTGATTTGGCATTTTGGTACAATCTGGGGGCAACAATTGAGATAACATAAAAATGACCACAAGTGACATTTTCCAGAATTTATGCCTTACGCGTTTGGCCAAAATAATATTTGCAAAAAAGTTGCCAATTTAGTCTCAGTCTATCATTTCACACTTGACGAGATACTCTAGATGATAAATTGGACACTTTGGAGCTCGTTGGTGCCAGAAAAAATTGATAAGATAAAAGTGTAAAACCACTTGTAGGAAGAAATGTTCCAAACTACCGTGTTTTGTGTCCTACCCACTAAACAGTCAGATTCCAGACCATTATTTTAACACATGAATAGACACTCTAGATGGCAGAGTAGTTAAAACTGGATGTCTGATTTGGCATTTTTTGTACAAGCTGGGGGCAACAATGGAGTATAAACTAAAAGGGCCACAACTGCCAATTTTGCAGGGAGTTTATGCCGTACGCGTTTTGGCCAAATAATA
Source organism: Candidula unifasciata (assembly GCA_905116865.2). Taxonomy (NCBI): domain Eukaryota; kingdom Metazoa; phylum Mollusca; class Gastropoda; order Stylommatophora; family Geomitridae; genus Candidula; species Candidula unifasciata. The sequence continues at coordinate 9,340 of CAJHNH020004776.1, forward strand.
TTGGCAAAAAAGTTTGGCCAATTTTATTCTAAGTCTAATCATTTCACACTTGACGAGATACTCTAGATAATAAATTGGACACTTTGGGAGCTCGTATGGTGATAGAAAAATTTGTAACGATCAAAAGTGACAAACAAATTGTTAGGATAAATGTTCCCAGCGAACTTGTCTTGTGTTCTACAACTAGAACAGTGAGTCCCCAGACAATTAATTTTACACATGAGTAGACGACGCTAGATGCAGATTATTTAAACTGAATATCTACTTTGGCCATTTGGTACAACCTGGGGCCCAACACTTTGAGATAACATAAAAATGGCCCAAAGTGAACAATTTTGCAGAATTTTTGACTTACGCGGTTTGGGCCAAAATCATATTTTTTTTTTTTGTTTTTTTTTTTTGGGGGGTGGGGGGGGGGGGGGGGGGGGGGGTTTTTTTTTTTGCAAAACAAGTTTGCCAATTTTACTCCGCTAGGGAATCATTTCACACTTTGACGAGATACTCTAGATGATAAAATTGACATTTTTGAGCTCGTTAGTGACCCGAAAATACGATAACATAAAAGGTGAAAAACAAATTTTAGCGAAGAATTGTTCCTAACAAATTGTTTGGTTGTCCCTACGCACTAAAACATTGAGTCGCCGACAATTATTTTGCAACACGAATAGACACTCTAGATTCATGGTAGTTAACCTGGATGTCTGATTGGCATTGTTGGTACAATCTGTGTGCAAAAATTGAGATAACATAAAATGACCACAAGTGACAGTTTTGACCGAATTTATGCCCTACCCATTTGGTCACATCAATATTTGCCAAAAAGTTGCTATTTTTTAGGTGCTCATCCTATCATTTCCCACTTGACGAGATTACTCTAGATGATACATTGTACACTATATTGATCTCGTTGGTGACAGCAAAAACGGAAAGATCACAGTGAAAAACAAATTTTACGAAAGATTGTTACCTAACAACTTGTTTGTGTCCTGCCACTACACCAGGTGAGTCCCGGACAATTATTTACCAACCTGAATAGAACACTCTAAATGGCGATTATGTTAAACGGAATTTCTGAATTTGGACATTTGTGTACAATCTGGGGGCAAACAATTGATATAACAACAAAATGACTCACAAGTTGACATTTTGTCCAGAATTTATGCCCTACGCGTTTAAGGCCAAAATCTTATGTTGCAAAAAAGTTGCAAATTTCGTCCTCATTCTATCATTTCACACCTTGACGTGATACTCCTATATGAGAAATTGGACACTTTTGGCGCTCATAGGTGAACAGAAACATAGAAGACAAGATAAAAAGTGAAAAAATAAATTTTATAAGAAGAAATGTGCCTAACAACCTCGTTTGTTGTCCTAACACTAAACCGTGAGTCCCTGAAAATATTTAACACCTGAATAGACACCCAGATGCAGAGTATTTAACTGAAATGTCTGATTTGGCATTTTGGTACAATCTGTGGCAAACAATTGAGATAAACCTAAAAATGACCACAATTGACAATTTTGCACATTTTGATTTCCCTCGCATTTGGCCAAATCATATTTTTCAAAAAGTTTTGCCAATTTAGTCTCAGTCTATCATTTTCCCCTTGACGAGAGTACTCTAGATGAAGAATTTGACACTTTGGAGCTCGTTGGTGACAAGAAAATAGATAATATAAAAGTTATAAAACAAACAAATTTTTACTAAGAACTGTTCCTAACAACTTGTTTTGTGGTCCTACCACTAAACACTCTGATTCCCCCAGACAATTATTTTACACATTAATAGACAAAACGCGTAGATGCAGAGTAGTTTAACTGGATGGCTGCTTTGGCATTTTGGTACTATTCTGGGCCCAACAAGTGAGATAAACATAAAAATGACCACATGTGACAATTTTGCAGAATTTTAAGCCTTTAGCGTTTGGTCAAACATCATTTTTTGCACAAAGTTTTGCCAATTTTAAGTCTCAGTCTATCATTTCACATAATGATGTGCTACTCTAGATTATCAGTGGGACACCTTTAGCAGTTCGTTAGTTACCGAAAAATGACTGATGGATAAAATTGAAAAAACAAATTTAGGAATAAATGTTCCTACAACTTGTCTGCGTCCTACCACTAAACAGTGAGTCCCCAGAAATTTAGTTTAACCCACGAATAGACCACGCTAGATGCAGCGTAGTTAAACTGGATGTCTGATTTGGCATTTTTGTACAACATCTGGGGGCAACAATTGCGATAAACATAAAAATTACCACACGTGACAATTTTTGCAGAATTTATGCCTTTAACTCGTTTTGGCCAAAATGATATTGAACAAAAAAGTTGGCCTATTTTATTCCTCAGGCTACTAACCAGTTCACACTTGACAGAGATACTCCAGATGATAAATTGGACCCTATTGAGCTTGTTGGTGACAGACAAAACGGATAATATCAAGTTCTACAACAAGTTTACGAATAATTGTTCCTAACAACCTGTTTGTGTCCTGCCACTAAACAGAAAATTGAAGTGTCCCGCAGAAAATTATGTTACACATGAATATACACGCTAGATGACAGAGTAGTTAAACTTGGATGTTCTTGATTTTGTCATTTTGGTAACTATCGTGTGGCAACATTGAGATAACAGAAAATGAAACCACGAAGTGACAATTTTCCATAATTTATGCCTTTGAAGCGCGTTATATGGCCAAAAGCATTTTTGCAAAAAAGTTGCCAATTAAGTCCTCAGTCTTATAATTTCACATATGTCGTGATACTCTAGATGATAAATTTGAAAGCTTTGGAGCTCATAGGTGACAGAAAAAAATAGACAAAATAAAATTGAAAAAACAAATTTTTAGTAGAAATGTTCCGAACAACTTGTTTGTGTCCTAACCACTAAACAGTGAGCCCCCAGAATTTACTTTTACACATGAATATATACGCGAGAGGCAGAGTTAGTTTAAACTGGATGTCTGATTTGGCATTTTTGTACTCTCTGGGGGCAACAATTGTCGATAACATAAAAATGACCCACAAGTGACAATTTTGCAGAATTTATGCCTGACCCTTTTGGCCAAAATAGTATTTTACAAAAACGTTTGCAACTTATTCTCAGTCTAACATTTCACACTTGACCGAGTATACTCCATATGATAAATTGGACCCTTTGCCGCGCGGTGGTGCTAGAAAAATAGATAAGATAAACGGGAAAAACAAATTTTAAGAAGGATTTGTTCCCAGCAACTTGTTTCTGTCCCGCTAGCCCTAAACCAGTTGAGTCCCAGACACAATCTATTTTAAACAGGAATATACCACGCTAGATGCAGAGTAGGTAAACTGAATGTCCTGATTTGGCATTTTGGTACAATCTGTGGCCAACAGTTGAGATAACATAAAAATGACCACAAGTGACATTTTTTCCAGAATTTATGGCTTACGCCGATTGTCCAAAAAATATATTTTCGCAAAAGTTTGCCCAATTTAGTCTCATCTATCATTTTCACAACTTCACTAGGATACTCTAGTTTATCACGGGACACTTTAGAGCTCATAGGTGACAGAAAAAATAGACAAAGATAAAATTGAAAAACAAATTTTAACCAAAGAATTGTTCCAAAAAACCTTGTTGGTGTCCCAACTAACTAAACAGTGATTCCCCGAAATTTAATTTAAAACACAACATGATATATACACTAGATGCAGAGTATGTAAACTGAATGTCCTATTTGGCATTTTTGGACAATATAGGGCCAACAGTTGCGATAACATAAAAATGGCCCACCAATTGACAATTTTTGCAGAATTTATGCCTTACCCTTTTGGCCAAAATCAATAATTTACAAAAAAGTGGCCAATTTAGGTCCTCATTCTACTACATTTCACCACTTTGACAGAATACTCCAGTGATAAATTGGACACTTTTGGAGCTCGTTTAGTGATAGAAAAATTGATAAGCTAAAAGTTATAAAATCAAATTTTACAAAGAAATTGTTCCTAACACTTGTTTGAGGTCCTACCACTAAAAAGCTGAGTTCCTAGACCATTATTTTACACATTAATAGACACTCTAGATGCAGAGTAGTTAAACTGGAATAGTCTGATGTGGCATTTATGGTAGCTATCTGGGTGCAACAATTGAGATAACATAAAAATGACCACAAGTTGACAAATTTTGCATAGAATTTATGCCTTACCGCGGTTTGGGCCAAAAAGACTTTGTGCAAAAAAAGTTGCTAATTTTTAATCTCAGTCTCTCATTTCACAAACATATGAACGAGGATACTCCTAGATGATAAATTGGACACTTTTGGAGCTTCGGTAGGTGACAGAAAAACGGACAAGATAAACGTGAAAAACAATTTTACGAAGAAATGGTTCCATAACAACCTGTTTGTGTCCTACACTAAACAGCGAGTCCCAGAAATTTATTTTACACATGAAAATAGATACTCTAGATACCAGAGTTGTTTAAACTGGATGTCTGATTTTTTCATTTTGTGTACAATCTGGGGGCAACAATTGCGATAACAGAAAAATGCCCACAAGTGACATTTTTTCCAGAATTTATGGCCTTACGCTTTTAGCCAAAATAATATTGTCGAAACAAGTTGCCAATTTAGTCCTCATTATATCATTTCACACTTTGACGTGATACTCCAGCTGAGAATTTTTACAACTCTTGGAGCTCGTTAGTGACAACAGACATTGATAAGATAAAAGTGAAAAACAAAGTTAGGGGCGAAGAATTGTTCCTAACAATTGTTTGTGTCCTACACTAAACCGCTATCCCATACAAATTTATTTTACACATGAATAGCAACGGACACGCTAGATGCAGAGTAGTTAAACTGGATGTCTGATTTGGCATTTTTGTACAATCTGAGTCAACAAGTGAGATAACATAAAATGGACCACTAGTGACAAGTTTGCTCAATTTTTATGCCGTACGCGTTTGGCCAAAATAATATTTGCAAAAAAGTTGCCATTTAGTTTCATTCTATCATTTACACTTGACGAGATACTCTAGATGATAAATTGGACACTTTGGAGCTCGTTGGTGACAGAAAAATAGATAAGATAAAAGAAAAAAACAAATTTTACGAAGAAATGTTCCTAACAACTTGTTTGTGTCCTACCACTAAACAGTGAGTCCCAGACAATTATTTTACACATGAATAGACACGCTAGATGCAGAGTAGTTAAACTGGATGTCTGATTTGGCATTTTGGTACAATCTGGGGGCAACAATTGAGATAACATAAAAATGACCACAAGTGACATCTTTTGCAGAATTTATGCCTTACGCGTTTGGCCAAAATAATATTTGCAAAAAGTTGCCAATTTAGTCTCAGTCTATCATTTCACACTTGACGAGATACTCTAGATGATAAATTGGACACTTTGGAGCTCGTTGGTGACAGAAAAATAGATAAGATAAAAGTGAAAAACAAATTTTACGAAGAAATGTTCCTAACAACTTGTTTGTGTCCTACACTAAACAGTGAGTCCCAGACAATTATTTTACACATGAATAGACACGCTAGATGCAGAGTAGTTAAACTGGATGTCTGATTTGGCATTTTTGTACAATCTGGGGGCAACAATTGAGATAACATAAAAATGACCACAAGTGACAATTTTGCAGAATTTATGCCTTACGCGTTTGGCCAAAATAATATTTGCAAAAAAGTTGCCAATTTAGTCTCAGTCTATCATTTCACACTTGACGAGATACTCTAGATGAGAAATTGGACACTTTGGAGCTCATAGGTGACAGAAAAATAGATAAGATAAAAGTGAAAAAAAATTTTACGAAGAAATGTTCCTAACAACTTGTTTGTGTCCTACCACTAAACAGTGAGTCCCAGACAATTATTTTACACATGAATAGACACGCTAGATGCAGAGTAGTTAAACTGGATGTCTGATTTGGCATTTTTGTACAATCTGGGGGCAACAATTGAGATAACATAAAAATGACCACAAGTGACATTTTTGCAGAATTTATGCCTTACGCGTTTGGCCAAAATCATATTTTCAAAAAAAAGTTGCCAATTTAGTCTCAGTCTATCATTTCACACTTGACGAGATACTCTAGATGAGAAATTGGACACTTTGGAGCTCATAGGTGACAGAAAAATAGATAAGATAAAAGTGAAAAACAAATTTTACGAAGAAATGTTCCTAACAACTTGTTTGTGTCCTACCACTAAACAGTGAGTCCCAGACAATTATTTTACACATGAATAGACACGCTAGATGCAGAGTAGTTAAACTGGATGTCTGATTTGGCATTTTTGTACAATCTGGGGGCAACAATTGAGATAACATAAAAATGACCACAAGTGACATTTTTGCAGAATTTATGCCTTACGCGTTTGGCCAAAATAATATTTGCAAAAAAGTTGCCAATTTAGTCTCAGTCTATCATTTCACACTTGACGAGATACTCTAGATGATAAATTGGACACTTTGGAGCTCATAGGTGACAGAAAAAAATAGATAAGAAGAAAAGTGAAAAACAAATTTTACGAAGAAATGTTCCTAACAACTTGTTTGTGTCCTACACCACTAAACAGTGAGTCCCAGACAATTATTTTACACATGAATAGACACGCTAGATGCAGAGTAGTTAAACTGGATGTCTGATTTGGCATTTTTGTACAATCTGGGGGCAACAATTGAGATAACATAAAAATGACCACAAGTGACATTTTTGCAGAATTTATGCCTTACGCGTTTGGCAAAAAATCATATTTCCAAAAAGTTGCCAATTTAGTCTCAGTCTATCATTTCACACTTGACGAGATACTCTAGATGAGAAATTGGACACTTTGGAGCTCGTAGGTGACAGAAAAATAGATAAGATAAAAGTGAAAAACAAATTTTACGAAAGAAATGTTCCTAACAACTTGTTTGTGTCCTACCACTAAACAGTGAGTCCCAGACAATTATTTTACACATGAATAGACACGCTAGATGCAGAGTAGTTAAACTGGATGTCTGATTTGGCATTTTGTACAATCTGGGGGCAACAATTGAGATAACATAAAAATGACCACAAGTGACATTTTTGCAGAATTTATGCCTTTACGCGTTTGGCCAAAATAATATTTTGCAAAAAAGTTGCCAATTTAGTCTCAGTCTATCATTTCACACTTGACGAGATACTCTAGATGAGAAATTGGACACTTTGGAGCTCATAGGTGACAGAAAAATAGATAAGATAAAAGTGTGAAAAACAAATTTTACGAAGAAATGTTCCTAACAACTTGTTTGTGTCCTACCACTAAACAGTGAGTCCCAGACAATTATTTTACACATGAATAGACACGCTAGATGCAGAGTAGTTAAACTGGATGTCTGATTTGGCATTTTTGTACAATCTGGGGGCAACAATTGAGATAACATAAAAATGACCACAAGTGACATTTTTTGCAGAATTTATGCCTTACGCGTTTGGCCAAAATCATATTTCAAAAAAGTTGCCAATTTAGTCTCAGTCTATCATTTCACACTTGACGAGATACTCTAGATGAGAAATTGGACACTTTGGAGCTCATAGGTGACAGAAAAATAGATAAGATAAAAGTGAAAAAAACAAATTTTACGAAGAAATGTTCCTAACAACTTGTTTGTGTCCTACCACTAAACAGTGAGTCCCAGACAATTATTTTACACATGAAATAGACACGCTAGATGCAGAGTAGGTTAAACTGGATGTCTGATTTGGCATTTTTGTACAATCTGGGGGCAACAATTGAGATAACATAAAAATGACCACAAGTGACAATTTTTGCAGAATTTATGCCTTTCGCGTTTGGCCAAAATCATATTTTCCAAAAAGTTGCCAATTTAGTCTCAGTCTATCATTTCACACTTGACGAGATACTCTAGATGAGAAATTGGACACTTTGGAGCTCATAGGTGACAGAAAAATAGATAAGATAAAAGTGAAAAACAAATTTTACGAAGAATGTTCCTAACAACTTGTTTGTGTCCTACCACTAAACAGTGAGTCCCAGACAATTATTTTACACATGAATAGACACGCTAGATGAGAGTAGTTAAACTGGATGTCTGATTTGGCATTTTTGTACAATCTGGGGGCAACAATTGAGATAACATAAAAATGACCACAAGTGACATTTTTTTGCAGAATTTATGCCTTACGCGTTTGGCCAAAATAATATTTGCAAAAAAAGTTGCCAATTTAGTCTCAGTCTATCATTTCACACTTGACGAGATACTCTAGATGATAAATTGGACACTTTGGAGCTCGTTGGTGACAGAAAAATAGATAAGATAAAAGTGAAAAACAAATTTTACGAAGAATGTTCCTAACAACTTGTTTGTGTCCTACCACTAAACAGTGAGTCCCAGACAATTATTTTTACACATGAATAGACACGCTAGATGCAGAGTAGTTAAACTGGATGTCTGATTTGGCATTTTTGTACAAATGGGGGCAACAATTGAGATAACATAAAAATGACCACAAGTGACAATTTTGCAGAATTTATGCCTTACGCGTTTGGCCAAAATAATATTTTCCAAAAAAAGTTGCCAATTTAGTCTCAGTCTATCATTTCACACTTGACGAGATACTCTAGATGATAAATTGGACACTTTGGAGCTCATAGGTGACAGAAAAAAAAATAGATAAGATAAAAGTGAAAAACAAATTTTACGAAGAAATGTTCCTAACAACTTGTTTGTGTCCTACCACTAAACAGTGAGTCCCAGACAATTATTTTACACATGAATAGACACGCTAGATGCAGAGTAGTTAAACTGGATGTCTGATTTGGCATTTTTGTACAATCTGGGGGCAACAATTGAGATAACATAAAAATGACCACAAGTGACATTTTTGCAGAATTTATGCCTTACGCGTTTGGCCAAAATCATATTTGCAAAAAAGTTGCCAATTTAGTCTCAGTCTATCATTTCACACTTGACGAGATACTCTAGATGAGAAATTGGACACTTTGGAGCTCATAGGTGACAGAAAAATAGATAAGATAAAAAGTGAAAAACAAATTTCTACGAAGAAATGTTCCTAACAAAACTTGTTTGCGTCCTACCATAAACAGTGAGCACAGACAATATTTTACACATGAATAGACACGCTAGATATAGAGTATGTAAACTGAATGTTGATTTTACATTTAGGTACAATCTGGGGCAACAATTGGAGATACATAAAAATGACCACAAATGACCTTTTTCCAGATTTATGCCTTTAGCGTTTTGGCCAAAATCATAGTTTCCAAAAAAGTGCAATTTAGTCCTCAGTCTATCATTCACACTGACGAGATACTTAGATGAGAAAATGCGACACTTTGGAGTCGTTGGTGCCAGAAAAATAGCATAAGATAAAAGTCTGTCCCAATACAAATTTACGAAAATTGTTCCTCACAAACTGTTTGTGTCCTTCCATCGAAACATTGAGTCCCAGACAATTGTTTTACAATGAATAGACACGCTAGAGCAGAGTTGGTAAAATGAATGTCGTGATTTGGCATTTTGTACAATCTGGGGGCAACAATTGAGATAACATAAAAATGACCACAAGTGACATTTTTCCAGAATTTATGCCTTACGCGTTTGGCCAAAATCATATTTGCAAAAAAGTTGCCAATTTAGTCTCAGTCTATCATTTCACACTTGACGAGATACTCTAGATGAGAAATTGGACACTTTGGAGCTCATAGGTGACAGAAAAATAGATAAGATAAAAGTGAAAAAACAAATTTTACGAAGAAATGTTCCTAACAACTTGTTTGTGTCCTACCACTAAACAGTGAGTCCCAGACAATTATTTTACACATGAATAGACACGCTAGATGCAGAGTAGTTAAACTGGATGTCTGATTTGGCATTTTTGTACAATCTGGGGGCAACAATTGAGATAACATAAAAATGACCACAAGTGACAATTTTGCAGAATTTATGCCTTACGCGTTTGGGCCAAAATCATATTTTTCAAAAAGTTGCCAATTTAGTCTCAGTCTATCATTTCACACTTGACGAGATACTCTAGATGAGAAATTGGACACTTTGGAGCTCGTAGGGTGACAGAAAAATAGATAAGATAAAAGTGAAAAACAAATTTTACGAAGAAATGTTCCTAACAACTTGTTTGTGTCCTACCACTAAACAGTGAGTCCCAGACAATTATTTTACACATGAATAGACACGCTAGATGCAGAGTAGTTAAACTGGATGTCTGATTTGGCATTTTGGTACAATCTGGGGCAACAATTGAGATAACATAAAAATGACCACAAGTGACAATTTTGCAGAATTTATGCCTTACGCGTTTGGCCAAAATAATATTTTCCAAAAAAGTTGCCAATTTAGTCTCAGTCTATCATTTCACACTTGACGAGATACTCTAGATGAGAAATTGGACACTTTGGAGCTCATAGGTGACAGAAAAATAGATAAGATAAAAGTGAAAAACAAATTTTACGAAGAAATGTTCCTAACAACTTGTTTGTGTCCTACCACTAAACAGTGAGTCCCAGACAATTATTTTACACATGAATAGACACGCTAGATGCAGAGTAGGTAAACTGGATGTCTGATTTGGCATTTTGGTACAATCTGGGGGCAACAATTGAGATAACATAAAAATGACCACAAGTGACATTTTTGCAGAATTTATGCCTTTACGCGTTTGGCCAAAAAAATATTTTCCAAAAAGTTGCCCAATTTAGTCTCAGTCTATCATTTCACACTTGACGAGATACTCTAGATGATAAATTGGACACTTTGGAGCTCATTGGTGACAGAAAAATAGATAAGATAAAAGTGAAAAACAAATTTTACGAAGAAATGTTCCTAACAACTTGTTTGTGTCCTACCACTAAACAGTGAGTCCCAGACAATTATTTTACACATGAATAGACACGCTAGATGCAGAGTAGGTAAACTGAATGTCTGATTTGGCATTTTGGTACAATCTGGGGGCAACAATTTGAGATAACATAAAAATGACCACAAGTGACATTTTTGCAGAATTTATGCCTTTCGCGTTTGGCCAAAATAATATTTGCAAAAAAGTTGCCAATTTAGTCTCAGTCTATCATTTCACACTTGACGAGATACTCTAGATGAGAAATTGGACACTTTGGAGCTCATAGGTGACAGAAAAATAGATAAGATAAAAGTGAAAAAAAACAAATTTTACGAAGAAATGTTCCTAACAACTTGTTTGTGTCCTACCACTAAACATTGAGTCCCAGACAATTATTTTACACATGAATAGACACGCTAGATGCAGAGTAGTTAAACTGGATGTCTGATTTGGCATTTTGGTACAATCTGGGGGCAACAATTGAGATAACATAAAAATGACCACAAGTGACAATTTTTCCAGAATTTATGCCTTCGCGTTTGGCCAAAATCATATTTTGCAAAAAAGTTGCCAATTTAGTCTCAGTCTATCATTTCACACTTGACGAGATACTCTAGATGATAAATTGGACACTTTGGAGCTCATAGGTGACAGAAAAATAGATAAGATAAAAGTGAAAAACAAATTTTACGAAGAAATTGTTCCTAACAACTTGTTTGTGTCCTACCACTAAACAGTGAGTCCCAGACAATTATTTTACACATGAATAGACACGCTAGATGCAGAGTAGTTAAACTTAATGTCTGATTTGGCATTTTGGTACAATCTGGGGGCAACAATTGAGATAACATAAAAATGACCACAAGTGACATTTTTCCAGAATGTATGCCTTTCGCGTTTCGCCAAAATAATATTTCCAAAAAAGTTGCCAATTTAGTCTCAGTCTATCATTTCACACTTGACGAGATACTCTAGATGAGAAATTGGACACTTTGGAGCTCGTTGGTGACAGAAAAATAGATAAGATAAAAGTGAAAAACAAATTTTACGAAGAAATGTTCCTAACAACTTGTTTGTGTCCTACCACTAAACAGTGAGTCCCAGACAATTATTTTACACATGAATAGACACGCTAGATGCAGAGTAGGTAAACTGGATGTCTGATTTGGCATTTTTGTACAATCTGGGGGCAACAATTGAGATAACATAAAAATGACCACAAGTGACAATTTTGCAGAATTTATGCCTTTTCGCGTTTGGCCAAAATCATATTTTCCAAAAAGTTGCCAATTTAGTCTCAGTCTATCATTTCACACTTGACGAGATACTCTAGATGAGAAATTGGACACTTTGGAGCTCATAGGTGACAGAAAAATAGATAAGATAAAAGTGAAAAACAAATTTTACGAAGAATGTTCCTAACAACTTGTTTGTGTCCTACCACTAAACAGTGAGTCCCAGACAATTATTTTACACATGAATAGACACGCTAGATGCAGAGTAGGTAAACTGGATGTCTGATTTGGCATTTTGGTACAATCTGGGGGCAACAATTGAGATAACATAAAAATGACCACAAGTGACATTTTTGCAGAATTTATGCCTTTCGCGTTTGGCCAAAAAATATTTTGCAAAAAAAAAGTTGCCAATTTAGTCTCAGTCTATCATTTCACACTTGACGAGATACTCTAGATGATAAATTGGACACTTTGGAGCTCGTTGGTGACAGAAAATAGATAAGATAAAAGTGAAAAACAAATTTTACGAAGAATTGTTCCTAACAACTTGTTTGTGTCCTACCACTAAACAGTGAGTCCCAGACAATTATTTTACACATGAATAGACACGCTAGATGCAGAGTAGGTTAAACTGAATGTCTGATTTGGCATTTTGGTACAATCTGGGGGCAACAATTGAGATAACATAAAAATGACCACAAGTGACATTTTTGCAGAATTTATGCCTTACGCGTTTGGCCAAAATAATATTTTCCAAAAAAGTTGCCAATTTAGTCTCAGTCTATCATTTCACACTTGACGAGATACTCTAGATGAGAAATTGGACACTTTGGAGCTCGTTGGTGACAGAAAAATAGATAAGATAAAAGTGAAAAACAAATTTTACGAAGAAATGTTCCTAACAACTTGTTGTGTCCTACCACTAAACAGTGAGTCCCAGACAATTATTTTACACATGAATAGACACGCTAGATGCAGAGTAGGTAAACTGAATGTCTGATTTGGCATTTTGGTACAATCTGGGGGCAACAATTGAGATAACATAAAAATGACCACAAGTGACAATTTTGCAGAATTTATGCCTTACGCGTTTGGCCAAAATAATATTTGCAAAAAAGTTGCCAATTTAGTCTCAGTCTATCATTTCACACTTGACGAGATACTCTAGATGATAAATTGGACACTTTGGAGCTCGTTGGTGACAGAAAAATAGATAAGATAAAAGTGAAAAACAAATTTTACGAAGAATTGTTCCTAACAACTTGTTTGTGTCCTACCACTAAACATTGAGTCCCAGACAATTATTTTACACATGAATAGACACGCTAGATGCAGAGTAGGTAAACTGAATGTCTGATTTGGCATTTTGGTACAATCTGGGGGCAACAATTGAGATAACATAAAAATGACCACAAGTGACAATTTTTCCAGAATTTATGCCTTTCGCGTTTGGCCAAAATCATATTTTCCAAAAAAGTTGCCAATTTAGTCTCAGTCTATCATTTCACACTTGACGAGATACTCTAGATGAGAAATTGGACACTTTGGAGCTCATAGGTGACAGAAAAATAGATAAGATAAAAGTGAAAAACAAATTTTACGAAGAAATGTTCCTAACAACTTGTTTGTGTCCTACCACTAAACAGTGAGTCCCAGACAATTATTTTACACATGAATAGACACGCTAGATGCAGAGTAGTTAAACTGAATGTCTGATTTGGCATTTTTTGTACAATCTGGGGGCAACAATTGAGATAACATAAAAATGACCACAAGTGACATTTTTGCAGAATTTATGCCTTACGCGTTTGGCCAAAATAATATTTGCAAAAAAGTTGCCAATTTAGTCTCAGTCTATCATTTCACACTTGACGAGATACTCTAGATGATAAATTGGACACTTTGGAGCTCATTGGTGAATAGACACGCTAGATGAAGAGTAGGTAAACTGAATGTCTGATTTGGCATTTTGGTACAATCTGGGGGCAACAATTGAGATAACATAAAAATGACCACAAGTGACAATTTTGCAGAATTTATGCCTTACGCGTTTGGCCAAAATAATATTTGCAAAAAAGTTGCCAATTTAGTCTCAGTCTATCATTTCACACTTGACGAGATACTCTAGATGATAAATTGGACACTTTGGAGCTCGTTGGTGACAGAAAAATAGATAAGATAAAAGTGAAAAACAAATTTTACGAAGAATTGTTCCTAACAACTTGTTTGTGTCCTACCACTAAACATTGAGTCCCAGACAATTATTTTACACATGAATAGACACGCTAGATGCAGAGTAGGTAAACTGAATGTCTGATTTGGCATTTTTTGGTACAATCTGGGGGCAACAATTGAGATAACATAAAAATGACCACAAGTGACATTTTTCCAGAATTTATGCCTTTCGCGTTTGGCCAAAATAATATTTGCAAAAAAGTTGCCAATTTAGTCTCAGTCTATCATTTCACACTTGACGAGATACTCTAGATGAGAAATTGGACACTTTGGAGCTCATTGGTGACAGAAAAATAGATAAGATAAAAGTGAAAAACAAATTTTTACGAAGAATTGTTCCTAACAACTTGTTTGTGTCCTACCACTAAACATTGAGTCCCAGACAATTATTTTACATATGAATAGACACGCTAGATGAAGAGTAGGTAAACTGAATGTCTGATTTGGCATTTTGGTACAATCTGGGGGCAACAATTGAGATAACATAAAAATGACCACAAGTGACATTTTTGCAGAATTTATGCCTTACGCGTTTGGCCAAAATAATATTTGCAAAAAAGTTGCCAATTTAGTCTCAGTCTATCATTTCACACTTGACGAGATACTCTAGATGATAAATTGGACACTTTGGAGCTCGTAGGTGACAGAAAAATAGATAAGATAAAAGTGAAAAACAAATTTTACGAAGAATTGTTCCTAACAACTTGTTGTGTCCTACCACTAAACATTGAGTCCCAGACAATTATTTTCCATATGAATAGACACGCTAGATGAAGAGTAGGTAAACTGAATGTCTGATTTGGCATTTTGGTACAATCTGGGGGCAACAATTGAGATAACATAAAAATGACCACAAGTGACAATTTTGCAGAATTTATGCCTTACGCGTTTAGCCAAAATAATATATGCAAAAAAATTGCCATGTTAGTCTCAGTCTATCATTTCACACTTGACCAGATACTCTAGATGATAAACTGGACACTTTGGAGCTCGCTGGTGACAGAAAAATAGATAAGATAAAAGTGAAAAACAAATTTTACAAAGAATTGTTCCTAACAACTTGTTTGTGTCTACCACTAAACATTGAGTCCCAGACAATTATTTTACACAAGAATAGACACGCTAGATGCAGAGTAGGTAAACTGAATGTCTGATTTAACATTTTGGTACAATCTGGGGGCAACAATTGAGATAAAATAAAAATGACCACAAGTGACATTTTTCCAGAATTTATGCCTTTCGCGTTTGGCCAAAATAATATTTGCAAAAAAGTTGCTAATTTAGTCTCAGTCTATCATTTCACACTTGACGAGATACTCTAGATGATAAATTGGACACTTTGGAGCTCATAGGTGACAGAAAAATAGATAAGATAAAAGTGAAAAACAAATTTTACGAAGAATTGTTCCTAACAACTTGTGTGTGTCCTACCACTAAACATTGAGTCCCAGACAATTATTTTCCATATGAATAGACACGCTAGATGAAGAGTAGGTAAACTGAATGTCTGATTTGGCATTTTGGTACAATCTGGGGGCAACAATTGAGATAACATAAAAATGACCACAAGTGACATTTTTGCAGAATTTATGCCTTTCGCGTTTGGCCAAAATAATATTTGCAAAAAAGTTGCCAATTTAGTCTCAGTCTATCATTTCACACTTGACGAGATACTCTAGATGAGAAATTGGACACTTTGGAGCTCGTTGGTGACAGAAAAATAGATAAGATAAAAGTGAAAAACAAATTTTACGAAGAATTGTTCCTAACAACTTGTTTGTGTCCTACCACTAAACATTGAGTCCCAGACAATTATTTTACACATGAATAGACACGCTAGATGCAGAGTAGGTAAACTGAATGTCTGATTTGGCATTTTGGTACAATCTGGGGGCAACAATTGAGATAACATAAAAATGACCACAAGTGACATTTTTCCAGAATTTATGCCTTTCGCGTTTGGCCAAAATAATATTTGCAAAAAAGTTGCTAATTTAGTCTCAGTCTATCATTTCACACTTGACGAGATACTCTAGATGATAAATTGGACACTTTGGAGCTCATTGGTGACAGAAAAATAGATAAGATAAAAGTGAAAAACAAATTTTACGAAGAATTGTTCCTAACAACTTGTTTGTGTCCTACCACTAAACATTGAGTCCCAGACAATTATTTTACACATGAATAGACACGCTAGATGCAGAGTAGGTAAACTGAATGTCTGATTTGGCATTTTGGTACAATCTGGGGGCAACAATTGAGATAACATAAAAATGACCACAAGTGACATTTTTCCAGAATTTATGCCTTTCGCGTTTGGCCAAAATAATATTTGCAAAAAAGTTGCCAATTTAGTCTCAGTCTATCATTTCACACTTGACGAGATACTCTAGATGAGAAATTGGACACTTTGGAGCTCGTTGGTGACAGAAAAATAGATAAGATAAAAGTGAAAAACAAATTTTACGAAGAATTGTTCCTAACAACTTGTTTGTGTCCTACCACTAAACATTGAGTCCCAGACAATTATTTTACATATGAATAGACACGCTAGATGAAGAGTAGGTAAACTGAATGTCTGATTTGGCATTTTGGTACAATCTGGGGGCAACAATTGAGATAACATAAAAATGACCACAAGTGACAATTTTGCAGAATTTATGCCTTACGCGTTTGGCCAAAATAATATTTGCAAAAAAGTTGCCAATTTAGTCTCAGTCTATCATTTCACACTTGACGAGATACTCTAGATGATAAATTGGACACTTTGGAGCTCGTTGGTGACAGAAAAATAGATAAGATAAAAGTGAAAAACAAATTTTACGAAGAATTGTTCCTAACAACTTGTTTGTGTCTACCACTAAACATTGAGTCCCAGACAATTATTTTACACAAGAATAGACACGCTAGATGCAGAGTAGGTAAACTGAATGTCTGATTTAACATTTTGGTACAATCTGGGGGCAACAATTGAGATAACATAAAAATGACCACAAGTGACATTTTTCCAGAATTTATGCCTTTCGCGTTTGGCCAAAATAATATTTGCAAAAAAGTTGCTAATTTAGTCTCAGTCTATCATTTCACACTTGACGAGATACTCTAGATGATAAATTGGACACTTTGGAGCTCGTTGGTGACAGAAAAATAGATAAGATAAAAGTGAAAAACAAATTTTACGAAGAATTGTTCCTAACAACTTGTGTGTGTCCTACCACTAAACATTGAGTCCCAGACAATTATTTTCCATATGAATAGACACGCTAGATGAAGAGTAGGTAAACTGAATGTCTGATTTGGCATTTTGGTACAATCTGGGGGCAACAATTGAGATAACATAAAAATGACCACAAGTGACATTTTTCCAGAATTTATGCCTTACGCGTTTGGCCAAAATAATATTTTCCAAAAAAGTTGCCAATTTAGTCTCAGTCTATCATTTCACACTTGACGAGATACTCTAGATGAGAAATTGGACACTTTGGAGCTCGTTGGTGACAGAAAAATAGATAAGATAAAAGTGAAAAACAAATTTTACGAAGAATTGTTCCTAACAACTTGTTGTGTGTCCTACCACTAAACATTGAGTCCCAGACAATTATTTTACACATGAATAGACACGCTAGATGAAGAGTAGGTAAACTGAATGTCTGATTTGGCATTTTGGTACAATCTGGGGGCAACAATTGAGATAACATAAAAATGACCACAAGTGACATTTTTGCAGAATTTATGCCTTACGCGTTTGGCCAAAATAATATTTGCAAAAAAAGTTGCCAATTTAGTCTCAGTCTATCATTTCACACTTGACGAGATACTCTAGATGATAAATTGGACACTTTGGAGCTCATTGGTGACAGAAAAATAGATAAGATAAAAGTGAAAAACAAATTTTACGAAGAATTGTTCCTAACAACTTGTTTGTGTCTACCACTAAACATTGAGTCCCAGACAATTATTTTACACATGAATAGACACGCTAGATGCAGAGTAGGTAAACTGAATGTCTGATTTAACATTTTTTGGTACAATCTGGGGGCAACAATTGAGATAAAATAAAAATGACCACAAGTGACATTTTTTCCAGAATTTATGCCTTTCGCGTTTGGCCAAAATAATATTTGCAAAAAAGTTGCTAATTTAGTCTCAGTCTATCATTTCACACTTGACGAGATACTCTAGATGATAAATTGGACACTTTGGAGCTCGTTGGTGACAGAAAAATAGATAAGATAAAAGTGAAAAACAAATTTTACGAAGAATTGTTCCTAACAACTTGTGTGTGTCCTACCACTAAACATTGAGTCCCAGACAATTATTTTCCATATGAATAGACACGCTAGATGAAGAGTAGGTAAACTGAATGTCTGATTTGGCATTTTGGTACAATCTGGGGGCAACAATTGAGATAACATAAAAATGACCACAAGTGACATTTTTCCAGAATTTATGCCTTTCGCGTTTGGCCAAAATCATATTTTCCAAAAAGTTGCCAATTTAGTCTCAGTCTATCATTTCACACTTGACGAGATACTCTAGATGAGAAATTGGACACTTTGGAGCTCATAGGTGACAGAAAAATAGATAAGATAAAAGTGAAAAACAAATTTTACGAAGAATTGTTCCTAACAACTTGTTTGTGTCCTACCACTAAACATTGAGTCCCAGACAATTATTTTACACATGAATAGACACGCTAGATGAAGAGTAGGTAAACTGAATGTCTGATTTGGCATTTTTGTACAATCTGGGGGCAACAATTGAGATAACATAAAAATGACCACAAGTGACAATTTTGCAGAATTTATGCCTTACGCGTTTGGCCAAAATAATATTTGCAAAAAAGTTGCCAATTTAGTCTCAGTCTATCATTTCACACTTGACGAGATACTCTAGATGATAAATTGGACACTTTGGAGCTCGTTGGTGACAGAAAAATAGATAAGATAAAAGTGAAAAACAAATTTTACGAAGAATTGTTCCTAACAACTTGTTTGTGTCCTACCACTAAACATTGAGTCCCAGACAATTATTTTACACATGAATAGACACGCTAGATGAAGAGTAGGTAAACTGAATGTCTGATTTGGCATTTTGGTACAATCTGGGGGCAACAATTGAGATAACATAAAAATGACCACAAGTGACATTTTTCCAGAATTTATGCCTTTCGCGTTTGGCCAAAATAATATTTGCAAAAAAGTTGCCAATTTAGTCTCAGTCTATCATTTCACACTTGACGAGATACTCTAGATGATAAATTGGACACTTTGGAGCTCGTTGGTGACAGAAAAATAGATAAGATAAAAGTGAAAAACAAATTTTACGAAGAATTGTTCCTAACAACTTGTTTGTGTCCTACCACTAAACATTGAGTCCCAGACAATTATTTTACACATGAATAGACACGCTAGATGAAGAGTAGGTAAACTGAATGTCTGATTTGGCATTTTGGTACAATCTGGGGGCAACAATTGAGATAACATAAAAATGACCACAAGTGACATTTTTCCAGAATTTATGCCTTTCGCGTTTGGCCAAAATCATATTTCCAAAAAAGTTGCCAATTTAGTCTCAGTCTATCATTTCACACTTGACGAGATACTCTAGATGAGAAATTGGACACTTTGGAGCTCATAGGTGACAGAAAAATAGATAAGATAAAAGTGAAAAACAAATTTTACGAAGAATTGTTCCTAACAACTTGTTTGTGTCCTACCACTAAACATTGAGTCCCAGACAATTATTTTACACATGAATAGACACGCTAGATGCAGAGTAGGTAAACTGAATGTCTGATTTGGCATTTTTGGTACAATCTGGGGGCAACAATTGAGATAACATAAAAATGACCACAAGTGACAATTTTGCAGAATTTATGCCTTTACGCGTTTGGCTAAAATAATATTTGCAAAAAAGTTGCCAATTTAGTCTCAGTCTATCATTTCACACTTGACGAGATACTCTAGATGATAAATTGGACACTTTGGAGCTCGTTGGTGACAGAAAAATAGATAAGATAAAAGTGAAAAACAAATTTTACGAAGAATTGTTCCTAACAACTTGTTTGTGTCCTACCACTAAACATTGAGTCCCAGACAATTATTTT
The DNA here is from genome assembly GCA_905116865.2 of Candidula unifasciata. Classification (NCBI taxonomy): domain Eukaryota; kingdom Metazoa; phylum Mollusca; class Gastropoda; order Stylommatophora; family Geomitridae; genus Candidula; species Candidula unifasciata. The sequence continues at coordinate 29,776 of CAJHNH020004776.1, forward strand.
ACACATGAATAGACACGCTAGATGAAGAGTAGGTAAACTGAATGTCTGATTTGGCATTTTGGTACAATCTGGGGGCAACAATTGAGATAACATAAAAATGACCACAAGTGACAATTTTCCAGAATTTATGCCTTTCGCGTTTGGCCAAAATAATATTTGCAAAAAAGTTGCCAATTTAGTCTCAGTCTATCATTTCACACTTGACGAGATACTCTAGATGATAAATTGGACACTTTGGAGCTCGTTGGTGACAGAAAAATAGATAAGATAAAAGTGAAAAACAAATTTTACAAAGAATTGTTCCTAACAACTTGTTTGTGTCCTAAAACTAAACATTGAGTCCCAGACAATTATTTTACACATGAATAGACACGCTAGATGAAGAGTAGGTAAACTGAATGTCTGATTTGGCATTTTGGTACAATCTGGGGGCAACAATTGAGATAACATAAAAATGACCACAAGTGACATTTTTGCAGAATTTATGCCTTTCGCGTTTGGCCAAAAAAATATTTGCAAAAAAGTTGCCAATTTAGTCTCAGTCTATCATTTCACACTTGACGAGATACTCTAGATGATAAATTGGACACTTTGGAGCTCATAGGTGACAGAAAAATAGATAAGATAAAAGTGAAAAACAAATTTTACGAAGAATTGTTCCTAACAACTTGTTTGTGTCCTACCACTAAACATTGAGTCCCAGACAATTATTTTACATATGAATAGACACGCTAGATGAAGAGTAGGTAAACTGAATGTCTGATTTGGCATTTTGGTACAATCTGGGGGCAACAATTGAGATAACATAAAAATGACCACAAGTGACATTTTTGCAGAATTTATGCCTTTCGCGTTTGGCCAAAATAATATTTGCAAAAAAGTTGCCAATTTAGTCTCAGTCTATCATTTCACACTTGACGAGATACTCTAGATGATAAATTGGACACTTTGGAGCTCGTTGGTGACAGAAAAATAGATAAGATAAAAGTGAAAAACAAATTTTACGAAGAATTGTTCCTAACAACTTGTTTGTGTCCTACCACTAAACATTGAGTCCCAGACAATTATTTTACACATGAATAGACACGCTAGATGCAGAGTAGGTAAACTGAATGTCTGATTTGGCATTTTTGGTACAATCTGGGGGCAACAATTGAGATAACATAAAAATGACCACAAGTGACATTTTTCCAGAATTTATGCCTTTCGCGTTTGGCCAAAATCATATTTTCCAAAAAGTTGCCAATTTAGTCTCAGTCTATCATTTCACACTTGACGAGATACTCTAGATGAGAAATTGGACACTTTGGAGCTCATAGGTGACAGAAAAATAGATAAGATAAAAGTGAAAAACAAATTTTACGAAGAATTGTTCCTAACAACTTGTTTGTGTCCTACCACTAAACATTGAGTCCCAGACAATTATTTTACATATGAATAGACACGCTAGATGCAGAGTAGGTAAACTGAATGTCTGATTTGGCATTTTGGTACAATCTGGGGGCAACAATTGAGATAACATAAAAATGACCACAAGTGACATTTTTGCAGAATTTATGCCTTTCGCGTTTGGCCAAAATAATATTTGCAAAAAAAGTTGCCAATTTAGTCTCAGTCTATCATTTCACACTTGACGAGATACTCTAGATGATAAATTGGACACTTTGGAGCTCGTTGGTGACAGAAAAATAGATAAGATAAAAGTGAAAAACAAATTTTACGAAGAATTGTTCCTAACAACTTGTTTGTGTCTAAAACTAAACATTGAGTCCCAGACAATTATTTTACACAAGAATAGACACGCTAGATGCAGAGTATGTAAACTGAATGTCTGATTTAACATTTTGGTACAATCTGGGGGCAACAATTGAGATAAAATAAAAATGACCACAAGTGACATTTTTCCAGAATTTATGCCTTTCGCGTTTGGCCAAAATAATATTTGCAAAAAAGTTGCTAATTTAGTTCACACTTTACGAGATAC
>CAJHNH020004777.1:0-10000 GCA_905116865.2 Candidula unifasciata
AAATTTCCAAAATTTTTATTCGTTTTTTATCTTTAAAGAGAATTTAAAGTCCCTTTTTAATTTCTTTTTGTGTCACCTTTGTTGGAAACCGTGACCCAAGATTTCAAATTTTCCCCATTTCCCAAATCTTTCCTCATTAACATATTTTCCTTCCCCTGGCATTTTTGTTTGTATCATTATTTTTGTTTTTGCTATGTTAAAAAAAAGTTATGATTTTCATATTTCTGTGGATGGGGTTAAAAATTTTCAAAACCCATTTGTGATGTTTTAGAAATACTGTACATCACCCAGGCATATACCCCTCCATTATTTTTCTTCTAGATTTCCATACTTTAAAGTGCCCCAAAAATTTTTAATTTTTTTTGTTTTTTTGTTTTTACTACCACCCTCTTCAATATTCAGCTCTTGAAGTATGGATCATTTGTGTCTTTTCTTTACACCCCCCAAGATATTTTAGAACTTGTCTAACATTTATATTCAAATGCATTATGCGCTGGGCGTATGTTGTCAATGGAAAGATGCATGCTCTTAAATCTACCTTTGGTAATTCTACTCTGTTACAATTCCATAATTTTATTCAGTTGTTTTAGTCCTTTTGAAGAGCAATTGATAGTTTCGCCAGTTTAATTTTCTTCGTCATTGGTGTCACATTGTCTGGTAACCAGTGAACCAAGATATTCGAACTTTTCCACCACTCTCCAATCTTTACCTCATTAACATATATTTCCTTCTCCATGGCATTTTTGTTTGTATGTATGCATTATCTTTGTTTTTTGCTATGTTGAGAAATAAGTTATGATTTTCACTATTTCTTGGAGTGAGGTTAATAAGTTTTCTAAACCATTTTGTGATGTTGATAGTAAATACTGTATCATCAGCATAACGAATTTCTGGTATTTCATGACCACACCGATGTTTAGGGCATCATATTGTTCCTTGTTTTATATCATCTCTTACATTTCTCATTATATTTTCGGCATACAGGTTGAACAAATACGGTGACAGCACACATCTCTGACGGACTCCTTGCTTGATGCCAAACCAGTCTGATGTCTCTCCATCTATTCTGACTGCTGCTTGTTGGTCTTGATAGAGCATTTTAAATGAGCTGCACTATATGTGGTGGAAAGCCCATATTCCTCATGATTTCCCAAAGCTTCTGATGTTGTACACAGTCAAATGCTTTTGAATAATCCACAAAAAAAAAACATAAGAACAGATTTACATTAAATTCTCTACACTTCTCTATTATTAAACGCATGTTGAATATATGATCTCTTGTTCCTCTTCCCTGTCTAAATCCAGCCTGAGCTATATTAATCTCTTCTTCCATTTTCTTATGCAGTCTTTCATTATAATTTTTAGTAGAATTTTACTTGCATGACTGATCAGGGCAATAGTTCGATAGTTTGTACATAATTTCAGGTCACCCTTTTTTGGTATTGGAATTGAAGATAGTTCTCTTCCAGTCTTTTGGCCAAATACCATATTTCCATATCTTTTCACATAAATGCATGATAGATTTTTATGCTTTTTCTTCTCCTCCCCGCTTTAAATCAATTCAGCTGGTATCTCATCACTTCCAGGTGATTTACCATTTTTCAGGCTCCTTATTGCCCATGAAATTTAATCTAATAAAGGTTCAGGTTCTGCCTCTACTGTTACTGGTTCATGTATATCATTCATATTCTCACTGTCATTCATATCATACATTCCGCTGCAGTATTCCTGCCATCTTCCTAGAATTTGTCTAGATTCTGTTAAAGTATTTCCCAACCTGTCACAAATAACATTTAACTGAGGTTGAAAATTTCTTGTCAATAACTTCCTTTCCTTGAACATTTCGTAATCTCTTCCATTTTTATGATGCTGCTCTATTTTAATACAGCAATCTTGTACATACTGATTTTTATCCTTTCTTGTGTACTTTCTTATTTCTTGTGTTAAAAATTTATACTTCATCCTACTGTCATTGGTTTCTCCTTTCTTTTTCAGTTCCCTTCGTTGTTTTATTAGTTCTAACGTGTATGGTGTGGGTTGAAATCAGCAGAAAAAAAAATATTCTTCAAAAAGTAGAAACATTTCTATATCTGCGTCTTTTGCGCGACTTTCCCAACTTATTTTTTAAAGCATCCATTTTATTTTTGAAGTCCCCTGAAGAGAAATGTTTAGTTCGTCAAAGAGAACAAATAAAACTGTTGTATATACCAGATGCGTCATACAGTCCCCATTCAACAAAGACCCTACCAGGCCAGATTTTTGCTTTTACTTAATCGCACAGTTGGAAAAAGCGTGCAAGAATCCGCCCTTTCGATAACCTCCACGTCACCAATAGTTTAGTTGGCTATCCTCCGAATAACGGTCCTAAATTATCGAGGTAGAAGATATACCCTAACAGTCACGTGTCACTTGCCCACTTCCGGGGACTATAACGCCACCGCCGAATTGCGAACTTCCGGCTACTTCCGCCACCGCCGAGAGTATCCCCCACGCTGCGCGGATTGGGGCTAAATTAGATGGCTAGGACTCACGAGCAAATAAAATGAAGGAAGCTGCAGGAGAGGCGGTAGCTGCTGCTCGTGAGTCCTAGCCATCTAGTTTAGCCCCAGATACTCTCGGCGCTAGCGAAAGTCGCCGGACGTGCGCAATTTAAGACGACGGAAGTGCGCAATTGATATTTGACTGAGGCCCTGTTAGGGTATATTTAGGACCGTTATTCGGAGGATAGCTGTTTTGCTTTGTTTGTTTCTTTGTTTTAGTCATTCGAAGAACAGCTAAAACTGGACTATATGACAGTGTTTAGATAACACACTACCCACATAGCCGAGGTGTTCACAGAAGCGATATTTTGCATTGCACATTTCGAGGTATTAACATGTTTTTGTGTGTGTCTTTGTTCTAATATACTTGAAGCTCACGCACCTGACAAATTTAATGTATAGTTATCACTGTTTTCCAGAATAACATCATTGCGACTACCGAAGAATTTTGGGAAGCAAAAGAGGCCGTCGTGATGTTGACAACATCGCCCACCGATGGCCGATTGGTCTATAAAAATAAGGAATATAGCACTATACGCCTAGTACACCTCAAGGTGTGGAAAATGGTCTTTTTACTAAAAGTAAAAAAAGTAAAGATTCCCTTTTACGCCTTTAGGCGTATCGGGTAAATGGGGGAAGCGCCCATATTTTTACAGATCATCGGCCCTAGATGGACAATGTGGTCAGCATTGTGCCAGCCGTCTTTACTTCCCTAGAACAGCGACGCCCCATACCAGCAGTGGGTTTCGATTTCGGTATGCTGGAATTACGAGTCGGACTCGCAACGCCTAAGCCACGAACACCGCTCTTTTCACTTTAAACTGGATAAATGCAAGAGGGTTGCCATATTACACCAAACTGAATCCCTCTCACCTAGTGCTGGGAACCAACGTCATTTAAAAGGTGGTCCAAGTGACCAGAAGGGACAAAGTTCACAGTCAAACAATACGTCAGGATCTTGAAACCCAGGCCTTACAAACTCGAGTGGATCAGTCACAATTATGATGGTTGGCCAGAATCAGAGAGAATCGGGAATTACGAGATGGCAAGAACCAGGAATCAGACCACAAGGGCCACCCAGGGTTCGCTAGGAAGACAACATCCGACAGTCCCTGACTAAAAGAAGACTCGAATAGGACAAAGCTAAAAAATGAAACTGCTGATAGAGAAGTCTGGTGATCTCTCTGTCAAACATCTACATCCCACAGAAGAAGGCACTTCTCTTCCCTCTCAGTACAGAACCATTAGTATCAGATCATCGGGAGGTGAATTGTCCTGAATCAACTGTTGGACTTTCACCTCAGTAGCCACCGCTGGCCACTATATGCACTTTCAGCCTAATGTGATCATGATTCTTCACAGGTCACACTTCTCCTCTGGTTTTCTGACACACTCCTCTCCTCGCCCAATGTTTATCAGCATGCATACTTGTCTTATTGTGTCTTCTGCTTGAGCCATTCATGATTTTCCCCTTTTCAGACTCTGAAAAGCTTCTGCATCCAAAGTTTCACACAGAGCGTGCTCTTTATCTGAAGCTAGTTTTATGAATGACTTAGCCTGCAGCACAATTAGATTATCTGCAATAGTCGGCAATGCAAGGATATATCGCATGCACCAATCGGGGTGTCTCTTGTACAACCCAGGATCACCCGCACAGCTTCATTCTGTATGCGCTCCAGTTTCTCTAGCTGACTCTTTGAGACAGTGAGCAAGCCCAGTTCATAATCAATAACTGCAATCACTGAGATAATTAAGTGCTGGTAAAGTGTAAACACCATTCTTTGCTCCATGTACATTGCTGCCATAATGTTTAGTGCATTGGGGCCTTTTTGGGCCTTTGACACAACAACCTCTATGTAATCCTTGAAAGACAAGAGTCTTTCAAAAGTGATACTCAGGTACCGCAGTCTGCTGTCTCTCTTGATGTACCTACCCTTTATTTTGCGGCATGAAACATCAGCACTAACAATCCTGTTGTCCAAAGAACACCATAGGACGGTTACCTTTTCTGGGTTGATTACAGACAGCATTACAGTACACCAGTCGATCACCTTATCGACTGTCGCCTGAAACTCTTGAGCACCCAACCTGAAATGAATACCCATCAAAGCCATGAAAAGTAAGGGCGGCTGGTGTGACGGTGATCACAATAATAATAATAATAATAATAATAATAATAATAATAATAATAATAATAAGCGGAAGTAGTAGTAGTACTAGTAGTAGTAGTAGCAGCAGCAGCAGCAGCAGCAGTAATAGTAGTAGTAGAAGAAAATGAAGAAGAAGAAGAAGAAGAAGAAGAAGAAGAAGAAGAAGAAGAAGAAGAAGAAGAAGAAGAAGAAGAAGAAGAAGAAGAAGAAGAAGAAGAAGAAGAAGAAGAAGGAGAAGAAAAAGACGAATAAGAAGAAGAAGAAGAAGAAGAAGAAGAAGAAGAAGAAGAAGAAGAAGAAGAAGAAGAAGAAGAAGAAGAAGAAGAAGAAGAAGAAGAAGAAGAAGAAGAAGAAATAGAAAGAAGAAGAAGAAGAAGAAGAAGAAGAAGAAGAAGAAGAAGAAGAAGAAGAAGAAGAAGAAGAAGAACGAAAGAACGAACGAACGAACGAACTTTATTTTCAAAGGGTCACAAATTAGGCACGCAGGCCTGTCTTAAATTCGGCCCTCCCAAACTCCCATCTTTCACACAGCAGATGTATTTTATCTATAAAGCATGTTATGTTCATGTAATAATTTGCATATTATAAATATCAAGTCATAAAAAGAAGCATTAGAGTGAAATGCTCGCGAGCGAACACACCCACAAACACACGCAAACCAATTCACTCACCTACACACACACACATAGGCACTCAATACACACATACCTACACATCCACAAAATACAAACATGCACACACATACGTACAGGCGTACATACACACACATACACATACCTACATAATAAATACCTACATACCTACATAATACATACATACATACATACATACATACATACATACAGACAGACAGATAGACAGACAGACAGACAGACAGACAGACAGACAGACAGACAGACAGACAGACAGACAGACAGACAGACAGACAGACAGACAGACAGACAGACAGACAGACAGACAGACAGACAGACAGACAGACAGGCAGGCAGGCAGGCAGGCAGGCAGGCAGGCAGGCAGGCATGCATGCATGCATGCATACATACATACATACATACATACATACATGCATACATACATACATACATACATACATACATACATACATACATACATACATGCATACATACATACATACATACATGCATACATACATGCATACATACATACATGCATACATAATACATACATACATACATACATACATACATACATACATACATACATACATACATACATACATACATACATACATACATACATACATACATACATACATACATACATACATACATACATACATACATACATACATACATACATACATACATACATACATACATACATACATACATACATACATACATACATACATACATACATACATACATACATACATACATACATACATACATACATACATACATACATACATACATACATACATACATACATACATACATACATACATACATACATACATACATACATACATACATACATACATACATACATACATACATACATACATACATACATACATACATACATACATACATACATACATACATACATACATACATACATACATACATACATACATACATACATACATACATACATACATACATACATACATACATACATACATACATACATACATACATACATACATACATACACGCAGTCACCCACACAGACACTGTCACAAATACACACTCAAGACACACACTCATACAACCCAGACACATAAACGCTATCACTAACAAACACATACACACAGGTAGTCACACAAAAAGACACTACAAACACACACACCGACGCATTCAGACATAAATCCACACAGACACAGGTACACACAAGCAGGCAGGGAAACACACAGACACATACACACAGATACACAGGGACATATGCAACACTCACATATACACATAAACACACAGACACGCCCATAGTCGCAAACGCAGACACACATAAGCATACAGACATACATGCAGACACACAAAAACCGACACAAACAGAGACACACGCACACGCGGAGAGTATATAATAGACACACCCATAGAGACACACAGATACACACAAAGCCGAACACACAGACACGCACAGCCACAGAGAAACACAGATACACAAGCAGCCACACATACAGACACATAGATGCACACACATACACACACACATACAAACACACCCACAGACGCACAAACACTTACACAGACAAACACACACAGACGCGCGCACACACACACACACGCAGGCACACATTATCGAAAAGACAAACACACACACAGATACACACGAAGCCACACACACGCAGACACAAGCACGCCCACACATTATATAATAGACACACCCATAGAGACCCACGCAGATACACACAAAGACACGCACAGCCACAGACAGACACATATACACACGCAGCCACACACACAGACACGCACAGCCACAGACAGACACATATACACACGCAACCACACACACAGACACAAAATGGCACACACAGAAACACACACGCAGACACACACACACAGAAACACACAGAGACATACACACACATACTAACACACCCACAGACGCACAAACACTTCCACTGACACACTCAGGCAGACACACATTATCAAAAAGACACACACACACACACACAGATACACAAGAAGCCACACACACACAGAAACACACATCCACAGACACACACGCAGAAACACCCACAGACACAAACATAAATAAAAACAAACAGATACACACTGCCACACACACACAGACAAACACGCAGCCACACTCACACATATATATATATATATACACCCACACAGACACACACACATACAGAAACACACGTAGCCACACACACAGATACACATTTAATGTAAAACACAGACTCACAAAGAGACATACAAACACAGACTGACACGCACACTGACCCGCACACAGACACGCTTAGAGACACACACACATACGCACATAAAGACACTCATATTGACGCACCAACCCAGACACCGACACACACACAGACACGCACACACAGGCTCACCTACAGACACACACACAGAGAAGAAGAAGAAGAAGAAGAAGAAGAAGAAGAAGAAGAAGAAGAAGAAGAAGAAGAAGAAGAAGAAGAAGAAGAAGAAGAAGAAGAAGAAGAAGAAGAAGAAGAAGAAGAAGAAGAAGAAGAAAGATTGGAAGAAGAAGAAGAAGAAGAAGAAGAAGAAGAAGAAGAAGAAGAAGAAGAAGAAGAAGAAGAAGAAGAAGAAGAAGAAGAAGAAGAAGAAGAAGAAGAAGAAAGAGTGGAAGAAGTAGAAGAAGAAGAAGAAGAAGAAGAAGAAGAAGAAGAAAAGAAGAAGAAGAAGAAGAAGAAGAAGAAGAAGAAGAAGAAGAAGAAGAAGAAGAAGAAAAAGAAGAGGAAGAAGAAGAAGAAGAAGAAGAAGAAGAAGAAGAAGAAGAAAAAGAAGAAGAAGAAGAAGAAGAAGAAGAAGAAGAAGAAGAAGAAGAAGAAGAAGAAGAAGAAGAAGAAGAAGAAGAAGAAGAAGAAGAAGAAGAAGAAGAAGAAGAAGAAGAAGAAGAAGAAGAAGATTCTTGTAATGTTTCTTGATTTGTAGTAACCGGTCCTTGTCTACTTTTCACAGACTAGACGAGACAGAGTTTCTTTTCAATCAACTCCCACAAATCCATTAAATGGTCAACTTCAGCTGATGACAGTTCCACGTTTACTGAGCACAACACATCAGTTACCAGAGTCTGTTCCCCCGTTCTAACAAACAGACAATCTATAGCATGAAACTTACTTCACACATCCACAGAATCGCCTTCTGGTCTAATAGTCTATGGTGGAACAACGGGCAATGCTGCTCAGAAACATCCTCATTCCTGATCTCGCTCCTCGCCTGCCGGCTCATATCGTTTCGCTCTAACCCGTAAATCCCAAATCAATTGTCCCCATGGGCTGGCTTTGACCGGAACACAACTGATCAGGAGAAAGGCTCTAATGGAGGATATGAAAGCCCAGTTTTTAAGGCAAGACCTCTGATGATCAGACCGAGCGGACACTAATTGTACGACACGGGAGCACAAAACACCCAGCAATCAAAATGTGAGCCCCAGGAGACGGATTTGATTAGTCTCTTCCATTGCGGACACCTGTCACGTGCGTGGACGTTGGCTATCCGGTGGAGAATTCTGAAACGACCATGATCTTCTTTGTCTGCTGTGGCTTGCTAGTCTTGATTGGGTTGATTGTGTTTTTGTACAAGAGCCGACAATTCTTTTAAAGAAATTTAAGTTATATACCCCCCCCCCCACCCCCATTTCCCATTAACAAATAGGGTCTTTATCTTCTTCATACTTGTAATTTAAATTCAAATTTAAATTTTATACTTTTGGAGATACTCTCAGTGTAGCACAAGAAGTATGAGAAACTAAAAAGAAAAAAAAGTCAGGATGTAAGATATCAACATTCTGAAATGAAGAAATAAAGGAAATGGTGAAAAAAAAAAAAAAAAAAAACTAACAATTTCTTGTTAAAACACGGAACAGAAGAAAACTTCACAAGGTGTAGGCAAGCTAGAAAAAAAGCCAATAAAGCAATAAGAACAGTCAAAAAAGATTCATGGGAGAAGTTTGGAGAAATGTTGGCGGCAGGAAAAAAAAGCAGCAATAAGAAAGTAAGAGGGACAAGGCAAATCAATAAAGAATATAATCCAACAGAAATACTAAATGATGAAAGAGGACAGCCTATTTATTCTAAGCCCCAGAATGATTCTTGAGAAATGGTCTAACTATTTTAAAGAACTACTAAATTTCAAAAATAAAGATGACAATGCAAACAACAATACTAGAACAAACACAACAGAAGGGACGGATACACTAGAGCCAGACATTTTATTGACAGAATAGCACCAAGGCACACAGAGACAGGTATTGACGATCTCCCAGCAGAAGCAATCAAAGCAGCTGGAGAAACAGGAGCAAAATGGGTCTGGCGTTTTTTCCAGACTGCCTGGCTAGAGCAAGAAACACAAGATGACTTTCAAACAGCAATAACTATACCGATATGGAAAAATAAAGGGAGTGTGAAATAGTGCATCCATTACAGAGGAATATCACTATTCTGCTACACAGGGCAAAACGCATGTGAAGTTCATTGAAAGAAGATAATACCACAAGCAGAAGAACAACTTTCAGAAGCCCAGATGGGTTTCAGACCTTACAGAATCTGCACAGACGCAATATTTGCATTAAGACAGTTGACAGCCAGAAAGAGCAAAGAGTATGATAAGACATGCAAAGTTGCATTTATGAACCAGGAAAAAGCATTTG
>CAJHNH020004777.1:15000-25000 GCA_905116865.2 Candidula unifasciata
GGATCTGCCTGAAAAGTGAGGAACCAACAGTCCGCACCATAGGCGCCGTAACCTAAGTGCTCAGGCATCTTGACATTTCCACCCCCACCCCTCCCCTAATCTTCAGGTCGGGGGCTTGAGTCAATAATATTTATGAAGCATAAATAGACGGTCTTTTTATTTTCAAGTTAATTGCGTCCTTGTACAGGACCTTGCAGAACCGACCCCAACATTTATTTAGCTGTTGTGGTCTTTCTAGGCAAATTTTACATTCAGTAGTTTGCCATTGCCACTAAATGGTCAGCTCTCGGTACCATTTTTAAAACTAACGCAAAACATCGTCCCCAGCTGGGATCGAACCAGGCATCCCGGCATTGCGAAGCGCGTTCGCAACGCCTAAGCCACATACGCTTTTCAACCATGTGTTTAAACATACCAGATTATTCCAAGTACATTTTTGTTTTATGTTTTCACCCAGCACATACTGTTAACGGTAATATATCTTCCAAAGCGAGGGGCGAATGCCAAGCCTTGTTTAATTACGCTATAACAAATCTAAGAACAAAATTAATTACGGCTTTTTTTCCTGGGGGGGGGGGGGGTGAAATCGGAAATTATCATAAAGTATCATAAAAGGTGCCGGTACTCACCACAAAGTGTCCATTTCAGTAGCGCTGAAAATAAATGGCTTTAAAAAAAGTGTTGTGTAAAGCCAAAGAAGAGCTCGGGTAATAATAAAAATAATTGTTATTACTAATATTATTAATATTTTTTAGCCTAACTTTTCGAGCTTTTGTTTAATTATCAAGGCTTAAGTCTCTCCCACACACGTAGAAAATGTGTGTGTGTGTGTGTGTGTGGGGGGGGGGGGGTTACTTGCACATCAGCTCTACTAGCTTGGCATCGAATTCAGAACTTTGCTGACCCCCGTGTGGGTTCCGGGGCCCCATTGTGGGGAAAACAAGAATAGACCCACTGCCTCCCCAAAAGCATGTCGTAAGAGTCGACTAATTGGGGAGCTTCCTTTGAAGTCGGAGTGCATCTGCCGGAGAGGCAAGGAACCAACAGTCTGTATTCAAGAGAATGAGATCTGTAAAACTGATGCACACGCAACACTCATGTTCTGGAGCAGGACTGCAGTTCAGTAGTGGACGAACAACCAGAACCTTCCGCCAGAGTTTACAGCTGGTGAACGAAAAGAAGAAGAAGAAGAAGAACTTTGCTGTCGGCAGGTAGGTCTTGTCTTGTCTTGTCTTGTCTTGTCTTGTCTTGTCTTGTCCACAATTGCCTCACAGCGTAGTGGGAGTCGCAGTTTTCTATCCTGGGCCAGGTGTGTTGCATGTGTTGTTGTTAGTCCGTGTTGCCTCAGGATCTCTGATATATTGTCTATCCATCGTACTCTCGGTCTGCCTCTTGCTCTAGGGCTGTAGTGTTGTTCGTTGTGTGCTCGTAGAGGCAGTTGGTCGGTTTGCATTCGCATCAAGTGGCCAAACCACTCTATTTGTTGCTTCTTTATGTATTGCAGGCATGGTGTGGTTCCTACAATTGATCTAATGTTCTCGTTTCGAACTCTGTCTCTCCTTGTGACATTGGCAGCCTTACGTAAGCATCTCATTTCGCACGTCGTGATCTTTTCCTCCTGTGCTCTTGTTAGGGACCAGGTTTGGTAGGTACCCAAGCTTAATCACACATACCAAAAAAAAAAAAAAAACGCGGATATTCCAGGCAGGTAATCCATGTGAACTGAATGACCTTGTGCCGGACAGGTACATGTTCAGACACGCCAGTTCGGGATAGCTTGAAGCTACACTTTAGGTGCGTCGGCGCTTTCACGTACTTAACTAATTTTCTGTGAATTTCTTGAACAAGTCCGCTCTTGTCTAAGCCACACGTTGACACGTCTACGAAAAAAAAAAAAAAAAACAGTGCGTGTACACTGTAACCGATCATATAGAAGTAACTTTTACCAGGCGGAAGTCCCATTTCAATCGTTAACTCTTTTATAAGCAGACAGTTTCACTGGAGAGGCAACAGTGACGAAAGAATCATGACGCCAAATCATGAGTGCTTTACTTTCAAAGTGGCAAAATACATAATTGTAGACCAATAGGGGTAGCCAGATTTTTCTTGTATGTTCTAACCAAATGGCAAAAGTAAGAGAGTACATTCATATATTGGGCTTTTCTTAGGACTGAAAAAGTTAAGAAAAAAAACAAGTCGCCTGTGTAGAGTTTTCTAATATTCAATGCACTTAAATATAAGCCACATTAAAAAGATAAAATACAGTTGTAGCTCCGTACATGTACTTAAACCGCTCTAGGTCCGTGCACTTATACCAAACGAATAATCCCATAGCAAAGAAAGGGAGAATGATTTATCCATTCCTATGAAAAAAAATACTAATATTGTTATTGGCATACTATTCACCTATAGTGTTGTGTGCAATAATTTAAACACTGATTAATGTTAAAATACATAAAAACAAAATACATTAGATGACATAAATGAAAATGTAACCTCGCTTGACCTTGCTGGGAAGAGTCAAGTGCCTACTAGGATGGTGCTGAGAAGGGAGGCGGAAAAGATGTTATTGTTTGCCAGGAAAGTCCCCTTCCAATAAAACTTGAGAAATTTGAAACTCTGGTAATTCTTCTCGCTTTGTTTCCAAATTGGACCTGGTTGAAGCTCACAAGTTCTGGCACGCATGTTGTATTCCAAACAAAGGTGGTGTACCAAGCACAGTTTTTCGAGTCTAGGACGTTATTCGAAATTGGAGAGATCATACCAAAAGGAACCAATGTGCTCCTATAGATAGAGGAGATTTAAAAAAAAAGGCAGGCGAGACTGCAGCAGACAGCGATTCAAATGGGAGAGCAACATCAAGAGATGGCACAACGGAGAGCATACAGCCAGAAAGGATAGACAGGAATCAAATGCAGCAATCCTTCCTGGTGGGACGCCACCTGATTCAATGAAGCGTAGATTTGCAAGTCTTCATAAAATAAGCTGGAACCGAGAAACGAATGTGCAAGCAAAACTCAAGTTCTAAAACAAGACTAAAGTCCAGAATTGGATGAACTTCAGTGGGAGTTTACAGCCAGGTCCAAACTGGAACATACTTTTCTCAGGAACCATTAATCTGTCAAAGAAAGAATGTAATGAGGATTTGAATTTATGAAAAGTAGTATAAGTGCCAGTTTTGGTATCTGCAGACAGGAGTTGAACATCCGCAGAGTGACTCCTTGAATTAATTCATTTAATGATTTGCCGTCTCCACAGTGAAGGTTGACAACAGTTTACCATCTTCACTGTCTTTGAGAATATCTCACGTGGTAAGTTCACAGTCTCTTCCACAGTGCCACTCTCGAGTTCCTGAGTGTTTATCTTACAACCGGCATTTCTAGAGATAAGAAATAATGTATAAAAAAGATGGTTAATAATGTGCCATGCAAGAACGCGTTCATTATTATCTTCATCTTCTTCGCGTTCACCGGTTCTTAATTCTGGTGAAAATCTCTGGTTGTTCGTCCACCCCTGAACTTTAATCTTATTCCAGAACATAGGTTTTGCGTGCACATTCGTTTTATATATCTGACTTATTTGTATGCAGAATGTTGGTTCCTTGCCTCAAAGATAGATGTCCTCTCACTTCGAAGGAGGCCCACAGTTATTTATCTCTTACTGCATGCTTTTTGTGGGGGCAGTAATGGGTTTCTCCCAGAGCTTTCTACCACGCCTGTGCTTGTGTGTACTACGCTCATGGTGCTGGCCTAATTTCTAGAGGCACATTGGCATTCGATCTACGACATCGTCAGTATACATTTGGACAGCCTTACAACCCCCCCCCCCCCCCCAGGGTTTCTCGTGCGAGAGATCAAGGTTCGAATCATCGGTAAGGGTGTAAGTTGTTTTCTGTCGGGAGCAAAACTAAAACCCTAACCTGCACAGTCTTTGGCCACAGCGCTTGCCATCCAGCCTCAACTCCTCAGGCTCATAGAGACCCCCCCCCCCCCCCCCCACAGCCTCCACCACAAAAGGCAGTAATGGCAGTTTATTCTTAATACCAATGTTTGCATTGGGGTCGGCTTGGCATGGCAAATCGTTTTTTACTTTATTTTACAAAAAACACTCGGAGTGGAAGGGATTTGAACCTATACTCGACAGGCAAGTGGGGTGGTCACTGTACTAGTACTGCTTTCATGGGGTCTTTGTGGCAAAATAAACTGGCTATAAAATGTGATCAGTCAGACGCGGTCTTCCATATGAATTTGGACCTGCAAAGGATTTTCAACACTGGCGTTTTTCTGTACGCTCTATATATATCCTCCTGTCACAGACCTACTTTATAATCTACTTACTCTGGCTCGTTACGTAGGCCAGCGAACAGACTCAACAACCCTAGAACACACTTAATTCAGAAAAACTTCTCAAGGTTTCGAACGCGGGTCTCTCGCACGAGACCCGTGCGCATTAACCGTTCGGACAGCCCATTTTATGGTTACAATTCTGAAATGTATAGGAATTTACCAGAATGAAATTACACCTAGGAAAGAAAGCTTACATCTATATACCTTCGTGTTATACCTAGTATATATGAACATCACTGCCACTTTATCCATTTACTACGAGTTTTCACAAAGGGGAATCACCGCTGCCGTCTGGCCTGTGCGCGACTGCCAGGGCACAAGGGAGGTAATGTAACGTGAACTTTGTCCAACCAATAACCGGCTGAGGTTTATCCGTGCTGCTCCGCCAAGGTCCGCTCGAGCATTCATCGTCAGGCAGATCACTTAACTAGACTTCTTCTTTTGGTTTGCTTTATCAAGTGGATACTTTGTTTGTTTATCTTCGTGCTGGTATTTGTTTCTCTTTGTGGTAAGTTTATCAGTGTTATTTAAGTTTGCTTTTTATTTTAATATGTGCCTTGTTGAGTATAGAATTGTCAATGTTTGTCTATTTATTTACAGGGTCGTACTTCCTTGTTTCTTTGACTAGACAGTTTCTAGATCCTAAAAAATTGTCTAAATTAGTCTTTCAAATTACAGTTTTACCAGACTAATATTCATTTTCAATAAAATAAACTTATAGAAAGCTGTTTTAGTTAGCTGGCATAATCAAAGGCTAACAGACAAATTCCATTACGGACTCCATTTTGTTGTATGACAGTTGCGCATTCAGTTCACGCAAATAACATAAATTATTCTACAAATTTCTCAGTCCTAAATTACAAACAGTACATTCATTAAAAGTAACATACGCATCTAACCAACTGATTTACAACATAATTATGTGCAACACATTTGTTAGACAACATTCACAGCTGGTTAAGAACATGAACCGAAAAAAAAAACTTGTTCTAATAAATATGAGGTCAAAGGTTTCGGTTTTCTTTGGGATATCTGAGTCAAAGATTCTTGATAATCCTCATTTGTCAGTATTAAATGCTAGAACCATGTTTATTTCTACAGTTAATGGTCTGCAGATATATACATCAGTAAAACTGTCGTTCCTGACTCCGGGACGGAGTTGCACCTCTCCGACCCCTCCCAATCTATTTGTAACAAAGTTACACAATTCCTGCAAGACTGGACTTGCTGTGAAATAAGTAGGTCTGTTTTGCATATGTCATTCATTGGCTGGCAGTTTTACATCACGCGACCTTGTGACGTAGATGGCTATTATGGCGGCTGCATATTATCAATGAACCTGTTTGTCTTTGTCTATACCTGCTACAACATGCTTGAGTTCTCGGGTTCGGATCTTCTTTGAGGGTGTGATTTAAATAAAAACGAACTTACATGGACTCCCAAGTCGACCCAGCCTATAGTTAGCACTCAAGAGGTACTAAAGGTTCAGAGTGGCCAGGATAGTATTGACCCCCTTCCCCCACCCTCTTCCCTCCTCCCCATCCCATTTCCCGTAAACAAATCGAGTGTCCATGGATAATAATTATGTGAAGTTAATAATATATTAGTAAGCATTAGTAATGAAGGGACTGAGATGTTTGAGACGGGAGGGCTTCAGGAGTAACTGGCAGAGATCAAATCAGAAATGAGGTCATAAGAAAACAAAAGTCGGCACAGAACCTATTGTAAATTACATACGAAGACAGCAGATCAAATGGTTGGCTCAGTTAGAAACAATGCGTTGTGATGGCATACAATACAAGACAAACTCCAAAGGAGAAGAAGGACGTAGAGCACGATGGGGACCAAGAATAAGATGGAAAGATAACGCGAGCCAAACTCTGTAAAGGCTCGATGTGTCTATAATTGAAGCAGCCACTGGAGCAAAAGGCAAAACCTTACATCTTTCTCGACTCCGGAAATGGTAAAACAGGAAGTGAAGAAGTAGAAGGATGAGGACGAGGGGGATGAGGAGGAGGAGAAGAATATAATTTCCTTGAATCGTTGTTGATTCGAATGTACATTACTATATTCGATTGTGCCAAAGCTCATCACCACACATAAGGTATCGCACACAGAGCCCCACGATACCACCAACACTAGCCGATACCATCTAAGATTTTGAAATATCAAGATCGTTTTTTATGAGTTGTGTAGATGGGGGCGGAGCCTGGCTGTTTTCAGTATTGACCTTGATTGCCAAGTGGACCCAGCCTTAAATGGGTACCAGACAAAGTCCCGGGAAGTAAAGGCGGCTGAATTGATACTGACCCCATCACCCACCGAGTCTATTTGTCTATAAAATATAGATCTATCGTTATATGCTCACTACGTTTGAAGAAGGTTGACAATATGTCCCGTTTTCCACAGGGACAATCCCGTTATTTATGTGTCCCTGTCGTCCAGTCGGCATTTCAGAGGAGCACTAACTGTCTCTTTAAAAAAAAAAAGTCTCATAGTTATATCCACAGACTTTGTGAGATTTCAATCAGTATTAATTTAGTAACTTTACCATTTCATTGATTTTCAAAGCTTTTCCTATACGAATGTCCGTAAAAACAATTGTTTTTTTAAAGTGGTCTGTTTCCATAACATCACTTATCTCAATTGTTCTCTGATGCCTAATTATTCTCCCTTGTCTCGCGTGAGAACCAATCGTTGCATTGAAATATATTCACTGGTTGCACAGAAGCCAAAGATGCATTAACACAGCCATATTTTTTAGGACTCCCTGACTCCAGATTTGACATTTACAGCCAGACTTTTCGGAAACTTGATGCCAAACTTGGGATCGGTGATCTAAAATGGCGTGCTTCTTGAAAAAAGACAATTTGTAAAGTTCTAATTTTGCCATGGTAGACCAGTGCATCAAACGTTATGTTAGGAGTGACTGAAT
The DNA here is from genome assembly GCA_905116865.2 of Candidula unifasciata. Taxonomy (NCBI): domain Eukaryota; kingdom Metazoa; phylum Mollusca; class Gastropoda; order Stylommatophora; family Geomitridae; genus Candidula; species Candidula unifasciata. Next base: position 22,282 of record CAJHNH020004777.1, read on the forward strand.
AACCTCACATCTCCTCCACCAAAAAGAAAGAAAATAAAATATAACTTAGAATTTCCACGGAAGGAGAGTCAATGCAACGATTGAACGTTTCGACGTAGTCTTGATTTACCAAACACGAAAAATAATAAAACGACTCGAAAACTTTACTACAGAAACACAAAACGATGCCAACAGAAACAAAGAAAACATTGGTAGGGTGGTGGGGTGGGAGGGGTTTAGTCGCCTAATAACTTTCTAGGGGTGTGGAGGCTCAAGTGGGATTGTAGGACCCTTTTCTCCACCTTCAGACGTATTGGGACATATAATTTATAGACCAATCGGCACCTGTTGGGTGATATGGTCAGAATCACGCCGGCAGCCTTTACTTCCCATAATGTGTACCTGGTATCCATTTGAGGCTTAGCTGACCTTGGAGCCAAGTTATTTTTAAAGAAAAAAAAAAGTCCAGCTGAGCCAGGACTTGAACCCACGCCTTCGGATACGCAGGTGGAAAAGGGGAAGGGGGGGGGGGGAGGACTGGGATAAGCTTTGTTTAGGCTATCCTCTGAACTTCGGGCACTAAAGATGGCGGCCGCAAAATATCCTTTCGAGCTACAGTCACGTGACTAAATTTGCGGCGTGGATTGGGGCTAAACTAGATGGCTAGGAGTCACGAGCTAAGCTTTAGGAGCTGCTGCTCGTGGGTCCTAGCCATCTAGTTTAGCCCCAATCCACGCCGGGTGAGCGGCGTGGGGGGACTCGTGGCGGTGGCGGTAGTCGTCGGAAAACCGCCGGAGAACCGCAAATTAAGTCGCCGGAAGTGCGCAATTGACACGTGACTGTGGCTCGAAAAGATATTTTGCGGCCGCCATCTCGAAGTTCGGAGGATAGCCTTTCTTTAAGTTTGCAATTATTTTTGTTTTTATTATTATTATTATTAATTTTATTATTATGTGCTGAATGGCAAAAATATATTTGAAAAAAAAAAATGAAATGCATTAATCAGATTCTTAAAAAGAGAACCGCCATTCATGGGGATTACTTAAACCACGTGCAAACATTCTAGGGAAACAAAAGGTGGGGGGGGGGGGGCGGGGGGAAGGGTGTTTAACCCCCCAACAATAGTGGTGGCGAGGCCGTTAAGGTGCACCAGCTTCTAATTGTAGATCCCCTTTGGATTACATAATAAAGCAGGCCTCCTTTAGCCTAGCAGAACCCACCCAGTCAGCGAGTCAACCAACTGGAAATCCCTGCAGTCAGACTTCACACGCAGGAGAGCAGCAAACACCTGGTACGAGAGAGTCCTCCGGGGGCGGGGGGGGGGGGGTGTGCAGAAACAACGTGTGATCTGTTCTACCTTGTAGGTAACAGGTGTGCGCGTGTCTATAAAGATCATGCTCCTTAATATATATTCTGTTTTAGTTGACTGTGTTTGTCCAGGCATTAGTATTTTTGAAGAAAATAGTTACGGTTAGCTGGGGTTACATATTAATTTCTGGTATAGAAAGGGTTGATGTATGAACCTTTCGACACAGTGTAGTGGTGGTGGTGGTGGTGGTGGTTGTAGTAGGCGCAGCTAAAGCAGGGGACGAAGTGGTAATAGATGAAATAGTAGTAGTAATAGTAGCAACAGCAGCAGTAGTAATAGTAATAGTAGTAGTAATAGAAGTAACAGTAGTAGTATTAGTAGCAGTGGTGGATATTGTCGTGTAGGTGGAGGTGGTGGTGGTGGTGGTGGTGGTGGTGGTAGTAGTAGTAGTAGTAGTAGTAGTAGAAGTTAAAATCAAAAGCAGCAATATTAACAACAACAACATCAACAACAGCTACAGTCGGGTAATACAACTCTCTGCTGTATAAAAGCAGTTCCCAGCAAACACATTTCTACATACCACACGCGAGCACGGGGCACGTGCAAGCACACCCGTATCCTCATTAAAACTTCCATGTCAACAAACTAAATAACCTGCGGAAAAGACCTGCGTTTGTTTTAATTTCCGTAGTGATAACAAAACGGGTCACCCAGGGGCTGTTGGGGTTGGTTCTGCAACGTCCTGTAAAGGATACGCAACTTACCTATATAGATTAACACCAGTTAAAGCAAGCAAAGGATTTTACGTAATGGGAATCATTTTTTTTTTTTAGAAGACGGAAGAATTATTAAAGAAATCTAGCAAAGATGCAATGAAGCCAATCAAGTTTTAGACCAGATGGCACCAATTTGAAATGCAAGTTTATGAATATAAACACTAAATGAACACTGTTAAACACAATATTCTTACTAACGCTATGCTGTCTATGTCAAACATGAACACTTTCTTGAAACACAGAAGGAAAATAGTCTCGACAGAAATGAAGTGTTTACTTACTATGCTAGGTGTAACGAGGAAAGATCGACTTAGGAACGATGATATTAGGAGGAGAGTCGGCACAGAAACGTTCCTGCACTTTACAGCAAGACAATAAATCAAATAGTTTGGTCATGTAACAAGATTGGCAGCAGAGAGGGCCCCACAGAGAGCAGTGTTATACAGATACAGCAGTAAAAGCGCCAAAATTCGACCGCGCAGAATATGGACCGCAGAAATATCAGACACTGAAAGGTACTTTATACGAAGCCAACAGAAGCGTCCGTTCCAAAACTTTCTTCCTTCCCTGACGCCGCGAGACATTTCAGGAGTAGAGAAAAGAAGAAGAAAAATACTGACTAGACTGAAGTTGGAAGCTCACAAAGGTTTTTAGC
>CAJHNH020004777.1:30000-31703 GCA_905116865.2 Candidula unifasciata
AAGAACAAGAAGAAGAAGAACAAGAAGAACAAGAAGAACAAGAAGAAGAAGAACAAGAAGAAGAAGAAGAAGAAGAAGAAGAAGAAGAAGAAGAGAAAATGAAGAAAAAGACGAAGAACAAGAAGAAGAACAAGAAGAACAAGAAGAAGAAGAAGAAGAAGAAGAAGAAGAAGAAGAAGAAGAAGAAGAAGAAGAAGAAGAAGAAGAAGAAGAAGAAGAAGAAGAAGAAGAAGAAGAAGAAGAAGAAGAAAAAGAAGAAGAAGCAGAAGAAGAAGAAGAAAAAAAGAAGAAGACGAAGAAGAAGAAGAAGAAGAAGAAGAAGAAGAAGAAGAAGAAGAAGAAGAAGAAGAAGAAGAAGAAGAAGAAGAAGAGAAAAGGAAGAAAAAGACGAAGAAGAAAAGGAAGAAAAAGACGAAGAAGAAGAAGAAGAAAAAGAAGAAGAAGAAAAAGAAGAAGAAGGAGGAGAAGGAAGAGGGGGAGGAGGAGGTTGGGAATTAGCAGCAGTAGTAGCTACAACAGCAGCAGTAGTTTTATACACAGACAGAAGCAGTCACCAAAAAAAAAAAAAAAATACAGCACATGTGATACATATTTGTGCGAGGAGCGCGTTTACTTGGAAGAAACAGTATTGATCTATATTCACTTATTGCTCAATCTGCTAAAACAATGCTTTCGACCGTAGCCGGATTGTTGCTATATATCATAATCAGTGACAGTACAGTGTAGTCGATAAATTCTCTTCGCATTAGTTGCGGTATGCAGTCAATTCTTCCATGAAGAATAGCACAGTATATAAATACAAGCAATGAGTTGGTGATGGGCTTGGATTGGGAATATGATTCTATCCTCATATCTTGTAGACACCATTCGGCAGCACAAAGAACTCGATCGAATTGCCGCCTGGTGTGATGGTTCCAATGCCTATGTCAATCCTTCGAAGGAATCAGTGTCATGGTTCTCTTTGAACAATCACATTGTCAAGTCGGACTTACCAGAAGTGAAAATGCGTGATAATGCATTGATCAGAACCAACGTTATGACGTTTCTCGGGGTGAGGTTCGATCGCAGCTTGTCATTCAGGGAACACGTTGACCATGTGATAACAAAAGCACGCAAAGGTCTATCTGCAATGAGGATTATGGCTGCTTCCAATATTGAGCAAAGACTACTAATACTTCTATTCTACGGTCTGGTCCTTTCCCCCATAGAATACGCTCTGGCCATCCTCACTGTCAGTGCTACCCAGATTGAACGACTCGAAAAGGTGCAAAATGAAGCCATGCGCATTATTTTGGGATGTACAAGAGACACATCCCTGTGGAGCAATGAGGTATCTACTTGACTTTCCCACAATGAACCAAAGGATCAGGATGTGGAGGGCTCGGGCATATCTCAAAATATGCGCTGATAAGAAACACCCACTGCATCAAGCGCTTTTTAGTGAAAAGGGGCGCAGACTGAAGAGGGGGAAAATCGTGGCTATGTCGGGCAGGAAGATGTCATTAAGGCAAATATGCAGCCTAACGACATCATACTGGTGCAGAATGGATACCTGTGCCTCAGGCGTTTATTTACATTCCTGTATTGTCAAAATCAACAGGCGATGTAGAGAAGAGAATCCTGTTGCTGTCAATGCAGAGAGTCACGCTCTCATCGGTGAAAATTCAGACGAAGAGATGCAATAAATCATACAGACGGGATCC
>CAJHNH020004777.1:36720-46720 GCA_905116865.2 Candidula unifasciata
CACAAACTTAGGATATGCTTACACATTTATAAATAGACAAATACACACATATACCGAAATATATATATATATATATATATATATATATATATATGCACACACACACACACAGTCATGCGGGCGCACACACACTACATGTATACACATACACGATTATATCAACATATTCTGTGCACCCTCTTACATCCATATTCATACAAGAAGAAGAAGAAGAAGAAGAAGAAAAAGAAGAAGAAGAAGAAGAAGAAGAAGAAGAAGAAGAAGAAGAAGAAGAAGAAGAAGAAGAAGAAGAAGAAGAAGAAGAAGAAGAAGAAGAGAAGAAGAAGAAGAAGAAGAAGAAGAAGAAGGAGAAGAAGAAGAAGAAGAAGAAGAAGAAGAAGAAGAAGAAGAAGAAGAAGAAGAAGAAGAAGAAGAAGAAGAAGAAGAAGAAGAAGAAGAAGAAGAAGAAGAAGAAGAAGAAGAAGAAGAAGAAGAAGTAGAAGAAGAAGAAGAAGAAGGAGGAGGAGGAGAAGAAGAAGAAGAAGAAGAAGAAGAAGAGAAGAAGAAGAAGAAGAAGAAGAAGAAGAAGAAGAAGAAGAAGAAGAAGAAGAAGAAGAAGAAGAAGAAGAAGAAGAAGAAGAAGAAGAAGAAGAAGAAGAAGAAGAAGAAGAAGAAGAAGAAGAAGAAGAAGAAGAAGAAGAAGAAGGGGGAGGAGGAGGAGAAGGAGGAGAAGAAGAAGAAGAAGAAGAAGAAGAAGAAGAAGAAGAAGAAGAAGAAGAAGAAGAAGAAGAAGAAGAAGAAGAAGAAGAAGAAGAAGAAGAAGAAGAAGAAGAAGAAGAAAAGAAAAAAAAAAGAAGAAGGAGAAGGAGGAGTTTGGGAATTAGCAGTAATAGTAGCGACAACAGCAGCAGTAGTAGTTATGCTAAGACAGAAGCGGAGACAAAAAATAATACAGCAGATGTGATACATATTTGTGCGAGGAGCGCGTTTACTTGGAAGAAGCGGTATTGATCTATATTCACTTATTGCTATATCTGCTAAAACAATGCTTTCGACCGTAGCCGGATTGTTGCTATATATCATAATCAGTGACCGTACAGTGTAGTCGATAACTAACTTCTCTTCGCATTAGTTGCGGAATGCAGTCAACTCGTGCATGCGGAATAGCTCAGTATATAAATACAAGCAATAAGTTGGCGATGGTTTGGGAATATGATTCCATCCTCATATCTTGTAGAAACCATTCGGCAATCGATTGGAAAAACGTAGAGAGTGCATATAAGAGGCGTAGGGGAATACTGTTCTTATTCTCGGACTTCCGGTCTAAAGTGAAGGATTAGGCCTGGCAGGATGTTAAGCTTCGAAGTTATTTTTGCTTCCGAGAGCGCTTTGCTAATGCGGTTTCCACGTATGGGCTGTAGTCTACGGTTTCGTTGCCCGAGTGTTTTTTTTTTTTTTTTTAAATATGTCGAATGCCTTTCATTTGTTCAGCGGTTGTGTCGTGGTATTGAATATGGCCTGTACCGGTTTACGTGTGAGCTGGCAAAATACCATATGTAATAAATCTACGTGTTTATAGCCGGCTTATCGTGCCCGCCTACTTCCATCAATGACAAACTGCATTTCTGGTAACGACTGTTGGTTTTGGCGCCTCTAGCAACTGAAATGTGCATTTACTACATGCGCATATTTCTGGATTGTTCCGGAATTGGATTTATACATTATGGCGTCGTCCCCAAGCGGAATGCAATTTTTAGGTTTTTTTTGAAGCCCCACCCTGGCTTTTGACGGGGGCCCTGAATATAGCCGGGCCTTAAATATGGCCTAAATGCTGAACGGGGTTTTCGGGGCCTCTCCACGGGTGATCCTCATCCGCATGGTGGCACTTTGTGTCAGGGGGTGTTTATCGCTTCTGTGATGTCCTGGTGGGGTACAACTTACCTACCTACCCACCTACATTTTATTTGATTTTCACTGGCACAGGAACGGAGCAAGTATGAGGAAACCCGATTGCATTGAAGATGAAACCTAGGCTAAGACTAACAATGTCCATATTCTAGAAAGAGGAAACTCTCCTCGAAAACGTAACGTTATGACATGGCAGACCAGGCTCTTAGCCTTGGCTGGCAGCTGTTATAGAAGGCAAGCTCCTACAGGCTGACGGAGAGGGTACTGTTCCTTTGATTTGGCAGCCTCTGCAGCATGGTCTGTTCCAAAAGTATTGGCGTTACCATTCATTGGAGAAATCAGTGCATTAGAAGCGAGGGATCATGTTGTATGGGCAACAGGTTGTCTCGGTAATAATTAGGGCTGTACCGAATAGTGATTTTCACTGTTCGGCCGAATACGAATAGCTGGACCAACTATTCGGCCGAATACAAATACGAATAGTGAAGCATCATCATCAGGTGCTTTCCGACTGGCATGGGAGATTATGCCTCGCCACAATCTGCGATCTCCTGCAGCATGTATTAGTTCGTTTTCTGACACATCTCCATGCCATGCAACAAGACTGTCAAGAATTTTCTCTCGTTGTCTTCCTCTATCCCTCCTTCCACATATCTTTCCAATGGTCACCACATGTTCTATTCTCCCTCATCTTATAACATGGCCGAAAAATGATGACTGTCTCCTTCTGATGTCTGCGAGTAGTTGTCTTTCGGCTCCAGCCTCTTTCAAAACCTTTTGGTTGCTTTTTGTGTGGCTGTCAAATGTATTTTAAGCATTGTTCTGTAATACCACATCTCTGAGGCTTTAAGAAATTGTTTGACCTGGCTACCGATTGTCCAGGATTCACAGCCAAATGCTAAAACTGGATGTATGTAGCAAGCCAGAATTCTTTTTCTAACCTTCAATGACAAAGATATATTGCATAAGATGTTCTTAATTTTATAAAATGCAGTTTTTGCCTGTCCTATTCTGTTTCTTATTTCAGTAATGCATCTTCCATCTTATGTTATCCATGTGCCCAGATACTTAAATTTCTGTACTTGTCATAAAATAAAACCATTGACTTTTATTACAAATTTAGGAATAATTTTTTTCTTTGATACCACCATTACTTCTGTCTTCCCACTATTCAAACTGAGGCCCATTCTTCCACTTTCGTGTATAAAATAGATCTTTAAAAAAAAAAAAAAAAAAAAAAACAACAACGTCCATAATGTCAAATGTACGCTGAAGTTTTACTTCACAAAATGTAGTACAGAATAGTAAACATTTAAATACATTTCATGGTTTGCATCCTTTATTAGTCAGTCAGTCAGTCTGTGGTAACTAAAACCTAGGAATGAAAGTATTCTTAGTTTTATAACAAGTAACTCAACTTGTAAATTGTCACTGACAGCTTAATTAATCTATGAAAGCGGCATTAGTTAGTTAGTTAGTTAGTCTTTCCCTTGTGTCGAGTGCGGCACATAGGGCAGAGTTCATGACTCTCCATGCATGGCGGTTCGTTGCAATCTGTTGTAGGTCTTGGATGTTTGAGTGGCCCATGAGCGAGCCTTCCCTGATGATAGTTCTACGTAGAGTTTCCCTTTGTCTTCCTCGAGATCTTTTCCCCTGTGGCATTAGCTTTAAAAAAAATCGTTCTAGGTTGTCAGCATTAAGGCAGCTTCTTGTCTCACTGAAGGTATTTCCAGCTGTACTAAACAGACGTTCACTTGGTATGCACAAAGATAACGCTTGACAGTATGAACCAATGTGGGAAATCTTGATATGTTTATTTTCCACCAGTCCAGAAACGGATGTAAGGTAACCACTATTCGTATTCGGCCCGACGGCAACTATTTAGCCGAATACCGAATAGTTATTAGGTCCACTATTCGGCCCTGAAGCGAATACGAAGCGAATATTCGGTATAGCTCTAGTAATAACGCTCAGGCATTCAACTATGGGGAGGAGGGATCTTATCCCTGTCCTTAACTGCTCGTCACCATGAGCTGTGCTGCCCATGACTTCCTACATCGCAGTATAACTGTTTCGTCTGGAAAGACACAAAAGATGTCAACAATTGGACAATCAGCAGGTGACGTAGTCAGTATTCATCATAAATCAGCAAGACCTTTATAGAACATTGCTCTCTTCACGGCACATGCAAAAATCTCTCTCTCTAGGAGGTTCTTCAGCCCTATGTGCTTTCATAGCCAATGCATCTTTAATGTATCGTATTCACCATCATTGAGGTCTGCCTCTGCCTCGTAATACAGAAACTGTGCCCTCCATTTTCGTTCTCTCCAAGCTAGCATACGTTCAACATGACCGAAATACCCCAATCAAAATACATTCCCACACTGGACGATAGGTTACCTGGTAACCGTTTTGTTGTGGCCCAGTACAACTGTGCGGTATGTGGCTGAAAGGTTGACAGGGGTTTCCAGGATATGCATTGCAAATCTGGATGGGTACAAATAAAAATATCCCAGTTTTTGGGACAGGGTGCTGTGTATTAGCCAGTTCTTCTCGATGTTTCAGATCACGCAGGATGTCGATGTTTTTTTTTTTTCCCTCTTGATCCACGTTATTCTCAGAATAAGTCTGTAGCATTTCAATTCAAAAATTCTGATTTTTGTTTGTCCCAACAGTGATAGAGTAAGCGTCCTTGATTCACATTCATAAGTTACAACGCCAGAGATGCATGTCTCGAGATTGTTACCGTAACTGGCTTACAGAAAATCTGCCTGTCAGTATTACATCGCCCATATTTACTTGTCAGAACATTTCCTGAGCATTCTTAACGCTAGGTCCACTTGGCAGCTCCATTAGTAAAAAGAAATATATCCCCCATCTGGGGATTCGAATCCATAACCCTCTTGGTTCGAATACAAGCATACTTGCCACTGTATCAGTGCATGAATCATCATCATCAAGTGCCTTACACATTGGCATGAGCGATCATGTCTTTCCACAGCTTGCGATCTCTAGCATGTATCATTTCATGGATAGATCCCTCACTCTCATCACCCCAACCCCCTCCCACAATCCCTTTGTAGCCTCCATGCCACGATAACAGGATAAAAGACTGTTGTCTTCCTTCATTTCTCTTTTCTAAACTCTTTTCCGATTCATCCCCGTATTCTTTCTTGTTTAGCATGACCTTTTCAAAAACATTGCTGTTCACATTGCTATCTTCACTAAGGCTGCTCAAATAATCTATCATTATAAATGTATAAATTTAATGTATAAACAGAAACAATAATCTACTGCTTTATTTATATGTTATTTGAACAGTGCTTGCAGAAATCGTAATGTGAAAATCGTTGCAGAGAAACACAGAAATCGTGACAATTGAAAGTACAGAAATAGAAAACAGATTGAAAATCAACAGCCGAAGCAAGCAAAGGATTTCAAATACCATAACAGCAAAATGTCATGTGACTGGGAAATGTCTACTAACACATACCACACATGTAGTTATTGTAGCCTGATCACAGAGCGAAGGTCACTATTACTTCAGAGTTTCATTAAGTGTTGAGTTTTAAACTGACGTAATTAGGAGCTTCCTTTAAAGTCGGAGTGCATCCGCGTGAGAGGCAAGGAAACAGCAGTCTGCATACAAAAAAGTCAGGTATGTAAAACGGATGCACACGCAACACTCAGGTTCTAAAACAGGACTGCAGTCCAGAATTGGACGAACAACCAGAACTTTCCGCCAGAGTTTACAGCTGGTGATCGCGAAGAAGAAAAACTGACGTCATAGCACTCGTGTTATCTCCGCGCTTATTTTTACTTGGCCTGGTCCGAACTTCAGATTACTTTGTAACCATCTGTTGAGGAGGAGGGGGGGGGGGGATGGGCAATATAACCTTAGTGTTGAACTGGGGAGAGGGAAAGGGGGTGGGGGGGGGGGGGCTTATCAGGATTTGTAAGTGTGGGATTCTCATCCTTGAGGTGTTGTTCCTCTGGACTGTACTGCCGGAGACAACAAAATGCAAAGCAGTCTTTGACAACCAGCGCATTGTTCTAATCTAATGATTAGCGTTCACCCCAACCAGGATATCACACTCAGCAATAACAACCCGGTGACACAAAGTGCTACTATTCGGATGAGGAACCCCCGGGCAGAGGCCTCAGAAATCACGTTCAACTGTTAGGTTATATTAGGGCCCTCGGACCACAGCCCGGTGGGACTTTTAAAAAAGCCAAACAAAAATTACATCCCGTATTGGGATTTGGTCTACTGGCCTGACTAAGATTTCTAAATGTCAGGATGGTATAATAAACGTTTATGTAGCAGCACGGAGGGGACAAACGGATCCGTTGATTTTCAAACCTTATTATGTACCTACCCACAATGCATTGCATGCTGCACAAGGCTTATGTGCCTGTAACGGCTGCCTTAATTATAACTTCTTGGAAGGTTGAATATTTGTTCTCTTAGGGCTTCCACCTAGGGTGCTGGAGGTTTCTGGTTTCAGGTCCTGGAGATGGCTGGGATTTGTTTTCATGTGGACTTCTAGTAATTTCCACTGGTCTCTGGGTAGTCAGATGGGACGCTCGTGTGTATTTTCACAACGTAAACAAAAATCTCTTGGCATCTGAATATCGAAAAGAGTAGCTTAACGGAGCTGCCCGGACATAAATTTGAAATTAAAATCTATTCAAGTATTTCAGGATCGTAGCCGGCTCTACGGGGTTCGTGCAGTTCGCTGAGATTCGTCGGGCTCATTCTTGAGTTAGAAGTAGAAGGGAGCAGTTATGAGTTACTACCCTTGTGCCATGATGTTGATCGGTTGTATAAACCCATCTCTTGAACTGCCATCCGGATTGAGATTATGTCATCTGCGGGTGTCAATCCTTGAGGTAGATGCCAGGAGGCAGGAACAACATGGCAGTACTTATCATCGCTTCAAATTTAATTCAGTATCAGGTTGAACGGTCTATCTGGTACATGTTCCACTGGATTGTCATCCAGGATGCTACTCTTTGAGTCGCAGGATTGGTAGAACCTTAGGATAGCACACAATGTTGAGAAAACACGTCAGTCAGTGAAGGCAAGGGGAAAATTTAATGGCAGAAATTATTTTAATTCATATGTTACCTGGGGAGCCACCGTAGTGAAGCGGCTAGACGCTCGTCTGCGAGTCCGAAAATTGTGGCTTCGGATCCCGGTGGAGCCGGACGTTTTTCAAAAATGACCTTGCCTCTCAGGTCGATCAAGGCTTGCGTAGGTACCAGGTAAAGTCTTAGAAAGTAAAGGCTGTCGGCCCAATGCTGACCATATCCCCCACCTAGTGCCGATAGGTCTGTAAAATATAGGTCTAGCCCTATGTGCCCAATATGCCTGAAGGGGTGAAAAGGGGTTCTGTGCGTGTATCTTTCTTGACCCAACAAAAAATAATAAAGAAATCCAACAGATCAAGTTCTAGGAAAAATGCCTCCAATATTGAAATGCTATTGTTACTGCGTACTTAAATCAGGATTCTGGATATTGAAGCCCCATCACTTCAGAAAATTTGAAAGGGAAGCTTAGGTTGTTTGGATCTTTTTACTTGACCCGCAGCTCAGCCTCAAGAACCATATTGAAAACATCAGGAATAAGGCATTGAGGCGGTTACAGTTATTAAAGAGACTTGCAGGTACATCATGGGGATCAGACAAGGAAACTCTGAGGGGCTTATACCTAGGATATGTTCGCTCTGTGATAGAGTACAACAACTCACTGCTTACAACTTGTTCCAAAACTAACCTAGAGACTCTTGACAGAGTACAAAATAATGCCCTCCGATTAATCTGCGGAGCTATGCAGTCTACACCAACTGCTGCATGTGAAATCCATACAAATGTGGAACCCCTCGGGTTGCGCAGAGAAAAAGCCACTTTAGAAATTTATGAAAGATGCGTTAGGAAAAATCGTAACCATCCTAATAGACATCTTGTAGAAAACTGGGAATCCAAACAAAGAATAAAGCACAAATCGGTTTTACACTGTGTTAATGAAATTCAGGACAGATACCACCTCCCAGAAAGACGTCAAGGAATTCAGAATGTTGCAAAAAACCTACCACCACATGCTCGCTTTAAAGCTCCAGAAGTCCAAACTAAATTGGTAGGCGAGGAAACCAAACAGTCCGACCCAATCGCTCTTATGAACTCATCACTAAAGACCGTTGATTCTTACCCCCAAGAATGGATACATGTCTATACTGATGGATCAGCATTTAAAGCTACCATTAAAGCAGGTTACGGAATCTACATAGGTTATCCCGATGGATCTGTTGAAGAGATTTTTGATGCATGCGGGGAATTCTGTTCAAACTATGAAGCTGAAATAATTGCACTGGAAACAGCAGTATACCACCTAAAGACTGTAATGGATGTTTACCCCTCAAAGGTCCAAAATATTGTCATCTTCACAGATTCAATGTCTGCCCTTCAAGCTCTGGAGGGCAATGAACGCTGCAGAACTGACATAGCCAAGATAATCCTGGATGCCGATCAGCTTATTACCTCATACAACATCAGAATAGTGATGCAGTGGATTCCAGGTCACTCCGGCACACCAGGTAATGACAGAGCTGACAGATTGGCAAAGAAAGGAGCAACACAAGAACAACCACCTACAGCGACAACCCTCCAGACAGCAAAAACACTGATAAGAGCTATAAACAAAGAGACTTGGTTGAACAGATGGGCCATGGGAGACACTGGAAGAGAGGTTTATAGACATATGTCTGGCCCTGATCCTAATGACAGCATTAACCATCTAACAAGAAGGGACCAGGCCACCATCTTCAGTCTTAGAACGCAACATACTCCACTCAATGGACACCTAAACAGAATACAGCCACAACACTCCCCAGAGTGCCAGCTATGTAACTACCCCTACGAAACTGTTGAACACCATCTCTTTGAGTGCCCAAAACTCAGTGAGACAAGAAGAACGCTACTCCCTCCGAGACCAGACAAGTGGAACACCTTGTACGGAGGAAAAGAACAGCTTGTGAAAACATGCAAATTCCACTACATGGCATTGGGCCAAAGGGCGAAAGCTCATGCGCCGCTGGATCGATAACAACAACAACCGGGGTATGCCTGTGTGTTGGGAAATGAACAGACGGACATATTGACCGGCTCAGCACGACTTGGGGGAATACTAATGCATGACAAGAGAGACGTAGGCTTTGTGGGAGAACGTGTACAATTTGGAACAGAAAATGAATCATCACAGTCTGGTGAGAGTGATGCAGCAAGGAGTGACGAGAGGATCGTTTATGGGAATGCCCCGAGTGCTGTAGCCGAGCATTCCCATAAACGATCCGGCTTTTGAATCAACTCAACTCTGTAAAAGTAGCTAAAATAAACTGGAACTGCAAAACGTAAATAGTGAAATACACTGACATGTGTATGATACACTAAGTGATATTATTTAAAAAACATCAAAGTCATTGATTCGTTGACTCCAATTCCCTGGTTTTAATTCACCAATTCACACACGACAAAACAGAGGCACGGGCAATCAAACCACAGCCTTCGCTTGAAACTTATTGCTATCATTGCTAGAGGCTGATCGATCCCAGTAAGTGCTCCCAGGTACCCTTGACTTCCCCACCACCAACTTAAACCGTGCTTGTTTTAGTAACAGTATAAAAATCAATAGTCCCACCCATCGTCGTTTAGCTGCCATTTTGTGGGGGACTGGGTGAGTAATACCTGAGTATTGATTAAACAACGGTGCTCAACTTAATTACCAGGCCCTAGATGTAGGACTGATGGCTGTCCGTGCCAGCGCGGGGTGGAGGGGGGGGGGGGGGGGGGGGGGGGTGGGGGGCACTATAATCGTCTCTTCGTTGTTCACAATATTGATGGGAACTATAGCGGTCGCACCAACGGGGAGTGTATTTGTGTTTGTTCCTATGTTTATATCGTTGGGATGTTCGGCTCACGACGGCGCTTTCTGTTGCATTTCCATTATTTTGTTAAACAGTTTTGTGTGTGTGTGTGTGTGTGTGTGTGTCAAAATGTCTTCACATTGTTGGAGGGGAAAAAAGGGTTGGGGGTGGGGTCGGTTTCCTTGTCTGTA
>CAJHNH020004777.1:51720-58926 GCA_905116865.2 Candidula unifasciata
GTCTAGGAAACTACCAGAATGGCAAACACTGCTGACACAACTCAGCTGTTAGCGATGAGTCACAACGCAGAGGATACCGTCTCATTGTGGAGTGCCTGGAAATGAGAAAGCTGATCAATTGGCAGGGCACAACAGATCACGTAACCATATGAACACTCAGTTCAAGATAGGCGTGTCAGCCATGTGCACCTGTGGAAAGGTACCCCAGACAGCAAAACATATACTACAGGACTTCACCGAGTTTGATACTTTAGGGCAAATCTTCTGGTCAGAAAAAAAAAGAAAAAAAAAAAAAAAAAAACAGTGGTACATAACTCTATGGACCACTGAAGGAACTAAAAACGACAGTGAAATTTATACGAGAAACAACATTGCCGATATAGACAACATATTTCAGAAGAAGAAGAAGAAGAAGAAGAAGAAGAAGAAGAAGAAGAAGAAGAAGAAGAAGAAGAAGAAGAAGAAGAAGAAGAAGAAGAAGAAGAAGAAGAAGAAGAAGAAGAAGAAGAAGAAGAAGAAGAAGAAGAAAAAGAAGAAGAAGAAGAAGAAGAAGAAGAAGAAGAAGAAGAAGAAGAAGAAGAAGAAGAAGAAGAAGAAGAAGAAGAAGAAGAAGAAGAAGAAGAAGAAGAAGAAGAAGAAGAAGAAGAAGAAGAAGAAGAAGAAGAAGAAGAAGAAGAAGAAGAAGAAGAAGAAGAAGAGGAGGAGGATGAAGAAGAAGAAGAAGAAGAAGAAGAAGAAGAAGAAGAAGAAGAAGAAGAAGAAGAAGAAGAAGAAGAAGAAGAAGAAGAAGAAGAAGAAGAAGAAGAAGAAGAAGAAGAAGAAGAAGAAGAAGAAGAAGAAGAAGAAGAAGAAGACGAAGAAGAAGAAGAAGTTACATGTAGTTTCCACTTTTATGTCCTACAGCGTATGCTGTTAAGCATCGCAGAGAGCAGTTAGACGTGTTCCTTTCGTTTGCTAGTTGCGTAGATTGTTTTAATGTCATATTACGTTTATATATTGTCTCTTCTACTCCCTCCACCCACCTCTTTCTTGGCCTTCCTCTTGCCTTGTAGCCTGCTATTCTAATGCAGTACGCTCTGTTTCACTTGTTATCATTATTTAAAAAATAGAATTATCTTTTTCAACAGGGACTATAAACGTCCTCTTCCGCAGCGTGGTCCACTGGTCATCTATCCCGACAACATCCCGTGGTTGTACTAAGCCAAGTCGCCAGGCCCCTTGCCAACATCGGCCATGTCTGTGGAGGTTCTGGACATAGAGCAGCTGGTCAAAGACTACGCCGAGGACTTTCTCGACGGGGAACAGAAGAAGCACGCGGACATCAAAAATCCCATCATCAACTGGGATCGTATGCACGTGCTTTATGGTAACACCTCCTCCCCCTTCTCTCTCTCTCTCTCTCTCTCTCTCTCTCTCTCTCTCTCTCTCTCTCTCTCTTCTTTCTTTCTCTCTAACCCTTCATCTTTAATACAAACACCTGCAAATACAAATCAGCTTGCATTTGCCTGAATCAGACATTTGTTGAATCGCCTGTTTTCTGTGACAGACAGGTTTCAACTGTCAGTGACAGAGAGGTTTAAATTGTCTGTGACAGAGAGGTTTCAACTGTCAGTGACAGAGAGGTTTAAATTGTCTGTGACAGAGAGGTTTCACCTGCCAGTGACAGAGAGGTTTAAATTGTCTGTGACACAGAGGTTTTAACTGTCAGTGACAGAGAGGTTTAAATTGTCTGTGACAGAGAGGTTTCAACTGTCAGTGACAGAGAGGTTTAAAATTTCTAAGACAGAAGCTAGGTTAAATTATCAGTTTACCTCAAGAAATGAAGGGATGGCATTGAATTAACCGTTTGTTTGTATGTGACAAAGGGAGGCAAGAAAAGTTAAATGCACATTTATCTATGACAGAGGGAATGTGTTAGCAAATGTCTGTGACCGCTGTTGTTAAATTATCAATTGACTGTGACCTGGCTGCTAAATTTAACACATTCACATCCGTACCGAAATGGTGAAACGAACAGCCGGCAGTGACAGATGTCTTGATATCAACAGTTGTCTGTGACAAACAAGGTCTTATCTTAGTTTTCTTTCGCGTTAGCATATAAAAGGGTAAGCTGGGTACGTTGCGACAGTTTGAAGTTAGGCTGTGATATTTGCACCCTTCGACCCCAAACACCAGATTTTTAGCAAACTCCAATTAGTTGCCTTTTACGACATGCTTGCAAGGTTTGGCAGTGGGTCTTTTTTGTTTTGCTACCAAAAGGACCCCCGGGCCATATGAAGGGACAGAACGATAACAGGTTTCAGAGGAATTATGTCTGTGTTCTGCAGTTGCGGATTCAGGCTGTACAGTAGACACGGCTAACGAAGACCCCTGTTTGGTTTTTTTATTGGAGATTTTAGGAAATGGGGGGGGGGGGGGGGGCGCTGGTCTTGGTTCACTTGTTTCTGTAGCGCGTGCTGTCGTCATTTGGAAGTTACAGGTTTGATTCCCAGCATGGACACTGTAGCTTTCGATTTTTATGTTATCTAGTGTGTCTTTCTATATTTCTACTTCTTATTATACGAGTGCCCATCAATGCATATTTGTTTGTGTATTATGTGTAATATTTATACTGCCTCAAGGGTTCTTCATCTGTTTATGTTGGTGTACTCGGCGTCCTATAAGTTTCCACACATATGACGAATAAATATAGCTGACATAAATATATATAAATATATACTGACATCTTTGCACACTGAAGTCCAACTCTTCTTATTCGCGTTCTTCAGCAATGGAGGATCATCATCATGTAGTAGGTCCTTTGCAGAACGTCGCTCTCATCACGGTCTGCCTGAAAAAAAACTCGGTCTCTCGCCAGCTCTCCCGCCTCATGTACTTTCACACTCAAGGAGTCACTTATATCCTTGGCCAATCTTAGTGTCGGTCGGCCTCTGGCCCTCCTTCCTGGTACCATGCCTTTTGCTATAATTTTTTCCAATCCGTCGTGGCGCTTGACGAAAATATTTCAGCTTCCGAGACAGGATGCTGTTTATTAGCCAATCTTCCTTGATGTTCAGATCTTTCAAGATGTCAATATTTCTCCTCTTCTTTGTCCAAGATATTCTGAGAATCTGTCTATAGCGTTTCAGCTCAAAATGGAGGATACGCGGTCGAAATGTGTTTTCACAACAATGCTTTTTTCCCCCGTGTATGGAAATATCGGAGACAAAGAGACTGAACTGGTAGAATTGATGATTGAAAAAAAAATTAAAATCATGGGGATATTGGATATATGAAGAAGAGGACAAGGTATAAATAAATTACATAAAATAATAAATGATTAACAGCATCTTTATCCCCACTTTATGTTATCAGTGCCAAACATGGACAATGAATAGGAACTAAAACAGAAGATAACTTCATGTGAAATGCGCTGTCTCAGTAAGGCCACTAACATCATCATCAGGTGCCCTGCCAACTGGCGTAGGCGCTCATGCGCCTCCACAGATAATGATCCCTGGTTGACTGGAACAGCTCTCTTGATGATATTCCTCCATGCCATCGTTTCAGCTCAGCCAGCATAATCTATCTTGGTCCGCCTCTACCACTTTTCCCACTGATCTTTCCAGTTGTCACGATGTTCTCCAATGTCTCTCTTCTCATTATATGGCCAAAGAACAGTGTCTGTCTCTATCAAGCAATTTCTGTTAGTTACTCTGGCCACTAAACGAGACAGAGTTACGAATACCAGCTTTAGGGAGACAGTTGGAATAAGACCATGTCTGGATTATATTCACAGACAAAGAATGAAATGGTTCGGCCATCTAGTTGAAACGCAGCCAGACCAGGCTGCGTGTGAGACTTTTACAGTACAACATCTGGGAGGAAGGCGAGAAGAAGAGCAAGAAAGACCTGGATAAATGGTGTAGTTTAAACCTGCGAAAAGATGAACAAATCTATTACTCAAGTCATCCCAAAAGCGCGAGATAAATACAGAAAACCACGACACTGGGCTACAGCCTGGTATCAGTGAGACGACAAAACCACGACACTGGGCTACAGCCTGGTATCAGTGAGACGACAAAACCACGACACTGGGCTACAACCTGGTATCAGTGAGACGACAAATGAAGAAGAAGAGAAGATGGAATCTTGTGAACATCCTGTAGAACGATTCAAACCTTTCGATCAATGAAATTATCACTGAATGCTGTCTCACGTGTTCATGTTTCTTTTCAACCCCCTAGGCGAGACCAAGTACACACGACCGGAGGTGCCCCCGACGCCCACGTCGCACGTCCTGTTCAGCGCCAACTTCGTCAACAACACGCCCAAGACTCAAACCTACGCCCTGAGGACTGAACGGCGCACCCGCTCGTCGTGTTCTATCTGTTTCACCAAGGTCTACTCTTACAGCGGGGGTATCCAGATGAGACTGACGCCCCCGAACCCAATCATAGAGGCCAATGCGGGATTCCAGGCCAGTCTGACCAATGAGAAAAGTTAGTAGCTTAAACATGTGTTGTTGTTGCTGTGGTTGTTGTTGTTGTTGTTGTTGTGGTTGTTGTTGTTGTTGTGGTTGTGGTTGTTGTTGTTGTGGTTGTTGTTGTTGTTGTTGTTGTTGTTGTTGTGTTTATTGCAAGAACAATATTAGAGAAGCAGAAGAGCAGCGGAAGTGACAATTAAAGTCAAAAATAGCAAAAATAAGGGGCCAGGAAGCAAAGAAAGAAGAATGAATAAAAGAATGAAGACAAATAGATCAGCCGAGCTACAGGCCGACAGAGACGCAGGCAGACAAGGGGAACACTAAAAATGCCTAATATAAAGATTTTTTTAAAATCCCTGAAAGAAAGTGAAAACCTGACTGGAAAACAGGAGACAAATATTCAGGCTTCAAATGTTATAAAAACTGACTGATCTCTCTCTCTCTCTCTCTCTCTCTCTCTCTCTCTCTCTCTCTCTCTCTCTCTCTCTCTCTCTCCCTCTCTCTCTCTCTGTCTATCTATCTATCTCTCACACATACATACATACACTATCTATCTATCTATCTATCTATCTATCTATCTATCTATCTATCTATCTATCTATCTATCTATCTATCTATCTATCTATCTATCTATCTATCTATCTATCTATCTATCTATCTATCTATCTATCTATCTATCTATCTATCTATCTATCTATCTATCTATCTATCTATCTATCTATCTATCTATCTATCTATCTATCTATCTATCTATCTATCTATCTATCTATCTATCTATCTATCTATCTATCTATCTATCTATCTATCTATCTATCTATCTATCTATCTATCTATCTATCTATCTATCTATCTATCTATCTATCTATCTATCTATCTATCTATCTCTCTATCTCTCTATCTCTCTATCTATCTATCTATCTATCTATCTATCTATCTATCTATCTATCTATCTATCTATCTATCTATCTATCTATCTATCTATCTATCTATCTATCTATCTATCTATCTATCTATCTATCTATCTATCTATCTATCTATCTATCTATCTATCTATCTATCTATCTGTCTGCCGGTCCGTCCGTCCGTCTGTCTGCATATATGCCTGTCTGTATGTCTGCCTGTCTTCCTGTCTGTCTGCCTACCTTCCCAACAACCTATCTACCTACTAACCTACTTATCTACCTAACTACCTGCCTACTTATCTATATATCTACCCAGCTTCAACACTTGTCCTTGTGGCGTCACCAGTTGTCTAACCGAACTCATAGTCTCCTTCCATCCCTGTAGGTGTGTGCCACACGTCCGAGCAGGAGCTGGCTTGGTCTGTAGACAACGAGATCGAGGTGCCTCCAGCCTACCAGACAAAAGCAGAACTGGTCATTAAAGAGGATCACTTTAATGGCGATTTCCAGATAGTGACCACTTTTGAGGGAAAGGTAAAATAATATGTGTTCGGATCACCGACGATAACGTTTAACTATATATATATATATATATATATATATATATATATATATATATATATATATATATATATATATATATATGTATATATATATATATTAGGGCTGTACCGAATATTCGCTTCGTATTCGCTTTGGGGCCGAATAGTGGACCTAACAGCTATTCGGTATTCGGCCGAATAGTGGCGGTCGGGCCGAATACGAATAGTGATTTCTGAATGCACTGCGATGGACTGAAATAACTCTCTCATTATTAATGTCTGTCAGAAACCTAACTGTCTAGGGCTCGATTCCATTGGCTCTGCTATAGGCTAATGACAGGAAAACACCGTACAAACACACTCAAGCCAAACACTTGTTGCAACACACACACAATCTTTATTACCAAAGATGCAAACGAAGTGGTGGTACACCTCAGGAGGAGTAGCGCTCCTTATTCAAAACCCAGGCCGCGTCTAACTTTAAAATCGCTTAGAGGCGCCTTTACACGTTTATGAACTAAGCTCTGAGCCGCTACCACTCTCCCGTACAGTGCCAGCTCAACCCGCTATATCTCGATGCCAAAGACGTTATGGCATGCGCCAATGTGTAGGCCTAAGTGCGTCGACAGTGTTAACGCCACCAGCAAAGCATGGTCTGGCTTCTAGTTACAACTATTACTTTACATGAAACTATGAACAGAACACGTTACATCTAATCACTACGCTGGTACCTATCTTCATGTCAAAAACAAACGGTCAGTCAAAAATCCACTCTCGTCCCACGTCCAGTTTCCTAGCAGTCCCCCAAGCAAGCGTCCAGCGTCCGGTCCAAAATGTGCACACCCGTGCGAAGTCCGCTCATGCTCGTTTTCTACGTGTGTATGCACGTATTTGAGTGTCACTAAGGGTCGCAGGGTACGATGACGAGATTCATCATCATCATCCTGAACTGTCCCATAGCAGGGCGAACCCTGACATCCACCCCTCCTTTTGGACAGATACTTCCTGATGACAGACGTCTACCTTACATATCTACGTCTGAAGTCAAGTATCTCTACCTGGGTATGGGATGTCGACAGAATTGTGTCTACATTCAGTTCAGTGCATCTCCAGATATCCTGCTTTCTTCCCCCAATTATTGTCACCAAACAGTCATGAAAGTTCCTATCAACATAGATTTGAGATGTTTCCTAATGAGAGTCAGTCACCTGAGAACAACGTATCTTTACATCCTTATGGGACATGTACATATACAAGGACAACACTAAACCATGAAGTTACCATAGTATCACAACAT
>CAJHNH020004778.1:0-31667 GCA_905116865.2 Candidula unifasciata
AAAGACCTCAACAGAAAAAAAAAAAAGACCTCACAGAAAAACCCGAGCAGAAGTCTTAGGGCAATGCCATTGCCCTTCAGAAAATGTGGTGTATGTGTGCGACAACCCCGTCACACCACAGGAACATTATCAGCACCCGACAACAACGGTGTACCTCTGCGACATGTCTAAACAAACCCCTTCTGCGGCTTCACCGAAAAAAACGAAGCAGTCGCCCTATACAATAGGCACCAAAAGGGACATAGCCCCATCATACGGCCACAATCCGAAATACAACATAGGTGTACCGGATCTCCAAAATGATAAAGGTTTCGAGGAGGTCAACGCAACGGGTCCTTATAACTGGTGTTATCAAAGGGTACCTCACAGGCATTCCGTTCATTATGATCCAGCCCATCAGAAAGGGCTATGGAACATCGCCTTGGCAAGTGTGGCTCAGTTTTTGGTGATCGTATTTTGTACATTGTTGAGGTGGCTCGTCATATTTTGTATATTTTTCTTTGCATTACTGGCTTTATTAATCTTCATTAACTTCAACAGCTTTGGGCACTACTGCGTGCTGGCTATCGTCGTCCTCTTTTTATACATGCTAATACTGGATCCGGACAATCTCCTCATATATTATTATCTGAGGTAAGGAACGCCGTATATCAGAGGCACCGGCATCTGGATGTTATGACCACTGAGCCCCCCCCCCCCCCCCACCCAAAAATGTTTAAAGTGTGTCTTAGCCCTGCACCCCCTGCCTAAACAGCTTCCTTCAACCATGTGTGTGTGTGTTTGTGTGTGTACATATATTTCTTTAAATGTATGTGGTTATACATTTCACAGTATGTCAAACGTATTATAATTGGTATTTCGTTTGAGCTAAAATGTTATAGAAAGATTCTCCCAATACGATGGACGAGAAAAGAAAAACATAACCGAAATTCTAAACAATCTGAACATCAAGGAAGATTGGCTCATAAACAGCATCTTGCCTTCGAAACTGACATACTTTAGACATATCGAGCGCCACGGCGTACTAGAAAAGAAAATATTAGAAGGCGTGGTACCAGGAAGGAGGGTCGGGAGACAGATCAACACGAAAATGGGCACAGGATATAAGTGATTCTTTGGACATAAAAGTGCACGAGGTGGAGAGCTGGCAGACAGTGATGAGAGCGACGTTTTGTAAAGTACCTGCTATATCATGATGATGTTTATAATATCTCACAAGGCAATTATATTTTATCTTTTTTATGTTATGTTTGTACAGCAATATACATCATATGAATATCAAGTAAAAAAAAAAAAGCACAAAACTAAAGAATTAATAAAGAGATTGAAATATATGCCTACCGTTGACTGTTTAGTTATTTCTTTGTATATTTTATAGAAATGATTTTGCCTGTGCCAGTTCTGCATCTTCTTCTTCACGTTCACGGGCTGTAAACACAATTTAGCACATTACTCTTACATAGGAGTGTCTGAGCACAATGCACGTAGCTCCGTAGCATCGGCGAGGATCCTGCAGACAGCAACAAGACATCAGACATTCATGTTGGTTAAAAAAACAGAATCAGTATGTTGTGGTAGACGACTGTGGTCACGCCGCCATCTTTATGATGTGCAGTAATATATTTGAAACAGCATAAAAAAAATAAACAAATACTTGGGGGAATTTGGGGAGGGGGAGACGTGTTTTCTTCTCTAAAACAGCTGTTCTCACATGGGTCGCCAAAGATCATCGCAAAACAAATATTCACTGAAGTTATGAAGTAGCGACGAAAATAACTGTATTGTTGCGGGTCGGTCCAACATGAGAAACCGTATTAAAGGGTCGCGGCATTAGGAAGGCTGAGAACCACTGGTCTAAAATGTTTGACATATACTGACAGCAAACAATCATGCAACAAGCAGAACATAGCCAGGGAACGCTGCTTGCACTAATTATCCCCTGCCCGACATAACACATCGTCCGGCTTCTCTAAAGTCACCCTTCCATCGTCACCAACTGCCAAGAGTCACAAAGCCTGCAGTACTATCTCGAACCACACGTACACGATTCTCCACAAAGCGTTACGTTCCTAACAAGCACACTTTACCTCCCGATCATCCTAGGAGACAAGTTCCTCTTCCCTCGTCAGCAGTTGCCTGTCCGATCCTACATCTCTGATGCTATCTCGGTAATGAAAGCCATTTCTCTCAGACAAAGAACGATGTATGCCATTTGTCGGCAACTGTCTCTTTTTCAGTTCTCATGACCTCAGTCTTGAAGTTCGAAGTTTGTTTGGCAACGGGGAAAATATTGTCACTGACAATAGAACAATAGAGGCGTCACTGGTAGATGATGGAGATGCTGATCATTGAGATGGGTCGAGTTCAAAACTATGTTTTCCACTAGCGTTACATTAACAAAACGGGTGACGATTAGAACGCTGTGTTCTCATGCCGGAGACCTGAGTTCGAAACCTGAGTAAGGAGGTAAAGAATTTTTGTTCGGGAGCAAAAATAAACTTTGTAGACTTCACAATATGTGGCAACTGAACTAGCCATACGACCCTGTATACATAGGCTCAAAAATTGCCACAGTCCGACAGCGCCGTAAAAAAAAACAACAACCTGTGAAGTGGGTACTAGGCACAGACACGTCATTTTTGATCAGACTGACGGAAAATGCTGGGATGTGAAGCGAAAGAGAGGAACTGCTGGTTTACGGAGATTTGAAAGTAGGAACACCAGTAGGGGCATAGAAAACATGCTATCTATCTATCTATCTATCTATCTATCTATCTATCTATCTATCTATCTATCTATCTATCTATCTATCTATCTATCTATCTATCTATCTATCTATCTATCTATCTATCTATCTATCTATCTATCTATCTATCTATCTATCTATCTATCTATCTATCTATCTATCTATCTATCTATCTATCTATCTATCTATCTATCTATCTATCTATCTATCTATCTATCTATCTATCTATCTATCTATCTATCTATCTATCTATCTATCTATCTATCTATCTATCTATCTATCTATCTATCTATCTATCTGTCGGTCGGTCGGTCTGTCTGGTTGTGTGTCTGTCTATCTATCTATCTATCTATCTATCTATCTATCTATCTATCTATCTATCTATCTATCTATCTATCTATCTATCTATCTATCTATCTATCTATCTATCTATCTATCTATCTATCTATCTATCTATCTATCTATCTATCTATCTATCTATCTATCTATCTATCTATCTATCTATCTATCTATCTATCTATCTATCTATCTATCTATCTATCTATCTATCTATCTATCTATCTATCAAAACATCTTTCCCCTTTTCTCTCCCCCCCCCCCTCCCCAACCAGTCAAACTCAGCTCCAGCATGACAGCCCTGATATTATTAATGCTACGGCCGCGAAGACCCCTCGTCTCAACCACTGGCCCGGCGGGCGAGACGTCTGCTCCGGTACACAAACAGATCAGGACTCGGCAACACTCGGGCCTGTCTGAGGCGCCCTCACTCCCCGTGGCCTTGCTGTTGCTAGTGATCACAGACAGACAGGGTGAGTGGCCAGCTCGGCCCTGGCCACAGCGGAAATGTCAGTAATCTCAGATAGCAATTGAAAATTGGCAAAGAAATGATGTAGAATCAAGGGGTCCGTGTGAAGGTTCTTTTGTATATGTCTGTGTGTTGTAATTCGTCGTCGTCGTTTTTAGGATAAAGTTCATTATCATAATCATCATCGTCATTATCATCATCATCTTCTTCGGCTTCTTCTTCTGCTTCTTCTTCTTCTGCTGTTCTTTAATCCAAATAGGGCCACGAAGTGATTTATGTTGGGTCGTCAGCCAGTGGTGATCAACGAACCTGTTAAAAAGGATTTTAAAAAGAAAAAGTTTCCTTCTTCTCTTTCTGATTTTCATCTTCTTCGTTTTCGTGTTCGCGGTTTCAACATATACACAGAGAGACGACCATTTAGTGGCAATGGCAAACTACTGAATATAGAATAGCCTAGTAAAGTCGTAGACACCTGAAGAATGCTAGGGCTGGTTCTGCAAGGGTATTGCAGCGGGGTTTCTGAAGTATTTTACATCCGGGGCCCACCAAAACAGGGGAAATTGTTTAGTGACCTATCTGACAAGGAATCAGATGTTGGAAGTGATCACAACCTATGCATGGGTCAATTAAAGGTGCAAATAAAAGCAGCTGTTAAAAAACAAACGCAGCAGAGATATATAGCCAAAGACTTTGTAACAAAAAAGTCGTAGAGTTAAAGTTTGAACTTAACAACAGGTACAAAATACTTGAAGAGGACATAGAGAAAAAGTGAGAGAGAGAGAGAGAGAGAGAGAGAGAGAGAGAGAGAGAGAGAGAGAGAGAGAGAGAGAGAGAGAGAGAGAGAGAGAGCAGTGCACAGAAGACAAACCGAACAATGTAGAGACCACTATCTAAGAAGTGGCTACCCGCAGTGCAGGATTAAAGAAGAGTGGCAGAAAACCATTGATCGGTGATGAAACCTGGCAATGCATTCAGAACAAAAAGGCAGCAAAACTTGTGATGTGTAATGCTAAGAAAACATAAGATTAAATCAAAGCTGAAGAAGAATATAGAAGAACAAAGTAAAAATACAGCAAAAAAAAAAAAATAAATAAATAAATAAATAAATAAAAAGACAAAAGAGTAAATAGTGATAAACTGACTGAAAAAAGGGAAACAGGCAGCTGAACTTGGAAATAATTTACAATACATTTAAAGAACTAACTGGAACATTTAAACCTTAAAGGGAGGCCAATCAAAAATAAAGATGACACAATACTCACAGCTGATGATGAGCTGAGGAAAACATGAGCAGAACAGTTCAGTAAGACCTTAAACAGGCCCGACCCACTAGGTTTAATAAAGTTTAAAGAAGAGGCAAAAAGGGCCACACTCCCCATAAATGAGAGGCAGATTAATGTAACGGAAATCAAACAGCAATACATTCCCTAGCTAACATGATAATATTACAACAGAAATGCTCACATAAACAGACGAGACAACGAAGAAGTGCTAGAACTATTTAACAAAATATTGGAAGAGGAGACGGTTCAAGAACATTGGAAGAAAAAAATAATTTTGAAAATCCCCAAAACAGGTAATCTTAACGACACAACAATCGGAGAGGATTTACCTGATTATCTGTTAAGTCAAAAACAAGTAATGCTCACTAGAATTAAAGAGGCAGCGATGGGAAAAACAAGCTGGTTTTCGAACTAGAAGAAGTTGTCGGGATTAGATAATTACCCTGAGGATAATTCTAGAAGAACGCACTGAGAAGCAACAACATCTGATCCTAAATTTGACTGATTTTAAGGCCTTTGAAAGATTACATAGCAGTTTTTTCTTAGCTGACTGACTGACTGATTTTCTACCCACCCAGGACATCACACAAGCGATAAACACCCGATGACACAAAATCACCATGTGAATGAGGGTCACCGTGGAGAGGTCCCAGAAACCGCGTTCAGCCATTAGGCCAAATTCAAGGCCGGGCTATATAGAGGCCAGGGAGTCGCCGTGACCGAGCGGCTAGACGCTCGCCACGGATCGGAAGGTCGTGGGATCGCTCCCTGGCGGAGCCGGACTTTTTTCAAAAATGACCTTGGCTCCCAGGTCGACCCAGCCTTGAGTGGGTACCGGGTGCAGTCCCGGGAAAGTAAAGGCGGCCGGCGTGATACTGATCACATCATCCATCTTGTGCCGATTGGTCTATAAAAATATAGGTCTAGCCATATATGCCCTATACGCCTTAAGGCGTGAAAAAGGGTCCTTTACTTTTTTACTTTTTTATGCTGCGGCCCCTGGCAAGAGCCAGAGTAGGGCTTCAAATAATAAAAAACTTCATCCTAAAAAGGACGGGAAGTGATAATTGTTCTTGGCATCAGAACGAACCAGTAAAAGTCACTGACCATTTCACCTATTTGGGTCTCGAGGAGATACAGTGACGGAAATTATGATACCCATTGGCAAAGTAACAACAGTCTTTGAAACACCTTAACAAAATATGGAGCTCCAGGTTATGCATCTTTAAGACCAAACTTCGAATCTTTCGTTCTAATGTTATTTCAATTATATCATATTTACGTCGCTCCCCGCCCCCCCCCCCTTTTCCCCTCCCCCGAGCTTTCCAGAAGTAACTAACAAGTTCCAGTTTCCTTCTTCTCACAACATGTTTCAGTTTCCTTCTTCTCATAACATGTTTCAGTTTCCTTCTTCTCACAACATGTTCCAGTTTCCTTCTTCTCACAACATGTTCCAGTTTCCTTCTTATCACAACATGTTCCAATTTCCTTCTTCTCACAACATGTTCCAATTTCCTTCTTCTCATAACATGTTTTTGTTTCCTTCTTCTCACAAAATGTTCCATTTCCTTCTTCTCATTACATGTTTCAGTTTCCTTCTTCTCACAACATGTTCCAGTTTCCTTTTTCTCATAACATGTTTCAGTTTCATTTTTCTCGTAACATGTTCCAGTTTCTTTCTTCTCATAACATGTTCCAGTTTCCTTCTTCTCGTAACATGTTCGTTTCCTTCTTCTCATAAAATGACAAAAAATTACGATTATCTCTTTCTGATTTTCATCTTCTTTGTCTTCGCATTCGCGGTTTCAACATATGTATAGAGAGCCGACTATTTAATGGCAATGGCAAATTATTGAACATAAAATTGCCCAGTAAAGTCGCAAACAGCTAAAGAACGATAGGGCTGCTTCTACAACGTCCTCTAAAGCGGTGTTTCTCAACCAGTTTACTTCCAAGGCGCACCAAAACAGGGGTGAATAGTTTAGTGTCCTTTCTGACAGCTAACCAAACAAATAAACAAAAACAAATATAACTATCAGTGCATTGATTAAATCCACGCCTCCCCCCCCCCCCCATTTTTTCCCCTTTCTGTTAAAGAACACATCTCTAAAGGTCACGCAACTAGCTTTTTTTAAAGGGCCAGGGAACAGTGGTGGTGGGAGAAGGAGAAAGGGCGGGGGGAGGGGAGGGGGTAGGTCTTAATCCTGAGAATATCAGGCCACACGGAGGGCAGTCGTCACGAGCAGTACCGTTTGGGAATTATTTTTCTAGTCATAAAAAAAAAGAAAAAACCTGTCACCTTACTGAGGATAAAACCCGTGTCTCTCGCATGAATAGCCAATGGCTCGGCCAAACTCTTTCTGTGGTGGCTTTAACTTTTTAGTCTTCACTTGCTCCTATATTTGACGTATTTCGCTGACTTCATTCACTTGAAAGAAAAAGTCCACGAGCAATCTCTTAAGTTTTGATAACCGAGCTTTACTGACGATTTCTGTTATCTTGCTAGAAAACACTTCAGGATAGCTTCCCCTGTCTGTTTATTCGTCTGCTATTTAATTTTGCTTCTCTCAATGTCTTGCCATGGAAATTAGCTCGGGATTTGAGATGATCAAAACGGAATAGAAATGCCACTCATCCAAGTGGGATTTCTGGCGTGGTGGCTATGGGGTGGCGACCTCTGCACGACAGCCACCGACAGGAGGCGCCGAAGAAGTGGTCTGCTATTTTCGCCAATTATAGTTTTGACACTAGATTGACCCCACGGAAAGGAATGATTGATGGCTGCGAATCTTTTTGATATAATATCTCGCGGAGCAAAAATGATGTGTATTCTTTATTATGTCACCGGTTCTTGATTGCTTTTTCAAGCGATACATCAGAGCAAACACAAAGCGCTCTTTCAATTTGATAGTAAGAAATGCTGGCGGAAAATAGAAAGTAACGTCAGAATGAAGTTTCGACAGTGCTTCATACTTGTCGAAGCTTGGCTCCAGATTTGGATCGGTAAATGATGAGAAATTACTCGAAAGTTCTATGGAAATATCACGACTACTTCATCAAACTGGGCACTTTTCTGTGGGGGATTATGAGTTGTCGAGTTTTATCATTGGTTCGTTTCCTGAACCGGGGCGTAAGAACATGGGAGCTCGGGTAACTCGAGCGCCCCCCCCCCTCCCCCTAGCGCAGTGTGGTTTGAGGTATCTGTATATTTCCTTAACAATTTGCGAGGGGGCTAACTTCCCCCCCCCCCACACACACAAACATAACTCCATTCACCACCTAACCATTTTAGAAAGATTTTCTATTATTTTAAATACAGTAACACAAAACAGTAACCAGTAAATGACAGAATTTTAACAGCGCGTTTTCAGACCAAACATTTCAAACTAACTATTAGCCTTGAAAAAATCAACAGTTTCACTTATCTAGGGAGCAAGATGTCATCTACAGGAGATACCGCACCAGAAATACCATTTAGAATAGCACTGGCATCTAGTGCCTTCAATAAACTGTCCAACATCTGGAAATCAAAGACACTTAGCAAACACACAAAACTCAAGATCTTCAATTCTTGTGTGATTCCAGTACTAACCTATGGATGCGAGAGCTGGAAATCAACGAAAACTCTAGCCACAAAATTAGACAGTTTTGAAAATAAATGCCTTAGAAGAATACTAAATTTCAAATAGTCAGATTTCCGAACCAATACACAAATAAGGCAAGAATCCAGGCAAGAGTATGTATCTAATTTTATACGAAAACGCCGCTGGAACTATGTCGGCCACGCCCTTAGAAAGGATTAATCAAGACTTCCTTACCAAGCCCTCATTTGGACACCACAGGGGAAAAGATCTCGTGGAAGACCAAGGGAAACCCTACGTAGAACTATCATCAGGGAAGGCTCGCTCATGGGCCACTCAAACATCCAAGACCTACAACAGATTGCAACGAACCGCCATGCATGGAGAGTCATGACCTCTGCCCTATGTGCCGCACTCGACACAAGAGGAAAGACTAACTAACTAACACAAAACAGTCACTGCAATGAGGAATAGAAAGACTGGGAAAATGAGGACGCCCAGAGAAGCCGTAAAGCTAATGTTGATAAGAGGAGCCAAAGGTGATGGACTGAATTCAACCCCTTCTGGAAGAAGTGATTACACAGCATATGATGGAATGATGAAATAAACTGCGATGCCCTATGTTACCATAGTGGCACAACAGGACAATGAATTAGTCGACAGATTTTACTCATTGCACGTCGAACCACTCAGTCCATAAGTGCTCGGATCCCTTCCTTAGTAAATCCCACAGTGTGTATCGGCTGACGACACCAGTTCTGTGTTGGTTAATTATTATTCTTTGGCTACCCGCATAGTGTTTTTGTTTGGCGACACCCCGTTTATCTTGCTGTTCTTGCAGTCTGACCATGGTTGCAGATTCACAGTTCTCAATTGGTTCAGGCAAACGTCCTCTCTTACATCATTCAATATATCAGTTTGGCCCATGGCTTGTCCGGCTTTCACAGTAGCCTTACTTGCAAGTCTGTCATTCGTTATCTTGTTGTACCTTTATATGCCATACAGGGCTCGCAGTCGATTCAGCATTGCTTTATATCCTGTACAATCAGTTGAATATCATGAATGGAACCCATTCTGCTAGATTTGGCCTCTCTCATCTTCGTTTATTTTAGGGTTTTGTTCGAGCGTCCTCGTCTCCATAATATGCAGTAGTGTTTTTAGTTTATCATTCATAAATTATACGGACTATGCAGGGGCGAACATTCCTTCAGTGTTTCCTACTAACCAGCTTCCATTGGATATGTTCCCCTTTTAGAGCTAGTGTGCTGGGAAAGGAACAGAGAGCCAGATTGACGGGTTTTGCACAATTTCAAATTGATGCATGATAGTATGAATGTGGTCAGGTTCTTTGGAAGCAAATGAACAATGTGAAAGCGTGAATAGATCTGATCATCACAGTCTGGGGAGAATGATGAAGCGTGGTGTCAAGGGAATCTGGTCAACACTCAATGTTCAAAGGCAAGGCGTACATATTATAAAATATTGCTGACGCCATCTGGAACCTGTCGCTGGTTGTTGGTGAAGGAGATGGAGCGTTATAGCAATGTCTCAAATGCTGTGATTTCGATTATAAACTCATCTCAACCCAGGGACCCAATTTCATAGACACACATAAACATTCAACAAACCTGTCACACGCCTTTCTTTGTGCATAACCGCGAACACTAAATCCCCCCCCCCCCCCCCCGCTCTCACCCGGAGACTACACCCGGGTGCTATCACAATCAAACTATTGAGGACGGGGGAGGGGCGGCAGTCACCTTATGCCTTATGATTTTTCTAGTTTTGTGGATTCAGAGTGTTTAAGCCTGATAGGAGTGCACTATTCGAGTATTAAGAGTATGTCACACAGTCTATTGATCCATTTCGTTCTATTCTGTGCGCTCCCTTTCATATCAGGAATGGAATCCAGTTCAGCATCTTTGGCCTCTCTCACCAACGTTCATTTTAGGGATTCTCTTGGACGTCCTTGCTTTCTCCATCCCATAATTTCCTTTTTAGTTCCTTTTAAGCAATTCTCTGCAAGTTTTTTTTTTTACATGTGTCAAGTATCGTGTCATCATTTGTCTTATAACTGTTGTTACCACTAGTTGCCCAGACACTGCTCTTATTTCTTCAACCCTTTTGAATTTATCCCATTTTATGTTTAACATTTTCCTCAAGCTAATGCTTTCAGATGCATTGAGCTTTCGTTTAAGTGCGTAATACTAATAATAATTTCTGTATAGTAATATTAATGTAAAATTAGATACTTAACAAGAGAACATCTGTGTATGGTTGGGTTGAGTTTCCTTGTCTGTGTAGGAAGTTAACAGTGAAGCAAAGGATCCCTTTCCACTCCTTCAGGTGTATTGGGCATATAGTGCTAGACTTGTAGGGCAATCGGCACTCAGTAGGTGATGTTGCCAACTTCACACCGGCCGCCTTTACTTCCGAGAACTTTACCTTTTACCCATTTAAGACTGGGTCCACCTGGAAGCCAAGGTCGTTTTCGAAAAAGTCCAGCTCTGTTCGGATTTGAGCCAACGACCTACTGATTCACAGGCGAGCGGTTAGTCGTTATACCAACATGGTGGCTCACAGGAGTCCCTAGCGTAACAAAATGTTTTTTGTATGTGGAGTGGGGGTTGAGGGGGGTGTGGGGTTTGTGCAGGTGTGGGGGTGGGGGTGGGGGTAAGGGGGTAGAAAAGGCCTCGACATGCTTAAACATCTAAATTCTATTCATTCACGCTCTATACGAAAAAATGTTACTAAAATATGTAAATAAAAATGCGTGTTGTGTTAGCCTTCAGGAGACCGACCTTACGCTTTTGTGTCCCAGACTTCATTCATTTTTAAAACTTAATCTCCTTTGGTGTTATCTCCCCTAAAAAGTAATAACATTTCTTTAAAGTTGCCAGGAAGCGGTCCCAGAGTGGGGTCCACAGTGTTAAATGTCATTAATGCCTTGTCTCCTCTGCCACTCTTATCAAGATTTGGACCGCAATTTTCGGGTCTCGAAAATTGAAGGTTAGTACAAGGTTTGACAGAATCAATCACTTCCTGTCATGATGATTGCATCTCCATGATTGTGTTATGAAATTCCTAGGGGACCAAAAGGCTGTGGTCGTTTCAGCGAGCGCATCCTGGACAGATTTATGTTTTCACTTTATGAAAACTTCTGACATGAAATAAATGAAGTTCGTTCGGCGGGGCAAATGAAATTACTGCAAGTGTCTCAGTTTATAACTCGTTTCAAAGAGAATATCGCTATGTTGATGCATATATATTAGGTTATTGAACACTTAAATATATATAGTTTGAACTAAAGTATAGAAACACTTGAGTATATATATAATTTGCTGTAAAAGAAATCCTGAAATATATGTGGGTATATGTGTGTATATAGATATAAAATGCACTAAAGAAAGAATCAACGAACAAAATATACAGTCCCCTGTGTAGTTTTCGAGGCCCTACTATGGGAAAAACAAGAATAGACCTACTGCCTACCCAAAAGCATGTCGTAAGAGTCGACTAATTGGGAGATCCTTCGAAGTTGGAGTGCATCCGCCTGAGAGGCAAGGAACCAACAGTCTGCATACAGATCTGTCAAACTGATGCACACACAACACTCAGGTTCTGTAACAGGACTGCAGTCCAGAAGTGGATGAACAACCAGAACTTTCCGCAGGAGTTTACAGCGGTGAACGCAAAGAAGAAGAAGAATACATAAAGTTTGAATTAACAGAACACTGTTTAAAATTTGCACTTAAAGGAAGACAACCACCATAACTGCAAACAACTCAGATTCACAACGTAATCTGTTTTAATTAGGGCTGTACCGAATATTCACTTCGTATTCGCTTCGGGGTCAAATAGTGGACATAATAACTATTCGGTATTCGGCCGAATACTTGCGGTCGGGCCGAATACGAATAGTGGTTACCTTACACCCGTTTCTGCATTCACTGCAATAGTTGCTGTTGCCTAAGTCGTTTTTATGCATTAACTAAGCTGTCAGTGACAATTTACAAGTTTAGTTACTTGTTATAAAACTAAGAATACTTTCATTTCCAAGTATTAGTTACCATAGACTGACTGACTGAAGAATGCAAAAGATAAAATGTTTTTAAATGTTCACTATTTTGTAGAGTAAAATTTCAGCGTACTTTTGACATTATGAATGTTTTTTTAGATCTGTTGTATACAGTATACACTATTCGAAAGTGGAAGAATGGGCCTCAGTTTGAATAGTGGGAAGACAGAAGTAATGGTGGTATCAAAGAAAATAATTATTCCTGAATGTGTAATAAAAGTCAGTGGTGTTATTTTGGGACAAGTACAGAAATGTAAGTATCAGAGCACATGGATAACATCAGATGGAAGATGCATTAATGAAAAAAGAAACAGAATAGGACAGGCAAAAACTGCATTTTATAAAATGAAGAACATCTTATGCAATATATTCTTGCTTACTAAATACATCCAGTTTGAACATGGCTCTGAGTCCTGGACAATCGGTAGGCAGGCGAAACAATTTCTTGAGGCCTCAGAGATGTGGTTTTACAGAACAATGCTCAAAATACCCTGAAAGCAACTAAGAGAGTTTGAAAGAGGCGGGAACCTGAAGACAACAAATCACAGACAACAGAAGGAAACAGTCATCATTTTTCGGCCATGTTATGAGAAGAGGGAAGATGGAATATGTGGTGACCACTGGAAAAATCTGTGGAAGAAGCGACAGAGGAAGACAACGAGATGATATTCTTGACAGTCTTGTTGCATGGCATGGAGGTGTGTCAGCACGGGAACTAATACGTGCTGCAGGAGATCGCAGATTAAGGAGAAGCAAAATCGCCCACGCCAGTCGGCAAGGCACCTGATGATGATATTGCACTATTCGTATTTGTATTCTTATTCGGCCGAATAGCTGGTCCCGCTATTCCTAATCGGCCGAATAGTGAAAATTACAGTACAGCCCTAGTTTTAATCATCACTAATTACTGTTATCATGGGGCCTAATAGATTGCAATATTGGTAATCTGGTAATCTGGTAATCCTAGTTTCCAATATTGGTAGTATAAAGAGAGAACGGCAGAAAACAAAGAACTGAAAGACAAAAACTAGGTACACCGAATAGTAGAAGTGGGGAAGATTGTGAAGAGATAATATACAGTCAGACAGACCTAAAATCACTTGGAGTCACCGCTGGAAATAGAAGATCAATCGTAGAGGCTAGAGGAGGAGGTGGAGAAGAAGAAGAAGAAGAAGAAGAAGAAGAAGAAGAAGAAGAAGAAGAAGAAGAAGAAGAAGAAGAAAGAAGAAGAAGAAGAAGAAGAAGAAGAAGAAGAAGAAGAAGAAGAAGAAGAAGAAGAAGAAGAAGAAGAAGAAGAAGAAGAAGAAGAAGAAGAAGATGAAGAAGAAGATGAAGAAGAAGAAGAAGAAGAAGAAGAAGAAGAAGAAGAAGAAGAAGAAGAAGAAGAAGAAGAAGAAGAAGAAGAAAAAGAAAAAGAAAAAGAAGAAGAACTCTTTTTTCCAATAGTAAACACGGTTTATAAAATTAATTTTGGCCGTCGAAAAGCACAGCAAAGAAGTGAATCTTTCCTTAAAAAAAATAATCATGTCGTCAGTTAATACAGCACACCAACCACATGTTACAATGTAAAATAAAGAAATAGAAAATGTAACATATTTCAAACACTTTTTTTTTTTTTAGTGAACAACAGTGGAGACTGCTAGAAAGAAATCAGATACTTGTATTAGCAATGCAGAGAGAGGTTAAACAGCATGAAGAACCTTTGACAAAGCACCTGTAAATTAGTTAAAGTAATCCTGCATATTTTCCGTGGCAACTTACGGTTGTGAGTTCTGGACTCTCACTCAGTCACTTAAGAAAAAGATTGGAGATTTTCAATTAAAATGCTACATAAAAATTATCCGAATACCACGGATCAAAAAGAGGAAAAACATCGACATTCTACACGAGTTAGGCATCAAGGAGAACTGGATCATAAACAGCAGTCTGTCACGAGACGGTTTTGTCACGTCTCAGTTAGGGTCACCCCTAGTAATTTAAGACACTCTAAAATGGTACAACGTTTGGATAGTGGCTCGATTTGGTCTAGCTAGGCGGTATTCCGCAGCTCCAAAAACCACCCAACACACTCCATAGATGAGGTAACTCTAGTACTTGGCACTACAGAATTTACACACATATTCCCGGGCACAAGTTGGCCAGACTTCCTCACCACTGGATTGCCCCTAGAATGGATAGGATCAATATCACACGCAAACGCACAGTGCAAATACGTCTGACTGAATAACAATACACAAACTCAACCAACTAATTGAACTATGAAATATAAGACACAGCCAAAGTTACTTTCAAGATAACAATGAATTATGTAATAAGTTCATAACAATATAAGAAATCTGAATGGACTGACCAAAAAGAATGAAAAGCAGAAGAGTAAGACACAAATAATGTCTCAAATGATCAAGGATGACTCCTGAGCTGCCAGAATTCACTAGTCTTTAAATCATCACAGCTCTGATGACGTGATAGGGTAAAGGTAAGCCTGTGCACTATGTGTTAAAATGGCTGTACTTCCAGTTTACCACATATTTACCCATCTGGAATTGGAAAGTAGCAGTTGACAGGCTCCTCTCCTCAGTCCACTTGTAGATCTTTCTTGGCAGTTGACACTGGCACCAAGCTAATGATCTCACAATTAATAGGGTTAGGTGCTCTCTAGATCTCTGGGGATCTTTGGGGATATTTGAATACAATGTCAGATTGTCATCAGTGTAGACACCCTTAAGCATACGCAGATTGGGTGTTGATGACACAAGTTAAAAGGTCAATGGGTATGGCACAGTGTAGGTAGCAGATGGTGGCAGTCTGTAGTGGCCAAACCCTTGCGTATAGGCACCTGATAGTGTTGAAGTGGCAACAGCTGTCCTTTAGTTGGTGTGACACATCATGTCACTTTCCAGGCCTGTTGCTAAGGTACCTGAAACAAAGCAAAAGGTGGAGGTACTTTGTTGCTGGTAGCTGATGTTTGGGGTGATGGCGGAACCCTGTTGGATCACCTAGATTATGATCCTGATGCAACTCCCAGACAAGCCGGTTATGTCAGGTTGTAATACCTCATACACCCCAAGAAAACATTGGAAACATGGGTTAGACAACCAGTGAACACATACCTCGTTACCATTCCTCCATATTTCACATTACTTAGTTTCAACGCTCAGATGACAGTGAATGACCTGCATAGAGAATAACAAACCTGACAGGGTTTATTTACAAGTGTCACCCAGCAAGCAAGAATAGATAGTAATCACTTTGCCAAGCTAAATACTTCTCCACTGGAAACAGCGCGAACTGCACTTGCCAACAATAAGAATAAGATCGACCGTTTCAATTCCATTAAAGAATGCATATACTAATATAGGTACACAATGGATATAAAAAAATTCAAGCAGGGAGACCATAAAAGACAACATATAACAACGCCCCCCCCCCCCCCCTTTTTTTTTACACACAGCCGATACCTTTGTTTACCATTCGTAACCGATAGGCGGAAGTTCTTGCATTCCGGGTCGTTTCAAAAGAAGCGCCAGGATTATTCACGAAACGAATGGAGTCTTCTTGGTTACCGTCAGAGCGTTCAACCCGTTGTTACATTATATTTCCCTTCATCAGTTAGCCATGGGCATTTTTATGTCAAAAGAATACGTTAGTTGAAATATTTAGTGTCGGTCTAATAGTGAATAAAAGGGGACGTCCATTGTCAGCATAAAGGTGTAACCTTTCCGCAGGAACCGCTCTTGTAATTTGGGTCCAAAGTTAGCCTGACCCAGGCAATATTACATACCTGCACAAGTCTTGGCGATGTATCAAGTAAATAGAACTCAACATAAGTTAATTAAAGTACAACTTACCCTATAGAAGAGAGCTGGAGAATGAAGTTAGAAAGATGGGGAGAAATGAGGAGAGCTCCAAATAATAGCGAAGGATAGGACGACTTGGCGTGAGTGGTACGAGGATATATGCTTCATTGGGGGATAGATAGACAGACAGAAGAAGAAGAATAACTTACCCACACTCTTGTGAAATTCCCTTGGTGAACAGAATATATTTTAAAGCAGACATATGACATTTAGCAATTTCAGTCCGTCTTCTGGCTTCGGGAGCTGCATCTTTAATGACGCTAAGATTTAGATCGCCCTCAAACTAGAAGCGGGAAAGATTCCTTCCGCAAAGATAGACGGTGGTTCGGCCATGGAAAAATGCTTTGTCACTAATGAGTGAATTCACATTCTAACTCATTCACAATAGAATAGGGCTCAGTCTCCCATATCCTGACCCATACTTATTAAAGAAGGACTGTACACTTATGGTGGAACAGTCCAGATTAAATTTAGTTCATTTACATAGTAGGTTACAGACTATGGCCTAAACCATAAGCGTAGGGATGTTGTGATGCCTACGTAACACTGTCCAGAAAGTTGAAGTATTTTGGCCACATCTAACGTCATGGTGGCTTGGAGAGTGTCGTTTGTGAAAAAGGAGGCTGGGGTTGACTGATTGGCATAAAAACACATGGGGCTAAAGAGCTGGCTAGGGACAGGGATACTCTCAGCTGTGCCTTGGGGAGAGCGACCTTCTGTACAGAATTTGCACGTTGATGTTGAGTAGTAGTAGTAGTAGTAGTAGTAGTAGTAGTAGTAGTAGTAGTAGTAGTAGTAGTAGTAGTAGTAGTAGTAGTAGTAGTAGTAGTAGTAGTAGTAGTAGTAGTAGTAGTAGTATTGGTGTTAGTAAAAAATTAAGCAGAAGTAAAATAATAATAATGAAAAAAATTATAATAATAAGACGAAGCATAAGAAGAAGCGGAAGAAGAGGAGGAGAAGAAGCAAACGAGAAACATAATTGCTACATTGGTCTTTTTGTAAGTTTATTTTGAGTTTGCCCGCCGTAAGATGGAAGCATCAACATTATGACGATATAATAAGACATTGTTTAACGTTTACAGGGAATCTCTCGGCGAGAAATGGTGGCCTGTTGTAACACAGGGGTCGCAAAAGTGATCGTTGGTGAAAGGCGAGGATCAGTGACGGATGGGTAAAGTATTTCTGATGATGCACATGTCAGCTGATAGATTCCAAGTTATAACCCCCCAAAGAATGTCCCGTGACAGCTCAAAGAGTGATTTACAACAAATTTGATTCATTCAGAACGCCATATTTCACCGTCCACGACAGCGCGGACAGGGTCTTGTATAGACACGCAAGACCATCAGTACAAATTTGTCCCTCGCCCGTGATCTCGGCTTCGGAAACTTTCACCCGTGGGGACGAAGAGCTCGACCTCCGGGTTGGGTCCACCAATCATTCTTCTTGATTTGGGTCACGTGACGCGACAACGGTGTCTCCACTTTCGGTATATCATCATTTCTTCAGGGAAATTATAAATTGCATCTTAGTGGAGGCTCGGATTGTGGCCTCTAGACGCGCTGGCAGCCCCGCCATTTTATCATTATCATTATCTTGTAAAGAGATGATTGCGGGCTGTCTGCTTGCTGATGGAGGAGTTGGATTCCCCAGATTAAAACCGGTTCCTGGCTACTGTTGCGTAATCAAGAGATGAAAAATGAGGGTTCCGAAACAGAAACACAATAGTAATGAAGAGAACTGCTATGTGTAAAACATGACTTGCCGGGTAGAGTACACATGAGAATGGTGACCAAAAAAAAAAAAAAAAAGGAGAGAGAGAGAGAGAGAGAGAGAGAGAGAGATGAGAGAGAGAGAGAGAGAGAGAGAGAGAGAGAGAGAGAGAGAGGAGTAGAAGAAAAAGAAAAGAGAAGGATAGGATATGGCGAGAAAGATAGTGAAATAGAGGAAGAGAGAAAGAAATGCTTCTAAATATATATGTGTATATGATAAGGTATAGGGTAGAGGTTCTCAACTATCTTAATGCGGCGACCCCTTTAATAGAGCACGTGATGCTGTGGTGACCCCCAACTATAAAATTTATTTTCGTTGCTGCTTGATCTTTATTGAATGTGTGTTTTCCTATGGTCTTAGACGACATCCATGAAAGGGTCATTAGATCTCCAAAAGGGTCGCGACCCATAGGTTGAGAACCGCTGGTTTAGTACAACCGCACAGTGAATGACACAATGAATAAAATATTGACATTGCTGTATTTTGGGGCATTCTCACTTAATATAAGCGAGAGGAGATCCCATATAGATAGTGCAAATTGCAACTAATAAGATACCAGGCCATCTGTTCACTGTCTACTGCAGGTGTAATCAACTAAGTTTATTCACAGGCCACAATTTTGAAATTGGATATCATAATAAACCAGAAGCGCAAGCTGGCAATGATCCGCGGACCACTTACTAGACATCCGCGGGCTAGATTTAACCCGCGGGCCGCCAGTTGAATAGCCCTGCTCTACTGCATCGGTTTCTTTAAACATGTGTTCTCTGTAGATTGTGTTGCAATGTCTATATAATCCCAGAGAGCCTAGACCACGTCCACTAACAACAATTATTTAGGCCTGAGAAACTAATGTTAAAACCGGCTGAGATGTGGGAGTAGAGAAGGATATTTAAGAACCTCTGAAAGGCGGGTGTAGGGAAGGATATTTAAGAACCTTTGAGATGTGGGTGTAGGCAATGATATTTAAGAACCTCTGGGATGCGGGTGTAGGTGAGGATATTTAAGAACCTCTGGGATGCGGGTGTAGGGTAGGATATTTAAGAACCTCTGAGATGCGGGTGTAGGCAAGGATATTTAAAAACCTCTTAGATGCGGGTGTAGGCAATGATATTTAAGAACCTCTGAGATGCGGGTGTAGGGTAGGATATTTATAAACCTCTGGGATGCGGGTGTAGGCAAGGATATTTAAAAACCTCTTAGATGCGGGTGTAGGCAAGGATATTTAACAACCTCTGAGATGTGGGTGTAGGGTAGGATATTTAACAACCTCTGAGATGTGGGTGTAGGTAAGAATATTTAAGAACCTCTGAGATGCGGGTGTAGGCAAGGATATTTAACAACCTCTGAGATGTGGGTGTAGGTAAGAATATTTAAGAACCTCTGAGATGCGGGTGTAGTCAGGATATTTAAGAACCTTTGAGATGCGGGTGTAGTCAAGGATATTTAAGAACCTCTGAGATGCGGGTGTAGGAAAGGATATTTAAGAACCTATGAGAAGTGGGGATTAGCGATTAGACATTCGCCTTAGGTCTGTGAGTTAGTAGGTTCAATTTCGCATCAAGCCGAATTTTTTTTTTCATGGAGAGTCCATGCAGACTCAGCCTAACAGGGGTACCAGGTTATGTCCTGGAAAGTAAAGCTGGTCGGCATCATTTTGACCCCATCACCGATCAAGTGCCCGTTGGTCTATTAAATGTAGGTCTAGCACTATATGCCTATTACGCCCAATGGCGTGACAAAGGATCCATTACTGAGATGTTGGTCCCAAAGAAAACATTTTAGGAACCACTGAGATATGGGCTAGCTAGAGAATGCTGCAAAGATTATCCTGTCAGATGTGTGACACTTTCAGGTGGAAGCCCAGCCAGGTATGAGACCTTTCACCAGACAGAATGACAGCTAATATCACAGAAAATAACAGGTGATGTCTCGATGAATAGCAGGCAGCTCCCGAGTAGTTGCTGCGTAATGTGGCAGGAATTCTAGCTCCCTGCGTCAGCGACATCGCACCTGGAGTCACTCGTTTCACACCTGGAGTCACTCATTTCACACTTGGAGTCACTCGTTTCACACCTGGAGTCACTCGTTTCACACTTGGAGTCACTCGTTTCACACCTGGAGTCACTCATTTCACACTTGGAGTCACTCATTTCTACTTCTTGGTGTCCTTTTTTCTTCTTATTTATGTGGATTGTCAGTGTGCGTCCGTTATCATCACTGCCAACAGCTTTCTGTAGGCAAGCCAGTTCTTATACGGATGTTTGCCAGGCTTGCTAGCGTAGTTGGCGACCGGGTGAGAACTCCTTGTCGTCCGGGTTGCCATTTCCATAGTACCAAGCCAAAGTATTAACAACTCATGGCTTCCAGATAATTAAAAAAATAAAAAAGAAAAATAAAATACTGATGTTTCTCCAAGTCGGAATGCTTAACTGTCCAACACTCGGTTTTTCAGACTTGATCCGCCAACAGACAGACAAGCTGACTGGCCCACCGACCATAAGACAGACAGTCAGACAGACAGACAGACTGACTGACCGACCGAACGACCGACCGACCGACTGACCGACAGACAGAAAACTAATTGACCGACTGGTGAATGGATGCATGAAAGACATACAGACAGATAAAAACAGACAAGCAAACAGTCAGTCAGTAAGTCTCTAACAGACTGAAAAACAGACAGGCAGACAGACTGATTAACTGATAGGCAGACGAACAAATAGACGAATAGACAGACGTATAAAGACAGACAGAGAGATACAGACAGTTTCAAACAAACAGACTGATAACTCAGTGTAGATGCATAAAACCATACTTTTACAATTTGCACACATCTCAACACCTTCTTACAACCGCATACATCTAAATACCTTCTTACAATCGCATACATCTAAATACCTTCTTACAATCGCATATCTCTAAATACCTTCTAGACTCCTACGGAGATTAACAAATAGATATTTATATACACCTAAATGGTGAGTAAAATCATCAATGATAACAGCTGGCTTAGCTAAGAGATAAAAACACTTCATTTCTGACAAGTCTGCACTGCTTTTCTCAGACAGAACATTCAAGTTGTCAGGCAATCATTCGCAAAGTCGCCATGAGTGTCAGAATTATTAACATGAATGCATCAGGAATGAATGCTAGAGTGTTTGTATAAGATTTTCACTCGACTTCCGGGAATTAACCAGTCAGTTGAGTTCTATGTATTTCCGGTTCCTGTACAAAGAAAGTTCGAGATAAAGATGTAGATTTAGCGCTTAAAGTATTTAAGATCCGTTAAGATGCAGCTTAATCAATCATATCTGCACGTAAAGTCGATTTACTGATGATAGCTGTCATAGATAAATGCCCTCTGGAGTTCAGATAACTGTC
The DNA here is from genome assembly GCA_905116865.2 of Candidula unifasciata. Lineage (NCBI taxonomy): Eukaryota > Metazoa > Mollusca > Gastropoda > Stylommatophora > Geomitridae > Candidula > Candidula unifasciata. The sequence continues at coordinate 21,508 of CAJHNH020004778.1, forward strand.
TGTGGTAGTAATAAATAGTTATGCCAGTGAAAGTTAAAGAGATGTTAGAGATATAGAACAAAAGCTACATGCATTCAAAAAGTAATAAATAGTTATGCCAGTGAAAGTTGAAGAGATGTTAGAGATATAGAACAAAAGCTACGTGCATCCAAAAAGTAATAAATAGTTATGCCAGTGAAAGTTAAAGAAATGTTAGAGATATAGAACAAAAGCTACGTGCATACAAAAAGTAATAAATAGTTATGCCAGTGAAAGTTGAAGAACTGTTAGAGATATAGAACAAAAGCTACATGCATTCGAAAAGTAATAAATAGTTATGCCAGTGAAAGTTAAAGAAATGTTAGAGATATAGAACAAAAGCTACGTGCATTCAAAAAGTAATAAATAGTTATGCCAGTGAAAGTTGAAGAACTGTTAGAGATATAGAACAAAAGCTACATGCATTCGAAAAGTAATAAATAGTTATGCCAGTGAAAGTTAAAGAAATGTTAGAGATATAGAACAAAAGCTACGTGCATTCAAAAAGTAATAAATAGTTATGCCAGTGAACAAAAGTTGAAGAACTGTTAGAGATATAGAACAAAAGCTACATGCATTCGAAAAGTAATAAATAGTTATGCCAGTGAAAGTTAAAGAAATGTTAGAGATATAGAACAAAAGCTACGTGCATACAAAAAGTAATAAATAGTTATGCCAGTGAAAGTTAAAGAACTGTTAGAGATATAGAACAGAAACAAAAGCTACATGCATTCGAAAAGTAATAAATAGTTATGCCAGTGAAAGTTAAAGAAATGTTAGAGATATAGAACAAAAGCTACGTGCATTCAAAAAGTATTAAATAGTTATGCCAGTGAAAGTTGAAGAACTGTTAGAGATATAGAACAAAAGCTTCGTGCATAGAACAAAAGCTCGCATTCAAAAAGTAATAAATAGTTATGCCAGTGAAAGTTGAAGAACTGCTACGTGCATTAGAGATATAGAACAAAAGCTACATGCATTCGAAAAGTAATAAATAGTTATGCCAGTGAAAGTTAAAGAAATGTTAGAGATATAGAACAAAAGCTACGTGCATCCAAAAAGTAATAAATAGTTATGCCAGTGAAAGTTGAAAAACTGTTAGAGATATAGAACAAAAGCTACATGCATTCAAAAAGTAATAAATAGTTATGCCAGTGAAAGTTGAAGAACTGTTAGAGATATAGAACAAAAGCTACATGCATTCGAAAAGTAATAAATAGTTATGCCAGTGAAAGTTAAAGAAATGTTAGAGATATAGAACAAAAGCTACGTGCATTCGAAAAGTAATAAATAGTTATGCCAGTGAAAGTTGAAGAACTGATAGAGATATAGAACAAAAGCTACATGCATTCGAAAAGTAATAAATAGTTATGCCAGTGAAAGTTAAAGAAATGTTAGAGATATAGAACAAAAGCTACGTGCATTCAAAAAGTAATAAATAGTTATGCCAGTGAAAGTTGAAGAACTGTTAGAGATATAGAACAAAAGCTAAGTGCATTCAAAAAGTAATAAATAGTTATGCCAGTGAAAGTTAAAGAACTGTTAGAGATATAGAACAAAAGCTACGTGCATCCAAAAAGTAATAAATAGTTATGCCAGTGAAAGTTAAAGAAATGTTAGAGATATAGAACAAAAGCTACGTGCATTCAAAAAGTAATAAATAGTTATGCCAGTGAAAGTTAAAGAACTGTTAGAGATATAGAACAAAAGCTACATGCATTCGAAAAGTAATAAATAGTTATGCCAGTGAAAGTTGAAGAACTGTTAGAGATATAGAACAAAAGCTACATGAATTCGAAAAGTAATAAATAGTTATGCCAGTGAAAGTTAAAGAAATGTTAGAGATATAGAACAAAAGCTACGTGCATACAAAAAGTAATAAATAGTTATGCCAGTGAAAGTTGAAGAACTGTTAGAGATATAGAACAAAAGCTACATGCATTCGAAAAGTAATAAATAGTTATGCCAGTGAAAGTTGAAGAACTGTTAGAGATATAGAACAAAAGCTACGTGCATTCAAAAAGTAATAAATAGTTATGCCAGTAAAAGTTGAAGAACTGTTAGAGATATAGAACAAAAGCTACATGCATTCGAAAAGTAATAAATAGTTATGCCAGTGAAAGTTAAAGAAATGTTAGAGACATAGAACAAAAGCTACATGCATTCAAAAAGTAATAAATAGTTATGCCAGTGAAAGTTGAAGAACTGTTAGAGATATAGAACAAAAGCTACATGCATTCAAAAAGTAATAAATAGTTATGCCAGTGAAAGTTGAAGAATTGTTAGAGATATAGAACAAAAGCTTCGTGCATTCGAAAAGTAATAAATAGTTATGCCAGTGAAAGTTGAAGAACTGTTAGAGATATAGAACAAAAGCTTCGTGCATTCGAAAAGTAATAAATAGTTATGCCAGTGAAAGTTGAAGAACTGTTAGAGATATAGAACAAAAGCTACATGCATTCGAAAAGTAATAAATAGTTATGCCAGTGAAAGTTAAAGAAATGTTAGAGATATAGAACAAAAGCTACGTGCATTCAAAAAGTAATAAATAGTTATGCCAGTGAAAGTTGAAGAACTGTTAGAGATATAGAACAAAAGCTACATGCATTCGAAAAGTAATAAATAGTTATGCCAGTGAAAGTTGAAGAACTGTTAGAGATATAGAACAAAAGCTACATGCATTCGAAAAGTAATAAATAGTTATGCCAGTGAAAGTTGAAGAACTGTTAGAGATATAGAACAAAAGCTACGTGCATACAAAAAGTAATAAATAGTTATGCCAGTGAAAGTTGAAGAACTGTTAGAGATATAGAACAAAAGCTTCGTGCATTCGAAAACATATGGCTGTGGAAACTGATGAACGTAACAGAAACAAAAAAGTAATGGTCCCCTGTTCATGCCTTTGGGTGTTTTGGCAATTTAGGACTGGGCTTATAATTTAATACACCAATCGGCACTTGGTCGGTGATGTGGACAGCATCACACCGGCCGCCTTTACTTCCCAGGACTGCACCTGGTGTTCACTCAAGGCTGGATCAACCTGGGAGTCCAAGCTTATTTTTGACAAAAAAAGTTTAGCTCCGTCTGGACGCGAACCCACGAGATTAACGTTAAATGGGATGAATTTAAGAGAAACGAAGAAATGAATGAAAGGTCTGGGCGACAATCTGTATCAACAGTTATGAGACAGAGAAAATGGCGCTATACTGGAGAAATTCTGGGGAGAGACGAAATGAGAGTCATCAAACTAGCACCGAAATGGGAAATAGAGGAATTCAGGAAACAAGGACTAAAAAAATCGTAAGGCGATCGTTGATGAAAGAGGCCAAAGATACTTTACTGGATTCCATTCATGATATCGAAACGATTGCAGAGGATATAAAGGAATGGATTAATAGAGAGCGAGTCCCATAGGACATATAGTAGTGCAACAGGACAACGAGTAAATAAACAAGTAAATAAAGTAATGAATATTCTATAGAAGTCGGGATAATATCTGTACAGAGTATAGAGTGCTGTCTGTGTAGATAAAGGCAGAAGCACAGAGGATAGATGTTTGTGAAGGAACATTAACGGTGACGTTGTTTGGCGTAGCATATACACTGATGAGGAAGAGGAAGACGGGTAATGATGATGACAATGAGGAAAAAGAGGCGGAAGAGAGCAAGACGAATATGAGGCTAACGTCGTGTCCCATGGGTGGGAAATGGTAATAAGACACAGAAACGCACATTGTTAACATCATCAACGAATCATTCATTTTGTAGTAGAACCATGAATTTATTGAACAGTCGGCACAAATACATCTCTAAATTCACGGAAGAGAGAAAATTATTACTTTACTCCTTTCAGTTGTTGCAATACTCCTGTTTACCTTGTTTGATTCCCATGGTAGACGGTTTAGAAAAAGTCAGCTGCTGCGGCTTTCAGTCAGTAGTAGAAGAATCGCACCGTGGAAAAGATTAGGGCCTCAGTTCGTAGGATCCAACAGTTAGCAGTAGTTCTATTGACTGACTGACTGACTGACTTTCTACCCCACCAGGACATCACACAAGCGATAAACACCCGATGACACAAAGTGCCACCATGTGGATGAGGATCGCCGTGGAGAGGTCCCAGAAACCGCGTTCAGACATTTGGCCATATGTATGGCCTGCCTATATTGCGGCCCCTGGCAGAAGCCAGAGTAGGACGAAATTGGAAATATTAACACCTACTAGTAGTTCTATTGCAGTGAACTTGCATTTTGTTGAAAACATAATTTTGTTTAATTAAGTAGTCATAAGCTGAAAATATATGTTTAATCTTCTTGTTTTTCTTCGTGTTCATCGGCTGTAAACTCTGGCTGTTCGTCCACTTCTTGACTTTATTCTTGTTCTAAAACTTGAGTTGTGCATGCATATCCGTTTTACAGATCAGGCTTATTTATATGCTTACTGTCGGATCCTCGCCTTTCAGTCAGACGCACTCTGACTACACCAAGGCGTCTCTCCAATTTTATAGAAGACACCCCTGATTAATCCCCCTTTACAACAAGTTTGTTGGGAGCAGTAACCTATTTCCCCCAACATTCCAACCACCCACCCCAGCTCCCCAAAAGAACCCCTGATTCCACACGGGGTTTCGGTTTAGATAGTGAGATGTCGTAACCGTAACGTAACTTCTTTATGTTCCCTAGTTACTAGTAACATTTTGGTGTTTAAATATGAACTCACACCAAGGAGTGTTTTAACTGAAATCCCTCCAGGCTGGAACATCACGGCCTGCTGGTGCGCATTAGAGGATGAAAATGTGTGAAATGGTGCGTGATCGTAGGATCCAACATTAGTGCAACGTTAATGACTTCCGCTGCTTTAATACCCATCTCCATGGTAACCTGCAATTGTACCCGCCCCCCCCCCCCCCCCGTCCTTTTTTTTTTCAAACCCCACCCCCTCCTCGCATCTTTTTTTGGTTTCAAACTTTAACGTTGGCTTTATGTATTCTGTTATACTTTTTAGCAGGCAACACCATAATACGATTATTTTATATATATATATATATATATATATATATATATATATATATATATATATATATATATATATATATATATATATATATATATATATATATATATATATATATTTCTTATCTTCGTCTGTTTCATTCATATGTTACATTATTTTGTCTTAACCAAACGGGGAGTCGAAGTAATGTAATGTCTAGAATAGAATAGATGCTCGCCTGCCGGTCAGAAGGTCAAGAGTTCAAATCCGCATACTGCCCCTCCCCCCTCTCTGGCCACTGCAGAAGTGACACAGAATAGGGTCTCTCTCTCTCTCTCTCTCTCTCTCTCTCTCTCTCCCCCCCCCCCCCCCACCAACCCTATCTTGGAACCCACACAGGGACAAACAACAAAGGAAAAGCAATCCCGTGTACCAGTTTGCCAGTCCGTCTGTGTAGCAGCCGTTGTAAATCAAGAAAAGTCCACAAAAATTAGAGAGAACAAAGATCCAACATTTTGCGACCGAACATGACATCCCACAAAAATATTGCTTGCCACCAGGGACGCGGACGACAAATATGATTACAGATGTAGGTAAATCAAAGAAATTCGGTTACATCTCTGGGATCTTTCATCAGCTAGACAATACCGGATCGTGTGTGCTAGAGGCAAACAGGGGCGCCAGAAGATGGGGGTCCATACACCTCGCGGCCCGGAAATTTGTTTTAAGGAAGGGGGTAGGGCTGAAACGCCAAAAAACGCTCAGCCAATATCCTAATAATTGTTTAGAAAAGGGGGGAGGTGGGGGGGGGGGGGGGGGGAGTGGGTCAAGCAGACTTTCCTAATCCTAAAACCTTTTTTTCCTCACTAGAAAAGTTTATGGGATAAGACTTCCGTCCCCAGTATTTCCTTTAGACGGCGCTTCTGATGGAAAAATAAAAATGGTGGGACGGGAAAACTCTCCCAGCCATTTCCCCACAAAATTCCCAAGAAACTGCGTGCAGAGCCATCATCGGTCGATTGAAGATAATACGTCAGGGAGTACTCCATGGGATCGTGAAGCCTGTTCCTCCCTGTTATCGTTTTCTACGACTTTTTGGAAAATGATACAAGAGCAGTGTCTATTGAGTTTCAAGAGATTACACAATCCCCTGTGTTTGAACAGAAAAGGTTTAGATACATTAGTTTAATTAAATGGATGACACAGTATACTTTATTTATATTTATTTTTTAGGCAGTATAATTTATATTCCTTTTAGATCGCATACTTTATATTCATTTTATGACCGCGTACTTCACCGTTCTTTCAGAACGCATACTTTATTATTTCTAAAGACTGCATGCTTCACTCTTCTTTTAGATCGCATGGTTTATTTTCCCTTAGGCTGTATATTTTATATTCGTTTTAGTCAGTATATTTTAAATTCCACTGAGATCTATATATTTCATATTTCTGTGAGACCAACAGCTAGAAAAAGTCATGACGGTGTGTGTATAAGGCTTTTGTTCAAATGGTTCTGGATATTCGTCAGATGTGTTGCTTACCGTCATTGGCGATCATACCTTTTCATAATCTATGACTGTCTAGTGAGAGGAGAGCAACTGTATGGGATGTACTGTAGTATATTATTTTGTCCTTTCTTCCCTGACAGATGATGAGCCGTAAACACCCTACTTATGTTTCAATTTATTTAGTTTCTTATAGCCCTAGTGGTTCTCAAACTGGGTACCGCGAGCGTATGCCAGGGTGCCGCGAACGTATGCTAGGGGTGCCGCAAGCGTTTGCCAGGGGTGCCGCGGCAATAATACAGAATTTGTCCAAATCTGCTTGAGATCAGCGAAGACAGCACACTTTAAAACATAAATAGGTAGAGGAAGCTGAGAAAAGTTCTAGATGCAGGTGTATTCAGAAACCAATACTATTATCAAGGTTGCAGTGCATTCTCAACGTACCTTTATATGAAAAACGGATATAGGATCTACCTTTCTGGGTCAAGCGATTTAAGGGTACAATGAGTAAAACTTCCATAAATATAAACGAAATAAATAAAAGTTCACCCAGAAAGTTTCATTCATCGCATTCAAGACAACTGAACATCAAATGTGCAATGTCTTTCTTATTTTCTTGAGTATTTGAACCGCATTAAGGGTAGGTGTGGCGGGAAGTTTTTGTTGTTGTTGTTGTTGTTGTTGTTGTTGTTGTTGTTGCCCGACAAGGTTGCTGCGGCGAAAACGGTTTGAGAACCGATGCTCTAGCAGCGTGTGTGTGCTGAGTGATTCTTTGAGTATGATCCGGCGGGTCGAGGCAGGCTGGTTACGCAGACAGTGGCTTGAGTTATTGCAAAATTCTCCTGGGTGTGCAGTTACTTTCATATTCGTCCCAGGATATGCAGGCGTTGTTGGTAATGAGAGAGCCTATAGACTGGCAGGCACTGCATTAATTGAAGATGACCGGCCAATGGATCATGTCATTGCCCTTTTAGAGATAGAACTGTCTATGGATTTTGGAAGCAACATGTCCACATCACTTCTTAGAATACGCGAATAGGGAGTAATGATCGGCACAGCCAAGCATGAGAAGCACACTGGACGCACACGAAGTCTTGTTAACCAACATAGGACTGGTACTATTAACCGCACGACGCTAATAAATATGTTGAGAGGGGAATCTGAGCGCCTTTGGATGTGTCGGGAGTGCTGTAAAGGTAATCTAACTCATAACTCATAACTCTAGCAGAGTAACTCTCCTATCTCTTGTACGTGCGTTTTTAAGCTCTGCTATTGCATTTTTTCCTGTAGGTTCCGGTGCAAGTCAATTCTAATTATACTATTGTATCCCCCTCTCTCTCTCTCTCTCTCTCTCTCTCTCTCTCTCTCTCTCTCTCCAGTCTCTTTTCTCTTACTCTGCCATTCTCTATACTCAGCCTTTAAATTGTCCTTTTATCTCTGAAACTCGGCACATCTCTCTCGGTCTATCCCTCCCCTTCCCCTTTCTCTATCTCCCCTACCCCGCCTCTCTCTCTATGTATGTGTGTATGTGTTTGTGTATGTGTCATTTACTACTACAAGAATTTAAGTAGAAAGATAAAATTTCAAACTACGAGCGCCTAGAACTCAACTGACAGACGGCCGGCGTGTCCAGAATGTGATACACAAACAAGTGTATTGGTTCTCTCTTTTCTTGCCTGTCATTTCCTCGTTACAAGTCTCTGCCAGTATATCGTTTCTGTACCTCTATTACTCTTGAAGTCTGTTGCTTCCGTTTTCCCCGGAGTCAGTGAGTCATATTTAACCCCATCATGACCGCACAACGAGCGATAAACATCCGGAGACACAAAGTGCCACCATTCGGGTAAGAATCACACGGTTCACAAATCCTAGAAACCCCGTTCAACTGTTAGCTTAAATTTGGGCCCCCGACGACAGCCAGGGTTAGCTTCACAATAACAAGAAATGTTGTCCTTAACATGGGGAAAGGGGGGGGGGGCGGTGTATGATATCCAATCACACGTGACTGACTTTCTACCTCACTAGGATATCACACTGACCAATAAACAGCAAGTAATATTATGTGGATGAGGATCGCCGTGGAGAGGACCCAGAAACCGCCTTCAGACAATTGGCCATATTTATGGCCTGCCTATATTGCGGCCCCTGGCAAAAGCCAAAGTGGGGCTTCAAATAACAAAAAATTTCATCCTAAAAAGGACGAAACTGAATCACGATCTTTAGATCACTGACTGACTTTCTACCCTACCAGGACATCACACAAGCGATAAACACCCGATGACACAAAGTGCCATCATGTGGATGAGGATCACCGTGGAAAGGTCCAAGAAACCGCGTTCAGACAATTGGCCATATTTATGGCCTGCCTATGTTGCGGCCCCTGGCAAAAGCCAGAGTGGGGCTTCAAATAACAAAAAATTACTTTCTGAAAAGGGCGTAACATAAATATAATTAGAACGAACACTGAAACGTGGTTTTTTTCTCGATGTCAAGTTTCTCCAGACCTGTATACCTCATACCTCACAGTGCACACACACACATACAGACACACACACACACATGTACACACACTCACACAAGCACAAATACCCATGCACGCACACACAAAATCCCGTCAAATATTAAAATCCCACACACATCATCATCTTGTTCGAATTGACTGTAACTCAAATCAAACTTTCAACATATTTATTCCCCTTTGTACTACATTTTTACCTCCCCTGTTCCGAGTCTTTGATGAGAATAAATGAAGAACCGTTCGCCGTAACCTGGGATGGATTTGACTTCTTTTTTAGCAAAGATAGATAAATCCTTGCAATAACCGAAACAGACGCCACATATACTCTTGGCGCCAAAGGGCAATTTTTGCCCGTTCCATTTCTCCCAGGGGCTTGGCCTCTGCATTGATGAAATTTGTATTATAGCACGGAACTGGCTGTCCATAGATGCCAAGGGAGGAAACTGACAGTGGTTTTGCCAAAGAGATAAAGCGATTCCAAAAGGGTGGTTCATTTTCCGCGACGTCGTCTATTCTCGTGATGGATGTTGTGAATTTACATGCAAATCCCAAGTCCCATTATTACCACGGAGGCTCCTCCATCTTGGGATTATGGGAGGTCGTCCATAACAGGTTGAAGATAGGCCCAAAGTCTAAGGGGCTCAGGAAGGATTGTCTGATGTAGTGTTGTGGAAGAGAGAAAGTCACTCATCTCTGGGCAGTCGTCTTTACTTGTCGGTTGAAATGGCGCCATGGGCAGAGTAAATAGATCGAGGGTGTCCGTGCATGGGCTGCACGTTTATAGAACTCGTTTGTGAGAATGAATTCTTTTTCTTTACAAAATTCGTGACAGACAGACAGCCGTCCTGTTGAGTGAAAGAAACTAATGTGAAAGCCCATTTTCGGTTAGAAATTTGATCATATGGTGCTAAATTCATAACATATAAACTAAATAAGTGGGCCATGTTTACTTCCCATGTCATTTTCTGGTACCCAGTTTAGGCTCAGTCGACCTGGCATTCCGGGAAGAGTTATACTTTTTTGAACTATACTATACAGAAAGCCTAAGTAGAAACAAAAGTAGGAAATAATAACTGAACATGAGAATGGTGTTCATGTTTTTGATGTCGCCAAGCATTGCGACGTGGT
>CAJHNH020004779.1:0-7500 GCA_905116865.2 Candidula unifasciata
CGAGCCCGGTTTGGGTTTTAAAAAAAACGGGGGGATGGGGCGGGGGGGCCGGGAGTTTCCGGGAAAAAAACGGGGGAAAGTGGATGCAAAACATGGAAAAAATGCACAGGGAAAGAAAGCACCCTAGGGGTGGAGGAAATTTCTAGAGAAAAAGGAAAAATGTTCCCCTGCTGCCACTAGGGCAAAAACCCCCCACACACATACACAAAAAACATACCCCAAAATTTAAAAATATCTTTTTAAAATTTAATGCTGTTTTTGTTTTTTTTTTCCCTGTCCATTTTAAACCCCACCACAACCCCCTTTTTCACACCCGCCTTTTTCCCAAACCCAAAAAAAAAACCCCCCTTTTTTCAACCCCCTTTATCCCCAAACCCCCTTTAACCCCCCGCTTCACACCCCGCTTTATCACCCCCCCTTTTCACACCCGCTTTATCCCCCCGTTTAAACACCCCGCTTTTTTCCACCCCCTTTTTTCATAAATTTTGTTCCCCGCCTAAAAAGGGGCTGCCCAAATTTTAGTTCCCGAAGATTCATGTCCTGAAGGGTGTAGTCATTTTCCTGAAGGGGGCTATTGGGGCATGTCCGAAAGTTTTATTTTATGTACTGAAAGGGGGTTTTTTGTCATGTACTGAAAAAGGGGTTATTGTATGTACCCGAAGGTGCTATTTTCCTGTCCTGGAAAAGGGGTTTTTTGTCCCTGTAAGAAGGGGCTAAATTTTTTCCCTGTTCCCCGAAAGGGGTTATTTTCTGTACTGGGAAGGGGTTATTGTTTAAAAGTACTGAAGGTGCTATTGTCTGTCCTGAAGGTGCCATATTAATTTCCTGAAGGTGCTGTAGTCTGTCCGAAGGGGCTATAGTCAAAGTCATTGGGAAGGGGGGGTATAGTCATGTCCGGAAAGGGGTATTCATGTCATGGGGGTGCTAAGTCATTTTTCCCCGAAGGTGCTTTTGTCCTGTCCCCTTTAAGGGGCTATTTTTCATGTCCCAAGGTCTATTGCTATTGTCATGTCCTGAAGTTACTATAGTAATGTCCGAAGGCTATAGGTCATGCCTGTAGGTGCCTTGTAATGTCCTGAAGGTGTACTATATAAGTCATGTCCTGAAGGTGCTATAGTCTGAATGATCAATGAAGAACGCGTGCTATAGTCATGTCCTGAAAGGTGCTATAGTCATGTCCTGAAGGTGCTATATCATGTCCTGAAGGTGCTATAGTCATGTCCTGAAGGTGCTATAGTCATGTCCTGAAGGTGCTATTGTCATGTCCTGAAGGTGCTATAGTCATGTCCTGAAGGTGCTATAGTCATGTCCTGAAGGTGCTATAGTCATGTCCTGAAGGTGCTATAGTCATGTCCTGAAGGTGCTATAGTCATGTCCTGAAATTGCTATAGTCATGTCCTGAAGGTGCTATTGTCATGTCCAGGTGCTATGTCAGTCCTGAAGGTGCTATAGTCATGTCCTGAAGGTGCTATAGTCATGTCCTGAAGGTGCTATAGTCATGTCCTGAAATTGCTATAGTCATGTCCTGAAGGTGCTATTGTCATGTCCTGAAGGCGCTATTGTTATGTCCTGAAGGTGCTATTGTCATGTCCTGAAGGTGTACATTATCGTCAAGGTTTCGTGGCTGTCCCTTTGCTCGTGTAGATCTTTCGAGATGTAGTACTTGTGATGGTATATAATGTTGCTGCATTCTAACGAGATGGCCAACCCACTTGATCTGCTGTGAATCAAGCACAAGGTGTGGTTCCCACAACCTCTCTGATATTTTCGTTATTTACTCAGTCTCGGACTGGAGGCTTTTCTCAGGCATCTCGTCTCGCCAGTGGCAACGGCAAAGGTGTCCTTACATGACCACGACAACATATCGATATTTTTGCCCCGCGTTACGTGGACCATAATGCCACCCATCCCCGATAAGCGTTGATGCCTGCATTGCGTGAGTATTTAACTAACCTTTAAGCCACAGAGCCACGCTCTTTGTCGTAAAACATTCTTGTAATGTTAAATCCTTAATTTGTGTTTCCATACAAATAGCATGCCTTCCAAATACCAGCTGACCAGTCAAAGCTTGGGACCTGTGCTGCTGTATGCACTGCTGATGACCACTACCTACGGATTGGAGGGTGACCCATCGCAGACATTGGAAACTTGTGGAAGCCAGAAGAATCCCAACAACAATGTCGTTGATTTAAGCGACCCTGTCACGCCAGGGCCATTTTGTGATCTAACCACTAGCGAACTACAGAAGGTAAACCCTTTTATATTCACCCCCTCCATCCTCCCCTCTCATGAGAGCTAATAGACTGAAATGGTTGGAGCATATTGAGAGAATGTCAGATGACAGAGAAGTACAAACTGTATTCACAAGGGAGATGAATAGAGGTAGACCACGAGGCAGACCAAGAAGAATATGGCCAAATAATGTCCAGACAGACCTGCAAACACTTGGTGTCACCAACTGGAAAGAGAAGACCAACTAGAGAGATGAATGGAGGCGGGTGATATCTGCAGCAATGATCCTCAAGGACTCGGAGTGCTGAAGAAGAAGAACAAGAAGAAAATAACAACACATGGAGACTAGAATTAAAGGTCAGGTCCATCTACCCTGTGTCAAATCTGGTCATAGACCAATGAAAAGTTTCACATTTTAAATAGAAACAGTCAAAAAGTACACAAAGGGAACGGGGGATGAAAGGGCTAATGTCTCTCAGTCCCTTTCGAGGAAGCAAAGCAGGCCGAGGGAGGGATCATAATGCTTGAGAATATGGTACTAGATCCAAGCTTTTAGTGATCGTGAACATATCAAGCCAGTCGTCTTTACTTCCTTGAACATTTCCTGTCACACGTTGTAGACTGGGTCGACATGGAAACCCCTAAGTCAGTTACACAAAACCCTCCCTTGTGCTGACTGGAACCCAAGACATTCAACTGCTTGTTAGTACCTGTTCGTCCTTCCAGACGATAGTGTTATATTGTGCTTTAAGAAGGCTCAGGACTCACAGCCCATGGCGATGGCGAGTGTCACTAGCAAGACCCGCCTGCGTTAAGAAAAGTTTTCCACAGTTACAACAGGGGATTTCAGAACCGTTGTTGCTATCCCATTTATTTAGTATGTTTCTTCTCAGTCGCCAAACTCTTATCCATTCTGCAATAAGTTTTGTTTTCTTGCATTCTCTTCCTGATCCGTCCCTCCACACAGTCCATGGCACGTTGTTCCCACGAATCGACCTCAATGCCTATATCATTAGTACGCCACTTGCACACATCTTTATATTGTAGTAGAGGGCGTTCCCGACATAATCTATCCATGTGTTATTCACCAGAGAGGATGTCCCAGATCAACTAATACATCCTGTAATTCATCATTCACCCCCACCCACCCCTGTTCCCCAGTTACGTCTGTTTCTGGAGAAGGATCCGAACATCAGAGCTTCGAGTGAAGAGCCTCCAAGAGTCAACGCCAGCTACATCCACTCTGTAGACTTGCTGGTGCCACCCAAGGCTGAAGTGCTCAAATACCTGGACACACCTGGAGGTAATACCTATGTGTCACGTGGGTCAACAAGGCACCACCTCCCACACACGCGCAACACTTCTAATATCATCATCATCACCTTCATCATCAGGTGCTTTGCCGATTGACGTAGACTATTCTACATGTTCCAGTTGGTCACAACATGTTCCAGTTGGTCACAACATGTTCCAGTTGGTCACAGCATGTTCCAGTTGGTCACAATATGTTCCAGTTGGTCACAGCATGTTCCAGTTGGTCACAATATGTTCCAGTTGGTCACAGCATGTTCCAGTTGGTCACAACATGTTCCAGTTGGTCACAGCATGTTCCAGTTGGTCACAACATGTTCCAGTTGGTCACAGCATGTTCCAGTTGGTCACAACATGTTCCAGTTGGTCACAACATGTGCCAATTGGTCACAACATGTGCCAGTTGGTCACAATATGTTCCAGTTTCCCTAGTGTGTGTGTGTGTGTGTGTGTGTGTGTGTGTGGGATAAGCTATCTTCGAGCATTCACCTCTTTCAAAACATCCAGGTTGCACATTTTGGCTGTCGAATGAATTCTAAGGAATCTTCTGTAACACCACATCTCTAAGCTCCTCAAGAAATTGTTTGGCATCTTTATTATTGTCAAGGATTCACAGTCATGTGTTAAAGCCCTTTATATATTCACAGTCATGTGTTAAAACCCTTTATATATTCACAGTCATGTGTTAAAGCCCTTTATATATTCACAGTCATGTGTTAAAACTCTTTATATATTCACAGTCATGTGTTAAAACCTTTTATAAATTCACAGTCATGTGTTAAAACGATTTATAGAACAGGCAGGAATTATATTGTCCCTTACACCAATGCCATTGATTTATTCAAGAAAATTTTCTTCCTATAAAAAAATGCGATTTTAGCCTGTCTATTCTATTGTGGGTCCTCTGAAAGTACTGGAGAGTTTTGGGAAATGCCATTCTGGTCTCAAGACTCAGTGAAGGGAAAACCCCAACTGCACCTCCTCGCGGTAGAGGACGGTAAACACACCGCGGTGTGGCCAACGCAGCTATGGGGACCGAGTATCCGCCGGGATAAGTGGACACCTCTGAGTTGCCCTCTGCTGTTAGCAGGAGCATCACAGGGCAGGGCACTCACTTGCCCTAGCAATCGAAAAGGTTGCTGAAGGCTGAGGACGTAGTCTAAAGCCATGTGGGTGTGGAAAGCAACGGGAAACTACCACATTACTATCCCAAGAAACTCATCATGGAAGCATGGTACCAGGAAGGAGGGGCAGGGGGGGGGGGAACCGACACGAAGATGGGCACAGGATATAAGTGACTCCATGAGTATGAAAGTATATGAGGCAGGAGAACTGGCGAGAGACCGAGTTTCTTTCACGACGACCGTGATGAGAGCGACGTTCTGCAAAGGGCCTGCTACATGATGATGATTCTATTGTGGAAAAATTCTCTGGCACTTCGCGGCTGATACGTTAAACGTAGGTGAGTCATAAGATGTTCAATTTTGCCTGTCTATTCTAGTATGGACTAATTCTCTGGCACTTGGTGGCTGATACGTTAAACGTAGGCGAGTCACAAGATGTTCAGTTTAGCCTGGATCGACCTGGCATGCTAGATCAATTGTAGAAACAATCCTCGAAGGGATTTAGATAAATGAGCCAGGGATCTGCGTCAGGCCACACAACGATAGAACATCGAAGACTCCATTTGAATCAAGTATAAACAAACAAGTAGATATAGTCAGTTGACAAGACCTATAGGGACTTCAAACACGAGGCATTAAAAACAAAAAGGAGTTTGTAGGCTGATACATGATATCTCACTGCGATGGAGACAAACTACATAAGCTCACAAGAGACTGCAGATTTTTAGACAATGAATATTACCCGCAAGGAAGTTGCTTTCATTGGAAACACACATACACACACTTACACACCGCACAAAACAGACACCAAAAACAAAGACACACACACACACACACACACACCACACACACACACACACACCACACATAAACTGCATGTAAATATGGTGTACGTTTTACTAGTTTTATAAGAGGAATTAACGGACATGTTCTAGTCTGAAGGAGGGGAAAAACAAAGAAGAGCGAGAGGGAGACGATCAAAATATAGCAAGGAGGAAAAGAAAAAAGAGAGAAAGCAGCAGTAGTAATATTAGCATTGTAGCAGCAGCAGTAGCATTGCATAAGTGAAGTAGAAACTATACCGCTACTGAAGATGTTGCTAACAACATGACTATTGAATCGTAGCCATCGTACTAAAGTTTGGCTATGATTGAATCAACTTGTTGACAGCCAAACAACCAATCAGAAAGGCCCGTGTGGTTGTTTCGAGAGGAGACAAGAATCCGCCTGTTTTTGAAGAATACGTTTGCTGGCCACTTCCGAACGTCGACAATTGTTCATTGTTGGTGTGGAAGTCCAGAAGGAATCCTGTAGATTTTGCCTACAGGTAAGTTTGACCAGAGTTGTTGTCCTCTTGCTGTGAGCTTGTCACCTTCTGTCTTCTAACGCCCTAGGGTGCAAGGGCTTTCAACCAACTCACGCCAAGTGGTTCTATCCTTCGCTATCGCATGTAGCTCTCTCCTTGTCCTCGCGAACTTTGTAACTTCACTGTCTAGTCCCTTCTCCGTGTGTTTGTTGGTCTTTCTGTATTTCTATGCTCGTGTGGGTTTCAGTGCAACGATATTCTAGTTATATTGTTCTCATGTTGTCTCAACGCGTGTCCTATCCAACACCAACGTCTTTTCTTCACCCCTTGGTCCAGTGGAATTTGTTTAGCTGTCTCCCAAACTATCCGTTAGTGATTCTATCATACCATCTAATTCATTGTATTATGTGCAGACACCAGTTAATGAATGTTTGTAGTTTATTAGTAATTGCCTTAGTTGTTCTCCATGTTTCCGCTCCATTCAAAACTAATTTGACATTAGAGTTACAAATTTTAAGTTTAATATTAGTTTTAATTTCTTTTGACCTCCACAAATTTCACAGTGCAATGAAAGTTCCTCTTGCCTTTTGCATTCCTTTCATCATATATCTATCGGTTTCCCCAGCTCAAAAAAACATTATTGCCTAAATAGGTGTACAACTCCACATCTCGGAGTGGGATATCATTTGTAAGGACCATCACCACACATTGTACTCATTTGTCAGGACCATCACCACACACTGTACTCGTTGGTCAGGACTATCACCTTACATTGTGCTCATTTGTCAGGACCATCACCTTACATTGTACTCATTTGTCAGGACCATCACCATCCATTGTACTCATTTGTCAGGACCATCACCTTACATTGTACTAGTTTTTCAGGACTATGAACAATCGTTTGTCCGGATCATCCCCACACATTGTACTCGTTTGTCCGGATCATTCCCACACATTGTACTCGTTTTTCCGGACCATCACTACACATTAGACTCGTGTGTCCGAACCATCACCACACACTGTACTAACTTGATAGAAATATTCCGACGAAGGGATTGCAAAACTTCTCAATGTAGGGGAACAAGAATAGACAGACTGCGTTCCCAAAAAAGCATGTCGTAGGTGCCGACTAAATGGGGGTTTCCATCAAAGTCGGAGTGCATTAGCCAGAGAGGCAAGCAAGCAACAGTCTGCATATAAATTTGTCAGACCTGTAAAATGTGTATGCACGCGGCACTCCTATTCTGGAAGATGTCTAGAGGTGGAAAAACAACCAAATCTTTCCGCCTGAGTTAACAGACACTAACCGAGAAGAGCCGAGAAGAAGAAAAAGAAGAAGAAGAAGAAGAAGAAGAAGAAGAATAAGAAGAAGAAGAAGAAGAAGAAGAAGAAGAAGAAGAAGAAGAAGAAGAAGAAGAAGAAGAAGAAGAAGAAGAAGAAGAAGAAGAAGAAGAAAGACAAATATCCGAACAGACAGACAGACAGAACACCATCTAGACAGACAAATATCTAGACAGACAGACAGAA
>CAJHNH020004779.1:12500-52500 GCA_905116865.2 Candidula unifasciata
CACAATCTGAAGTCTTCTTGAAATAAATGATGTTTCAGATTGACCTGGTATTCTGCGGCCTATAATCTTCCATACTTCTCGAGTCACATACTGGACTTCGCTGTCTGTGTGGACACAACTAGCCCTGACCACACTCAGTGGTCAGTGGTCAAGCTGTGGTACGCCAACGTTGTCTATGACAGCTACCAAAGTCTCATTGACAGTTACGATAGCGGACGGTAAGTATTGCCTTGTTGTCCACTTCAGAGGCTGCTACAGGAAGTCGTGTACAGGACATAGGAGACATACTGATACCATTTAAAAACGAATGCTGAAAGAAGATGACGTGACTTTAAATAATAAAAAAAAAAAAAACGTGTAAGATTGTGTAAACGTCGAATAAGTATGGGTCAGATAAGGAGGGGCGTATGGGAGAAAGTGAACGACGAGTTTAATATGAATGTTATACGAAAACAGTTAAAATTTGCATTGACTACAGTCATCCTAGAGATAAGCCTGACGTCTTCCCTCGAAGTCGGAGTACATCTGCCTGAGGGGCAGGGAAAGGCAAAAACCAATAAAACGGTTGTACACGCAAAACTCAAGTCCAGTTAAAAAACAAAAGCCCAAGCAGAGGATAAACCGGGACCTTCCGCCGGAATTCTTATCCGGTGAACGAAGACGAAGAAGAAAAAGTTAACATCTAACACAACTTAAGACATTTGCTGGGGTAGCCGGACTATTTCAGACATTCCCTTTAAACGCACATTCGTTTTTTTTTAAAATACATTTCATATTATTTCGAATATATTATTATACATATTGCCATCTAATTGAAGTTGTCTGCTAGTATCTTATTCTTCTATAGCAATCCAAGCCCTTAAGGTTCATTGGTGGAGATATCATCCGCCTCCATTCATCTTTCAGGCCTTTTTTTTTCATTTGGTGAAATCAAGTGTTTGTAGGTCTGTATGGATATTATCTCTCCTTCGACTTACTGGTCTGCCTTGTGGTCCATACAGCTCCCTTGTGCATACAGTGTTTACCCCCTCTGTCATCTGATATTATTTCAATATACCTCAGCAATTTCAGTATTATAGCCCTCATGTTGCCAGTTATCAATGGTGATTTCAACAGATTATGAATTTCGTTGTTGTTTCACATTCTCCATGTTTCGCTGTTTGCATCTTTATTGGTCCTAAGACTCGTGCTAGCACTTTGCAAAAATGTATAATACAGCTGTATCTCTTTCAGTTGTACTTTAATGTATTATACAGCTGTTTCTCTTTTAGTTGAACTCTAAGTGGTAGAGCCATAAAATGAAAAATAAAAAAAAGCTAGTCTTAGCATTTGTTACTAGACAGAGCAGAGACTTGATTCTTCCAGATGTTGTAGGACAAAGTATATGTGCGCTCAGAAACCTATATAAATTCTAGTTTGTCAGTAATTGCATCATTGTAACCATCTATCCAGCTGCCTAATAATTCACTCACCCATCAGTCTCTTAAACCTTTATCTATCCATGCTTGGATTTACCCATCGATTAGTCTATTGAAACATTCATTTATCCATGCTTAGATTCACCCATCCATCAGTCTATCGAACGATTTATTTATCCATGCTTAGATTCACCCATCTATCTGTCTTTGGAACCATTCATTTATCCATACTTGGGTTCACCCATTTATCTGTTCATCTATTCATTCGACCAGAATTAACAAAACAAAAGTCACCCGGCCAGTAGACGATGAAAACTTGTTTTCGAGCCTAAAACGTCGAGGCGAATTCCAGCCGCCCAAACCACAGCGGCCACCAACAGTTGTGGAACCTGATGGCAAAAGATACTCGGTCAAGGATAGAAAGGTATTCAACTCTCTCTCTCTCTCTCTCTCTCTCTCTCTCTCTCTCTCTCTCTCTCTCTCTCTCTCTCTCTCTCTCTCTCTCTCTCTCTCACTCATAGGTGGGCTGCGTGCTCTTAAGGCATGGTGTCCGCCTCGAGTGCTAGAGGTTCCGAGTTCAACCCCCGGTAAGGGCTCGGATTTTTTCACGTGGACTTGGACTTCTAGTAATTCCCCCTGATCTCTGGGTAGTGAGATCAAACGCCCGTGTGCATTGCTGCGCGTGTGGAAAATCCCTTGGCGATTAGATATCGAAAAGAGTATACTAACGGCGTTGCTCGGGCAAAATTTGGAGTTAAAGATCTGTCCGAAGTATTTCGGGATCCTCGCCGGTGCTACAAAGCCTGTGCACTGTGCGGAGCTTCTTCGGACTCAGACCTAAATTAGAGGAAGAACGGAGCACTTATGGGTTACTACCCGTGTGCCTTGATGTCGATCCGTCCAAACCTCAAATCTCTCTATCACAGATGTGTGTGAGTGTGTGTGTGTGTGTGTGTGTGTGTGTGTGTGTGTGGGTTGGCATCTTGTTGTCTTTCCCAATGACATTGCTACATTATGCTATAGAGAGGCATGGAATTCACAGTCCATGGCGATGGCGAGTATGACTTGCAAGACCCATCAGTGTTAAAAAAAGTCTCATACAGTTATAGCATAGGATTTCAGAACAGTTGGTGCCATATCACATGTAATTAGTGTGGAACTCTCCCCCCCTCCCCCCATCCCCCAGACGCCCAGTTCTGAACCTTTCTGCAATATTGTTTTCCCTTTTTCCTATTACTTTTTTGTTTTTCCTTCTTCGCTGAACACGGTCGGTGGTATTATATATATATATATATATATATATATATATATATATATATATATATATATATATAGCATAATTAAAAATGGTTGCTACACATTTAAAAAAAGCCATAATATGCAAACATATCACATGATCACGGTGGCCAACTTTATTTTGTACAGCTAATTATAGAAATTTCAGGAGAGGTTTTCAAATTCCCCAGGTTTCAGTGAATTTGTTCAATGTTAGTGCAATAAAATCTTGGGCCCGTGGTTGGTGATGAATACAATAAGGTCAATATGAGCACTTTTTTAACGACCGACCATATGTATATTATTGGCAAAGAGTTTTAGACCACATTGTAACTGATTGATTTTTCCATAGTGACGGAGTTTTATATCCACTGCTATTTTAAAGACACACTGAAGGCAATCCTTGCAGTCATCCTGCTGCCCTAAACCTACAGTTGATGCTATACCACACACTAGTGAGGAAATATCAGTTACTGACCAGTTGTTTGTCTTACAGTGTTGACCACTACCGTATAAATGCAGTAAATATAAATGTTCAAATAAGGAATACAGCCTTCACATAATAACCTAAGGCTAGACTTTTTATTGATAGATTTGATTCTAGTAATTGCTGACAGGAAGAATGTGGAGATACCCCAGGTCTCTCTGATTTCTAAGGTAGTGGGGTAGAAGATCGAGTCTTCTGGGATATTAGCGAAACAACGGGAGGAAACATCTGCAGCTATTCATATTACAAATACCACGACAGGTGGATATCGCCAAGTTTAGGCCAAAAGGATGTTGTTCTCTCTTATTTGATAGAAAATAAAGTCTATGCCGGGGTATATACAGCCTACTGAACTTTGATTGTACCTGCTTGAGAGGGCTGATCTGGGACTTATACCTGCTAAATACTGACTCCTCACCTTTTAACAGAGGGGTGTAGATGAAGAAGAAGAAGGAGGAGGAGAAGAAGAAGAAGAAGAAGAAGAAGAAGAAGAAGAAGAAGAAGAAGAAGAAGAAGAAGAAGAAGAAGAAGAAGAAGAAGAAGAAGAAGAAGAAGAAGAAGAAGAAGAAAAAAAAGAAGAAAAAAAGAAGGAGAAGAAAAAGAAGAAGAAGCAGCAGCAGCAGAAGAAGAAGAAGAAGAAGAAGAACAAACGAACGAACGGACGAACTTTATTTTCAAAGGGTCACAAATTGGGCACGCAGGCCGGTCTTACATTCGGCCCTTCCAGTCAACCATCTTTCACACAGCAATTGTATTTTACTAAAAAAGCATGTTATGATCATATGATGATATGCATATTATAAATATTATAAAAGAACACAAAAGCATGAGTTGCAAAGTGCATGCAAAAACCCGCGCGTGCATACATACACCCACATACACACGCTCACCCACTCACTTACACACACATACATGCATACATACATACACACATACATACAAACAAACATGCATACACACATACCCACAGGCATACATACACACAAACATACATACAAAGATACAAACTTACAGGCACACAGAAGAAGAAGAAGAAGAAGAAGAAGAAGAAGAAGAAGAAGAAGAAGAAGAAGAAGAAGAAGAAGAAGAAGAAGAAGAAGAAGAAAAAGAATAAGAAGAAAAGAAGAAGAAGAAGAAGAAGAAGAAGAAACAGAAGAAGAAGAAGAAGAAGAAGAAGATAAAATTATAGTAATAGTAATGGTGATGTTGGTGGTGATCTTGATGATAGTGGTGGTGGTAGACTACTTGTAAAAGAAGAATGATAGTAACAATGATGATGATAATAATAATCATAAGAAGAGGAAGAGTCTGTCAGTTTATTAGGAAACGTACGAAAGAATAGATGCGGTACAGAAACTCTCATCAAGAAACTGATTTTAGGTTAATTATTTGGACTGGAGCTTCAACTTCCGGCTCTCAGCCCTGACTGGCCCAGCTGTCTATGACGTCAGATTCAAGGGCCAGAGAATTGCCTACGAACTGGGCTTGAGCGAGATCGCAGTGTTTTATTCTGGCCACGCAGCTTCTGGGGTAAGTCGTTATCGCCTCGCCTGTTGGCAGGGATAAATAGTTACAGTGATAAAGTCAAATGGAAGGAGAATGACTAGCAAAATGAGGATAAGATTAATTCTAGAATAATGCATATTAAAATAATATAAAACTATCAATTCATCAGTTAGAGACACTGTTTTGCGAGGCCATACAATACATGGCATACATCAAAAGAGGAGAAGTATGTGCAGTATAAGACAACGAAAGAACAAGATGGAAAAGAATACATCAAAGTAATAATAACAAGAACTCCACAGGGAAGCATTCACAGCGGGGGTCCACCGATTTTCAGTAAACAGGTAACTCTTTGACGATTGTTTCAGCCCATTACTTCATAGACAAGAAAGGTTGGTGGGCCAATCTGGTTCATGACGTCAGGCCTCAGACATCCCTTGCTGCACTTTATCGGACGTTCAGACAGGGACAATACTAAATGGTGACTTGTGAGATTTGGTCTTATATATTGTCGCCGGGGTAGCGAATAAGCCGACTACCTTCACGACCAGAGCGACAAGCTTACTTCTTCAAATGGCAGAGAGACACTGGAAGACACTTATCAAGCACTCTGGCTTGTAAGGATGTAAAGCTATTTTCCATTAGGCACTCTAAACAGTCTACTGGGGCCCATCCCCCGCGACGTTCCGTTGTATCCACAGACAGCACGAAGCTCTTTTCGCAGCTTCGCCCAGTTGTTTTAGCGCCCGTTTACGCTCTTGTCCTCACAAGCACAGATGCTTTAGTTCCATTTGCGCCAACCTCGCCGGCGAAGATTTTAACTGTGTACGCCTCATCTCTCCTCAGACAAGCCACCATATCACCATACTTGTCCAGCTTATACAGGTGATTTTCTTTCATTAGCGACTCATACGGAACGGTCAGCTCTATCGGGAAGAGCTGGCGTTTTTCCGCAGAGTGCAGAACCATGTCTGGTCTCAGGCCGGTCTTTCGGATTGATTCTGGGTACTTTTAGAAACCGCCAAGTCGACCGTCAGTAACCAGTTCCTCGTACAGTCAAGTACTGATGGAGTGTATGGGAATTTGTTGAGTTTACCGTTTAGCAATCTGCCCAGCCTTGATAAAGGGCAACGGAGAATAGAAAAAGGGCGGGCTTTATTGGTGGGGGGGGGGGGGGGGGGGGGGGGGGGGGGGGGGGGGGTGGGGGGGGGGGGGGGGGGGGGGGGGGGGGGGGGGGGGGCGGGGGGGGGGGGGGGGGGGGGGGGGCGGTAGGACGGTAGAATAATTCTGCAACAGTATGACTTGTTTATGTCGAGGCAGCAAAGAGACATATAGTATCTCGACACTAGACACGGTAAAAAGGGAAGGGAATCGGAAGAATAAATCTAAAATGCAATATGTTATACATTGTTTATTACAATGTTAAACACAGTATTTAATACAATGTAGTATAATCACCAAACTGTAATGTACTGACTATCACTCATAGATGCAGAGGAAAGAGGCAGAGACAGGGGGACATACTAGACAACATAATCGACAGTTTCAGCTGTCACATGGGACATGGAAACTGTCGTCTTGAAACGTTTCTTTAGCTAATTGTAGTACAGAAAGTAGCTTTTATCCCCAGAACTCTTGCGCTGTGCTGATGAAACCGTCTTGACAGCGACACGACAGAAAGAGCTACGGTACTGGTAGAATGCAATCAAATGAGCCTCAGTTTGAATAATAGGAAGACGGAAGTAATAGTCACCCCCTCCTCCCCCCCCCAAAAAAAATAAATAAATAAAGAAGACAAGTCAAAGGCGTTATATTTAGGACAAGTACAGAAATGTAAGCATCTACGCACATTGGTAACATCCGATGGAAGATGCATCACACATATAAAAAATAGAACAGCACAGGCCCAACTGCATTTGATAAAAGAATAAGAACATTTTATGCAATAAATCCTGATTATTGCATGCTAGGTCAAGAATTATATAATATGCAATATAAAGCTGGTTTTAACATACGGCTATGAATCCTGGACTATTAATAAACCAACCGAACAATATCATGACGCCTCCGAGACATGGCTTCACAAAAGAATCCCTAAAATTCTTTGGACAGCAAAAGAGGGCAACCCAGATGTTTTAAAAGAGGTGAGTGTTCGAAAACAACTTATCACAAACACCAGAAAGAGACAGTCATAATTTTGGGTCATGTTTTGAGAACAATGAAACTGGAAAATATTGTGAATACTGGAAAACAGCGCGAGAAGATACTTTGCAACATTTGGGCATGGCACGGAAGGGTGTTAGCACACGAACTGATACACGCAGTTTCAGATCGCGGATTATGGAGAGACATGATCGCCCAGACCAGTCGGCAAGGCACCGGATTTTGATGATTATGGTATGATCATGCATAAGACAGGGTGAAAGGCCAAAGATGGAGTCCGCCCTGTTACACCAGAGCAGATATCATCAACGCTGTACGGACTAGGTCGGTGGGTAATGACGAATCCCTGACACTAACACCATCGCGAGACTGGGGAGTAAAACACGGCGAAACATGCCAATGTACTCTTCGAGATAGGGTGCTTTATTAATATCTTACCTCCCAAATGACGTCACAGGACAGTCCAACATTTTAGAGCGTTGTTAAGACTGGTTTCCCGGCTCTCTGAAGCATTTAACGACCCCAAAACATCTAGAACTGGCCCTAACCCCAACTCACATAAGTCCCAGGAAAGAGTGCAGCCTAGGTCCCACGACTGCATGCAACCTAGGTCCCACGACTGCATGCAACCTAGGTCCCACGACCACATTAGCCTATCTACCAAGCCCTGAAATATTGGACTGTCCTGCGACCTGCGTATTTCCCTTTTTTGGGGTAAGATATCGATAAAGCACCAGAGATGGGAATGGGATCTTTATGGGAACAATCAATAGAGGTACCCTAGAGTGGCTGTTGCACCGGAGGACGGAGCTGGCATGGGAATGCCTAGTGTTCTGTGACGTTGATTGTGATGACACAACAAAAAATAACCAGATAAGAGAGGCGATGATGGCGACCCATTTCACGACATGATCGTGTCTAGTTGTCTAGTTTCGTTAAGTGCTCCTTTAACAGCGAGAATGTTGAATGTTTGTGTGACTCATTATGTAGTAAAGTCTAGGATCACATAGAGACTGGCGCCGTGTTTCAGCAAACGACCAACTATGTGGACAGTGGCGAGTATTTGGGCATCAACTCTAGAGCACTGGTTCCTGGAGGTGACTGTCCGGAGACAGCAACTTTGATTAATTCAGTAAGTATCTGAAGATTACCTTCTGTAGTGACTAAAGTATAAACAATATGGGGTTTCTAATGTCGTATAAAAAAAACAACAACAGGCTGACAGATCGACAGTTGTTACTCCTCTAGGCGGTGAGCTACTTTATGGTAAAGTGGACTAGGCTAGAACTCCCTGGCATCAGATGGACAGTGCAATAGAACAGACAGAATTCTTACATTGAACGACAAATTAAAGGGGGTTTAAGGAAGTTCTGAGGGACGGCAAACGGGCGGATTCCTAATCAATTTGAAACTGGTATTGTTAGAATGACGACTCTTTGGTGAGTACTGAAAAAGGGAGACGGAGCACGTGTGGAAATGTCCCTAGTGCAGTGATGTCAATGCATTACCTTATTCACTGGTGTCTCTTCTATTACACATGCGTTTACATGATGGAATTTAATGGGTGGTTCTCTAGACACAGAGAAACGGGAGGCTCTCTAGACACAGAGGTACGGGTGGCTCTCTAGACACAGAGGTACGGGAGGCTCTCTAGACATAGAGGTACGGGTGGCTCTCTAGACATAGAGGTACGGGTGGCTCTCTAGACATAGAGGTACGGGTGGTTCTCTAGACATAGAGGTACGGGTGGTTCTCTAGACATAGAGGTACGGGTGGCTCTCTAGACATAGAGGTACGTGAGGTTCTCTAGACATAGAGGTACGGGTGGCTCTCTAGACATAGAGGTACGGGTGGCTCTCTAGACATAGAGGTACGGGTGGCTCTCTAGACACAGAGGTACGGGTGGCTCTCTAGACATAGAGGTACGGGAGGTTCTCTAGACATAGAGGTACGGGTGGCCCTCTAGACACAGAGGTACGGGAGGTTCTCTAGACACAGAGGTACGGGTGGCTCTCTAGACATAGAGGTACGGGTGGCCCTCTAGGCATAGATTTACGGGTGGCTCTCTAGACACAGATGTACGGGAGGCTCTCTAGACATAGAGGTACGGGTGGCTCTCTAGACACAGAGGTACAGGTGGTTCTCTAGACACAGAGGTACGGGTGGTTCTCTAGAAACGGAGGTACGGGTGGTTCTCTAGACACAGAGGTACGGGAGGTTCTCTAGACACAGAGGTACGGGTGGTTCTCTAGACACAGAGGTACGGGTGGTTCTCTAGACAAAGAGGTACGGGTGGTTCTCTAGACATAGAGGTACGCGAGGCTCTCTAGACACAGAGGTACGGGAGGTTCTCTAGACACAGAGGTACGGGAGGTTCTCTAGACACAGAGGTACGGGAGGTTCTCTAGACACAGAGGTACGGGTGGCTCTCTAGATACAGAGGTACGGGTGGCTCTCTAGACACAGAGGTACGGGAGGCTCTCTAGACATAGAGGTACGGGAGGCTCTCTAGACACAGAGGTACCGGAGGCTCTCTAGACATAGAGGTACGGGTGGCTCTCTAGACACAGAGGTACGGGTGGCTCTCTAGACATAGAGGTACGGGAGGCTCTCTAGACACAGAGGTACGGGTGGCTCTCTAGACACAGAGGTACGGGAGGCTCTCTAGACATAGAGGTACGGGTGGCTCTCTAGACACAGAGGTACGGGAGGCTCTCTAGACATAGAGGTACGGAAGGCTCTCTAGACATAGAGGTACGGGAGGTTCTCTAGACACAGAGGTACGGGTTGTTCTCTAGACACAGAGGTACGGGTGGTTCTCTAGACACAGAGAAACGAGTGGTTCTCTAGATACAGAGGTACGGGTGGCTCTCTAGACATAGAGGTACGGGATGTTCTCTAGACACAGAGGTACAGGTGGTTCTCTAGACACAGAGGTACGGGTGGTTCTCTAGAAACGGAGGTACGGGTGGTTCTCTAGACACAGAGGTACGGGTGGTTCTCTAGACACAGAGGTACGGGTGGTTCTCTAGACAAAGAGGTACGGGTGGTTCTCTAGACATAGAGGTACGCGAGGCTCTCTAGACACAGAAGTACGGGTGGTTCTCTAGACACAGAGGTACGGGTGGTTCTCTAGACACAGAAGTATGGGAGGTTCTCTAGACACAGAAGTAAGGGAGGTTCTCTAGACACAGAGGTACGGGTAGACTCAAAAGATGCGAAAAGGGTTTTTCTAATACTACACGGAAGAAGGGGAGGTGGAGGGGGGTCACTGTGGCGTAGCGGCTAGGCACTCTAGGCACCCACGGCTAGGTCGTGGGTTCAGTCACCTCCAAAGCTGGACTTTTTTCATATATGACCTTGGCTTCCAGGTCGACTGAGCCTTGAGTGGGTACCAGGTACAGTGCTGGCAAGTGAAGACGGTCGGTGTGTTGCTGATCACATTACCCATTTCGTGCCTTGGTCTATAAAATAGCACCATATAACAAATGCCTGAAAGGCGTGGAAAAGGTCTGTTTAGTTTAGTATAATTTAGGGGTGATGTCTTACTACAGGGGCGTCATCTACAGGGGTATGAGTACTCTAAGCACAGGGGATTGAGTTTTTCTAATAAAACAGTGGTGGAAGAGGGTGGGGGGGGGTGTGAGGGGGTGTGAGGGGTCTTCTACAGATGAAGGGGGTAGAAATGATTACAGGGGATGATCTCCAAGGAGTTGATTGGTCGTGTAGGTTAGTGCGGGATGTTCGTTGAGTGGATAAGATTTGTGGGTACAGAAACTATTGAAGTGGGAGGTATTTCGTATGTGGGTTATGTAGGCTGATTACCTTTTTAGTTTTGCTACTATAGTAGTAATAGTAGTGGTAGCAGCAACAACAACATCCGCAGCAAAACAAGCAATATGCAAGAAGAAGAGGAAGGAGCAGGAGGAGAAAGAAGAAGAAGAAGAAGAAGAAGAAGAAGAAGAAGAAGAAGAAGAAGAAGAAGAAGAAGAAGAAGAAGAAGAAGAAGAAGAAGAAGAAGAAGAAGAAGAAGAAGAAGAAGAAGAAGAAGAAGAAGAAGAAGAAGAAGAAGAAGAAGAAGCAGAAGAAAAAGGAGGACGAGAAGGAGGAGGAGGTGTAAAAAAAAGAAGAATGAGAAACGGAAAGTGCAGAATGGAAGAATAATTAGAACAAAAATGACATGTAAGCTGTAACGACGTGATCCATTGCCCACAGGCGTTCATGTCGATCAAGAAGCGGGAGCCAGAAGTCTACAAGGCTGCACAGTGTCTGTTTGAACACAACAATGGCTACCCACTGAGGCGACATCTAGCATACCAGTTTGAAGAAGGATCATTCTATGGTGGAATGTTAGACTATGTGCTGACACTCAGGTATGTCTACTCAAACTCAGGTATGTCTACTCACACTCAGGTATGTCTACTCACACTCAGGTATCTCTACTTACACATAGGTATGTCTACCCACACTCAGGTATGTCTACTCACACTCAGGTATATATACAATATTCATGCATATCTACTCACACTCAGGTATGTCTACCCACACTCAAGAATGTCTACTCTCATTCAGGTATATCTACTCACTTTCAGATATGTCTACCCACACCCAGGTAAGTATACAGACACTCAGGTATGTCTTCTCACATTCAGATATGTCTACCCACACTCAGGTATGTATACCCACACTCAGATATGTCTACCCACACTCAGGTATGTCTACCCACCCTCAGGTATGTCTACTAACATTCAGGAATGTCTACCAGGTAACCTGGTAATCTGGTAATCCAAGTTTCAGCTTCATAGCAAACGGGTCACCCCACAGATGCTCCGCTCCTGTGCCAACGAAAAACAAACGCAGCTCACAGTGTCACGCCATGCACTTAACCCAGAAGCTGGGCGACGAAACTACATCCTTCCAGTCTACCTACACTTAGGTATATCTACTCACATTCAGGTATATCTACTTACATTCATGTACATCTTTTCACATCCAGGTTATCTACCCACATTCAGGTATGTCTACTCACCCTATTGTTTATCTACTTACACACAGGTATATCTACTCACATTCAGATATATATACTCACATTCAGGTTTGTCTACTGTCGTGGGTCCCGTAGTGGATTGATGCTTTTGTGATGAGTAGGAACTTTCCTCTCAACACTTCACCTCCACCAGAGAAACTAGACTATTATCCGTGCTATGTTGATCTCAAAGTCCTGGATATCCAAGAAAACAGCCATATATGGCTCGTCATGTAAATACACAACAGCTTCACTTAGTATCCACAGGAGTAGGGGAAGGGATAGATAGATATCAAGATGAACCCAACGAGATATGAAGATACACAGTTAACCCCTCTGATTTCTCCTCTCCTGGTATTAATTATTAAAGAGCCCCACCAAATGTAATTTTATTTAACATTTTAGTTAAACACGTAAGACTGAATACACTTGGAATTTTACAAATGATGTAGTATAAAACTTGACATACAGTTTTATTAACTAACGATCATTTCAATGAAATAACCCAGTTTGTAGTGTTTACACAAACAGTGACTGGCTAATGGTATGATAGTGATGAGATTCTTCAGCTAGAAAACTGAGCACCTGAGATTAGAGTGGTGTGATGATGGTGATAAGTTTACGAACAATGTGTGGACGTAACTTTGTTATAAACCACTGACAGCCTTGAGGCACTTTTAAGCGTTTCCACCTCTTCCAACTTCTTCCCATCTTACCAACTGGTTCCACCTCCTTCTCTGCCTGTTCCAGCGTATTCTCCGCCTGTTCCCAGCTTATTCTCCGCCTGTTCCCAGCTTGCCGATCTCCCACAACGTAGATTCGTGCATGTGACCATCTATTTCTATCAGAGCAGACGTCATCACCCCGACGGGAGCTGGGAACGTTCCAGCAATTGCCAAACAAGACTCAACCAGCTAGTAGGTCTGAGTTTGTGGCTAGCTGCCAGCACTGTGAGGTAAATTTAAAATGCTGGCAGTGCACTAGCAAAATTAACTCCTCCCCTTTCTCATATTTAACCTGTCCTACCGGAGAAGATCCAAGCCACGCCCCAGAAGTACTTTGCGTATCAAATTAGTTATCTAGGTGTCTGTCAGTCAATTCTTGACGGCCACCACTCTGAGCAGACATTCTTAAGTGGTAAACATCTAGTCCCGGACAGTGTCACTGGCTGGTGTGAAAAGACGTTCAGTGAAGCCATTGTGTTTCCTACTTGACCAAGTTAACTACCCTTATCTTATCAGTTGAAAAGGCCTAATCTGGCTGATGACCTAACTATTTTATGACTCTCAGTGGTCTGCAGTTCAAGGAAGATAATCTTAGGGGGGATAATTAGTTTTATGACTGAGTTTCATGCCCCTAGGGGTCTCTGGTCAGGAGATAATTACATGACACTTCAGTTCTACTATCAAACCATACAGCCAAAATGTCTGAACTTTCCCAGGTAGATCAGAGGGCTATATTAGGTAATGTTGTGTAATATTCGGGCTAAGGACTAGTAACAATTAAATCCATGTGGTTTTAGTACTTGATTCGGGCTTAGGGCATAGAAAATATAATTCTCTGTCCGCTCACAGTCATGTATGTCTACTCACATTCAGGTGTGTCTACACACTCAGATATGTTTACCCACACTCAGGTATGTCTATTCACATTCAGGTATGTCCACCTATACCAAGGTATGTCTACCTATACTCAGTTATGTCTATCTAAGTGGTTGCAGGTGTTGGTGGGATTAAATATCTAAGGACCAGTCAGGTGAGAACCTTAGAACTTGAGCTGGATAATAATACGTTTGTGTAATACGTTTTTCAGGTCTGCGCTGACCATTGGCAATTACGATTACATCATCGACTTTATCTTTCACCACAATGGAGTTGTAGAGACCCGGTTGATGAGCACAGGTGAGAAATGATTGTTGAGTACAGGGGAAAATGATTGATCAGCTGAGGGGGGAAATGATTGTTCAGCAGAGGGGAATATTATTGATGAGTACAAGTGAGAATGATTGAGTACAGGGAAGAAATGATTGATGAGTACCGGGGAGAAATGATTGTTAGGTAGAGGTGAGATATGATTGATGAGTGCAGGTGGGAAATGATTATTGAGAAGAGGTGAGAGGCTCAAATAGATTAGATGTTTCTGTCTCTGCCTTGAAATAATACATGACAAGCTAGATGTAGCAAGAGCGCTTTTGGAGCAAGTGAACTATTTTAGGCACACATCGATCATTATGGTCGGGAGAGAGTGATACATGTAGGAGTGACCAGGGGATCTGGTCGACACTCTACGCTAGGAGGCACAAACAGATCAACACTCTTCCCTCAGAGCCACATGTAGATCAGTATGGTCTATAGAGAGAGGTACAGCTGGGAGTGACCAGTGGATCTGGTTCTGTTCTTTCCTGTGCAATCAGTTGGATGGGATCCGGTCCAGCAGCTTTGGCCCTCTCATCAATTTTCGTCTCATGTTTTTTTTTTCTGAGCATCCACTCCTTCTTAATTCTCTCATTTTCTATTTTGATGTTTGGTGATTCTTTGCTGGTCTTTTCTGAAGATGTGTCCAACGAACCGCCATCTTCTCTGTCTTATAAACTGTTGATGCTAGTGGTTGTCCAGACACTTCTCTTATTTTTTTTTTTTCATCAGAGACATATAAATATATGAAATACAACTGTTGACTAAAGCTAGAAATGACTGATGAGGTTAGATGAGTACGGGTTAGAGATTTGTACAGGTGAGAGGAGGCCTTCATCTTGATGTAAGCATAGGAACGATACATTTTCCACTAACGCACAGGTAAAGGTGGGAGGATCAACTTCATTGCACCGGGTTTAATGCCATATGGCTCAGTCTCTCGCTGCAGAACAGCTAGCTGCCTGCCGAATGCGTTGTAAAAACGATCTCGATAGCTCCGGCGACGATCCCTAGAGATCTCAGTAAAAACTGCACTTGTGAACTAAACGTCGCAGTCGTGAAACGAACCTAGAGCGTGAGACGAACGGCTCGACCCCACTCCCCCCTCCCCCTATTTAGACACATAATCTGTGTACGTTCATTTGTTGATTTCTTGTGCTCACCTTTCCCGCAGGATACATACAGACTCTGTTCTACGCAACAACAGAACGACCATACGGATTTAATATCCACCAGAACACGTTAGGGAACGTCCATCATCACCTGGCTCACTTCAAAGCTGACGTTGACGTGGGCGGCACATCAAACAGATATGAGACTTTAGACATCTCGGAAGAAAGGGTCGCCTTGACAGCTGTAAG
This sequence comes from Candidula unifasciata, assembly GCA_905116865.2. Classification (NCBI taxonomy): domain Eukaryota; kingdom Metazoa; phylum Mollusca; class Gastropoda; order Stylommatophora; family Geomitridae; genus Candidula; species Candidula unifasciata. The sequence continues at coordinate 27,650 of CAJHNH020004779.1, forward strand.
CAAATGTCTATCTGTCACACGATATATTAAAGGGGCGTTTGTCTGTGTGATATTCTATTTAACGATTGAGCGCACACTTTCTGTCTGCAGGCGCATCTATCCACGCACTCACTAATCCACAAATACAACAAGTCAACCAGACAGCTGTCTGTATGTCTCTGTGTCTACCTCCATGTCTGTCTGTTTGGCAAGTCAACCTTACCGATGTCTGTATGTCTCTGTGTCTACCTCTATGTCTGTCTGTTTGGCAAGTCAACCATACCGCTGTCTGTATGTCTCCGTGTCTACCTCTATGTCTTTCTGTTTGGCAAGTCACCAAGACAGCTGTCTGTATGTCTCTTTGTCTGCCTCTATGTCTGTCTGCTTGGAAAGTCAACCAGACAGCTGTCTGTATGCCTCCATGTCTGTCTGTTTGGCAAGTCACCAAGACAGCTGTCTATATGTCTCTGTGTCTACCTCCATGTCTGTCTGTTTGGCAAGTACCTACTTAGCTGCCAGCATAGTTGAGATATCTAAATAAACATAAAATTTAATATTGTTCATTAGAGCTGAGGGATTTTTGCTTACACTAGATGCTTACCTTCTGTTACGGATATCTTGTGTGTGTACATGTATGTTACAGTGCGTTTACAAATTCATCCCGCTGTATTTTAGATAATAACTGGGTAGTTATCTATCCTTGGAACGTGTCTTTGTGTGTGTGGGTGTGTGTGTTTGTGTGTGTGTGTGTGTGTGTGTGTATGTGTGCATGGGATGCTTTTATCATCTCGGCGTTAATGTTTTATATATATATATATATATATATATATATATATATATATATATATATATATATATATATATATATATATAGTATTTAAACTATTAAATATCTAAACCTCTACAGACAGTATTTATACTATTAAACAGCTAAACCTCTAAAAAGAGTATTTAAACTGTTAAATATCTAAACCTCTACAGACAGTTTTTAAACTATTTAAAATCTAAACCTCTACAGCCAGTATTTAAACTATGAAATATCCAAACCTCTACAGACAGTATTTAAACTATTAAATATCTAAATCTCCACTGACAGTATTTAAACTGTGAAATATCTAAACCTCTGTAGACAGTATTTACCCTATGAAATATCTAAACCTCTACAGACAGTATTTAACCTATGAAATATCTAAACCTCTACAGACAGTATTTAACCTATGAAATATCCCAACCTCTAAAGACAGTACTTAAATTATGAAATATCTAAACCTCCACAGACAGTATTTAAACTATGAAATATCTAAACCTATACTGACAGTATTTAAACTATGAAATATCTAAACCTCCACTGACAGTATTTAAACTATGAAATATCTAAACCTATACTAACAGTATTTAAACTATGAAATATCTAAACCTCTACTGACAGTGTTTAAACTATGAAATATCTAAACCTCCACAGACAGTATTTAAACTATGAAATATCTAAACCTCTACAGACAGTATTTAAACTATGAAATATCTAAACCTCTACAGACAGTAATTAAACTATGAAATATCTAAACCTCTACTAACAGTATTTCAACTGGCCAGTTGCATCGTAACTAGCGTTTCCCCTGTTTACTTGTATAATTTTAGTTAAATAACAGAACTTATGTTGACAGTGTCGGCAAGAATTGCCCTAAACTTAACCCTCACCTCATAAGGTGGGCCTTTATAGCTTGTCACGTACTTGAAAAAGATTAAACACATTAACATTTTAGGGGCACTGTCAGCTAAACAGTTGTAGCCTTATTTAGGACTTACATATAACACAAGACAGACCTGTTTTTGTGAAAAGTAGATTAGTTATATTTGAACTTTGTGCTGTATAAACCTGAAAAGACAATCCAGCAAGGATCATCGTATTTTTTTTTACCCAGCAGCAATGTGCATTATAATTACTTGTTTAGCAAAGGTTTCAGGAAAAGGGGCGGGGGGGGGGGGGGGCGTCTTACATATCGTTGAAAATAAAGTACATATAAATATATAATGTCACCCACTTGTTTTTCTGTATAGCAGAGATATGAATTGTTGTTTTCTTAATACTGGATAAAATTGGTAAACGCGCTATAGCAAACGTCAGTGCCTGTGCCTTAGGTGATGCCAAGGTGCTTCGTAATTCTAAGGTGTCGGGTTTGATTCCATCTGCAGGCGATCTGGCAGCAGACCACCTTGCGACTTTTTCAACAGTGGTATCAAGAAATCATTCAGAAAGCAACGGCAAACTACTGAGTGTAAAATTTCCTTGTAGTGAAAAAACAAACAGCCCCAAATTATGCGTTGGTTCTTCAACGTCCTTTAAAGGGTAGGTTCTTATCGTCTTTAATGTGAACAGGCGTATGCTCATTCTCTGAACTTACTGCATGATGTTTTCCATCTCATCCAGTTCCCGGACCTACAATATTCTCAGACCAGGTTCAAGGCCAGCCTGAAGAAAACAGAGCTGCAGGCTGTGTATGACTTCAACTTTAACAAACCTAAGTATCACGTGGTACACAACAACGCAAAGAGAACAGACAGAAATGAAATCAAAGGATACAGGTAGGGAAAACTTGATGCTTGCCTCTATCGACAGGTAGGGAAAAACTTGTTGCTCTTCCCTATCGACAGGTAGGGAAAACTTGTTGCTTGTCCCTATCGACAGGAAGGGAAAACTTGTTGCCCTTTCCTATCGACAGGTAGGGAAAAACTTGTTGCTTGTCCCTATCGACAGGTAGGGAAAACTTGTTGCTTGTCCCTATCGACAGATAGGGAAAACTTGTTGCTTGTCCCTATCGACAGATAGGGAAAACTTGTTGCTTGTCCCTATCGACAGGTAGGGAAAACTTGTTGCTTGTCCCTATCGACAGGTAGGGAAAACTTGTTGCTTGTCCCTATCGACATAATATCCAAAAACTACAGAAACAAACGAAGCAAGGAGGCAAGCGGAGGAGTACACTAATAAGCTCACAGCAGGCTCCCTGGCTATCTACCCCAACGGGTCTCAAACCAGAACGGAGAGACTGGCGCAGGGATAGTGTGTCCAGACAAAAATATTGAAAAATGCTAGCGACTCCATGACAACACGGCGGTAAGCACAGGCAAGCTAGTAGGCATCCTGAAGGCCGTCGAAACAGCTGCAGATAACCTGCCAGCCAAATTCTGCGTTCTTACTGACTCTCTATCATCAGTGCTGGCCCTATAAGGATTGGGCACATGCAGCAGGTCCGACTTTAAGGAGCAAATGTTAGTAATGTCTCTGAAACTCGCCCAGGTGGGATGCCCAGTCCTTATCTCATCTTCGTTTAAAATAGGGAAACATGACCCCTGCAGGATAAGCGGCAGGCCACACGATGATGCTGTGATAAATATTTCCATTCCCTAATCTATATCAGTACAGTTTTATTATCAATTATTTCTTGACATCTGAATGCTATTTCATCGGCAGAGTTCAAATGAATTGCGGCTCAAAGAATCTCGTTGCTGAAGATTTTGGTAACGAGAAAACCGTGTCCTGGGCACGAAATCAGATGGTTGTCACCAGACAGAAGGATGACGAGATCTCCTCCAGTTCTATTTACGGCATGCACGACAGTCTGCAACCAACCGTCGACTTTACGACATTCTATAGCGACAACGAAACTATTGTTGACCAGGTATGTGTCTAACGAGATGTTTCTTTTTGTTGTTGACGTTTTCACTTGAGTACTTTACCTAAAAGACTTCGAGGTTTCTGATTTGGAAGCAAATGAATTGTTAGCAAGCCGATTTGAGTGAGTGCTTAAGTGACATTCAACCCCACCAGGACATCACACGATGAATAAACAGCCGGGGACACAAAGTGTCACCATTCGGATGAGAATCACCTAGGGACAGGTCTCAGAAACCCTGTTAAACCTTTAGGTTATATTCGGGCCGCGACCACAGCTGAAAAGATATGAAACCGAACGAAAAGTATATCAGCAAGCTTCACAATATAGCGAACACAACATGAACGATGCGGCAACGGAGCCTTTATCAGCACATACATTTAAAAAAAAAAAACCCACAAAAATACATAAAATCACTTAGTTTAGTATCTCGATGCAAGCCAGCTGGATGTCGTGTCGGTAGACTGACTAGAAACGTGGGACATAACCATAAATACCACCGAGAAATTCCAGGGGCCGTAACAGGAGGGTTTTACAGAAAACTGTGTTGGCAGTTCAACCCCCTAGGATATTAGAGAAAACTGTGTTGGTAGTTTTGTACGCCAGGTGTTAAAGTGCCCAAAGTGAAAGTAATTTTCAAGAGACTTGCGGACTCTGTCGCTGGAGAGGCTTTATTCGATAGATGTCACTTCCGTGTCGTGGACACATGACGCACAAATAATGGTATTCTTTAGTCCATAGATGCTCTGGATGATGAATATCAGCCAATTCCTTTGATCTTTTTGAACCATTGTAAATAAATGGATTGAGCTTATATATCTTACAGTAAAACCTGAATTTCCGGTTCTGTTTTTGTGTGTGTCAGACACGTGTCTAAAAGCTTTGACCGACGTTTTATTTCGGCTTTAGGTCACTAACAATGCGACTTTGCACGAGAAAATAGTGAAATTGCGTTGTTTTCCTTTGACCCCCTGTTAAGCCAGTCATTGTGTGCGTTACTTCCGGAAACTAATGAAAGTAAACCTTCCAAAAGTCTACCAAGACCGTTTTATGATAAAAATATATACCGCAATGAAAAAAAAAATGCACATGATATTTTTCTATAGTGGAGAAATAAACATTACTGAACGTCATGGATATTCTAAGGCTGCATACAAAAAATAATTGCCATTTAACAGGCAGTTTTCAAGAAAATGATCTGCATCTGTGTTTATGCATTGTTGAACCAACTCTAGTTGCTATGGTTGCACTCTGAGTTGACCAAATCAACAGATAGTCAACGTGTACTGTGTAGAATAAAATCCTCAACTATGTCCCTATTTTCAGGACCTTGTGTTCTGGATCACGGCCGGCTTACATCACATTCCCCACACGGAGGACTTCCCTGTGACCCCTACGGTTGGCAACCACCTGACCTTTTTATTGCTGCCTTTCAACTACTTCCCAGAATGCCCCTCCATGGGGTCACGTGATGCCATCTATGTTGAACATAAAGATCCTGATCATCACGAACTTGGGGTAAAAGTTGAAAGGTTTGTAACAAAGAGTTTATTTAAAGGTTACTTTTAAGACAGACTCCCCAGTGAAAGAAGGTTACTTTCCATTGATAACTTTGTTGCACTGGTCTACTTTGCTAAATGTTACGGGTGTGCAGCTCTGTTATTTGCTTCACGCGATGTCTTGTATATACGTTTTTATTCCGAGAAAGAGAACGCCTGTGACATAGGTTTCAATACTCTCTGAAAGGGTTTTATGTTAGATCCAGTTTGTCGATGTTTTCTGGAGTGTTGAAAGCGCTGGCATGCTGAAATATAGAACACTCGATATCAACGGCACTGGGTAACACTCCGGTCACATTGTGCCAAGGACACTTGGCAAAGGTCGACCAATCAGAAGTGAGCTAAACTGAAGGACGACCATTCAGGGGTTAGCTAGTGTGTAAAACTATGCAAATGGTGAGAGAGGAATATTACAATTACCTATTTAGATATTAATAAAAGAACTCGATAGTTGTGAAATAGGGGTTTGTAATTTCGATATACCCGGTTCGCATGAAGGTGAGCTATAGCTGCAGAAATGAACTCTAAAGGCTGTGAATGTTGAGCAAGAAAAAAAAAAAGAATTCTATTAGGAGCCGCCCTGATATAGCACCTAGACGCTCCCTATCTGCTCGATCGCCCGGGGTTAAATGGGTATCAAGTAAAGCCCTTGCAAGTAAAGGCGACTTTATGTTGAGCACATTACGCACTGAGTGCAGATAAATTTGTTTAGTATACAATAGTATAACATGCCGATCTTTAAGTTAGTAAGTGCAAACTACTGAACTTCTGTCTAGGAGAACTACACGCAGTAAACAGATTCAGGATCTGCTCTATGGGGCTCTGCAAAGAAAAGGCACCTTTGAAATTATACCCAACAAATTGTGTTTTTTTTAAATGGTACAAACATCTCTTCATTAAAGTGGAGCTTCCATGTGAAACAGAGAACATAAAACGAACAGTCATGATCATCATCATCAGGTGCCTTGCCGACTAGTGTGGGCGATCATGTCTCTCCACAATCTGCGATGTCCTGCAGCATGTATCAGTTCGTGTGCCGACACACCTCCATGCCATGCAACAAGACTGTCAGGAAAATTATCTCCTTGTCTTCCTCTATCCCCCCTTCCACAGATCTTTCCAGTGGTCACAATATGTTCTCTTTTCCCTCTTCTCATAACGAACAGTGGAAATGTTTATCCCAACTGACCCAAGCGGAAAAAACGCAGATGGATATATTAATTAGTGACTTTTATATTTTCATTGTTATTGAAAAAATTAATCTGTGGTCTCCTAGAAATGTTGCAGTAGAAAGCGAGCGTCGGAGCAGAGCACAAAGAGCATAGTCCGAGGAGGTTTACCATTTGCATAAGCAAGAATAATGCGGTTATTGGACCTTCTAAATGTTTAAATTTGGCTAATATAAAAGGAAACTATCAGAACAGAGTTCGCTAAGCCTACATTCTACAACTGCACCTTGTAAGAAACACGTGTAACGTCCCTGGTAGATGCAAGAGGAAAACAGATGGTTAAGCAAATATAGCATCACGTAACTTATGAAAAGACAAATATACTGAAGACGCCAACTACAGATGTAGCAGTAGAGACAAAAGTAACAGATGAATGGACTTATTTAGGTAGTACAATTTCTGGCCAGACATTTAAAGACAAATGTATTATGAGATCCCAGTGGTTGCTAGTGTTATTTATCATTGTTTGAGACAGTGTAACACAGGGGGTGTCCTGGTCCTGAAGCTTTAGGGGCTCTTGGCTAGTGCTGTCGCCGCGGACTGTGCAGGGTAGCATTCTATCTTTGCTACCAACAGAGCTGAGTTGAGTTGAGCCGAGTTCAAGAACTGACATCACTGTACTCGGTGCATTCCTATAACGAAGTGTTGGAATAAGAATATTACAAGTAGAAGACTGATTAAACGTCCGTCTTGCCTTTCATCTGAGCGTCAAGTGTCGGCCAGATCCCCTCGTCCCTCTTCACGGCATCAGTCTTACCATACTGTGATGATCCATTTGCTCCTTAGAATTTACCACAGACAAAAACAATGAGCCATCTCACGGAGGATTGGAACCCAGTGTGAGTCAGATGAGAGCCTCAGGTTGTCAAATGCTGAAATCAAACTTTCCAAACATAATTAAACAGCAAGTGTTGACTGATGTAAACAATTCTTCTACTTCGCGATCACCGACTTTAATCTCCGAGGGCAAGTTCTGGCTGTTCGTTCACTTCTGGACTTTTGTTTCATAACCTCAGAGTTTCATGCACATCTGTTTTACAAATCTGGTTTTTGTGTGCTTGCATGATGTTGTTTCCGTTCCTTGCCTATTAGGCAAATACATTCTTTCTTCAAAGGAGAACCCACATTAGTGGGCTCTTACGACATGCGTGCTATGGAGGCAGTAGCTCCATTCCTGTTTCCCCCACATGGGGGCGCTGACACTTACACGAGGATCTACAGATATCATGGCGCTATGTGGTACATGGTTTCTGATAAAATCTATCTGTTTTCTCATTACAGAAACGGCAACTCCAGGGAACAGTGCGTCATGCCCAGATCAACGTTGGAAGAAGACTTGGCCAAAGACCCGAATCAGATTCTGCAAAGCTGACCACCCTGTACTACTGCTGACCCCAGTCAAGCAACTTGTATACTACAATGTTGTATTAGCCAGTCGCAATAAAATAAATACCTTGTCACAAAAGTCTTCATTTGTACATCAGTCTTCCACAAACACACACACGTCTACACGCACCATAAAGAAAACACAGCATACACACGTCTACATGCACCATAAAGAAAACACAGCATACACACGTCTACACGCACCATAAAGAAAACACAGCATACACACGTCTACACGCACCATAAAGAAAACACAGCATACACGTCTACACGCACCATAAAGAAAACACAGCATACACACGTCTACACGCACCATAAAGAAAACACAGCATACACGTCTACACGCACCATAAAGAAAACACAGCATACACACGTCTACACGCACCATAAAGAAAACACAGCATACACGTCTACACGCACCATAAAGAAAATACAACATACACGTCTACACGCACCATAAAGAAAATACAACATACACGTCTACACGCACCATAAAGAAAACACACGCCTGGCATGTGATACATTGTTATATAACAGTGGTTGTCAAACTTTCTAGTGCCGTGACCCTTTAATACAGTTCCTCACGTTGTCATGACACCCAGCCATAACATTATTTTCGTTTCTCCTTCATAACTTCAATGAATATGTGTTTTCCGATGTTCTTAGGCGACACCTGTGATAGGGTCGTCCGACCCCCAAAAGGATCACCACCCACATGTTGAGAAGGCCATTCTATGAAATTGAGGTATAAATCAAGCAAACTACTGAAATCAGATCTGTTTAAAAAAAAAAAAAAAAAAAAAGCAGATATTGCAGCCTGGCAGAAAACCACAACCTAACTTGCTACACTTTTAGAGTAAAGGCAGAAGAAGAAAACAAAAAGCGAATACAGCAGACCAATCTCGCAAGCAAAATACGTTGTTCTATGATATCAATACTTTAAAAAATCCATATGTCTGTCTGTCTGTCTGTTTCTTTCTCATAAGAACTACTCCCAAACGGTAATATGTAGAGGGATGAAATTTTTAGAACTCATTCTAGCTACAAATGTCTATTTCAACTGTACTTTTTGCAACAAGGTTTCTACGCATTTTTGACAATTAACGTAACAGTCACTAAAATTATGCTTTCTCCTATGTGCTGACCTGCTCAGCCGTATTTTCTGAATGCACTTTTTTTGGACAATACCTGATTTGTGTCCCCTAGGCATTGCAGTGTAACAGATAACAAGTAGCCGAGCCAGTGCGCACTCGGTTGCTTGGTATGCTGCGATGTTATGAAGTCTCAGGCCGTCATTGACTCCTTCAATACATATTCCTCTAGGTCTCAATCTGCCTATTAGTTTTTCCATTTCCATGTTGAACACTCTCGCCGCGAGCATCTTTAAGGTAATTCTCACTATGTGAGAACCATTTCCGTCTTTCTTTTCTAATTAATTTACGTTATCGCAATCGAGGTTATGAATTACCTAGTTTCGTCCTTTTTAGGACGAAATTTTTTGTTTTTTGAAGCCCCACCCTGGCTTTTGCTAGGGGACGCAATATAGGCAGGCCATAAATATGCACAGTTGTATGAAAGCGGTTTCTGGGACCTCTCCACTGTGATCCTCATACACATGGTGGCACTTTGTGTCATCGGGTGTTTGTCGCTTGTGTGATGTCCTGGTGGGGTAGAAAGTCAGTCCGTCAGTCAGTTACGGCACACTGGGAATTTTCATGCCTGATCAGTTATCCGATAAAGCTGCAGCCACGGGTACCTCTGTTTGCTGTTCCAGCGAGGAGCTAGGTATAATAACTTATATCTCCTTCTCTGAGGCGGCTTAGGCATGCTTCACCGTACTTTACTCCCATGTCACCCAAACATGTGAATGCCAGAGACTCGTCATTATCCACCAACCTAGTTCCCACAGCGTTAATGATATCTGCTATCTCGAAAGAAAAAAAAATCCTAATTTATTTAACAAGGTGTATTGTTTCAAAGGGAGTCGCCGTGGCCGAACGGCTAGACGCTCGCCGTGGATCGGAAGGTCGTGGGTTCGCTTCCTGGCGGAGCCGGACTTTCTTCAAAAATGACCTTGGCAGTCCCGGGAAAGTGAAGGCGGCCGGCGTGATACTGACCACATCATCCATCTTGTGCCGATTGGCCTATAAAAATATAGGTCTAGCCCTATATGCCCTACGCCTCAAGGCGTGGAAAAGGTTCCTTCACTTTTTTAACTATTGTTTTAAAAGACATTTGACTGCTCAAGGCACGACATTAGTCTATTGTCGCTTGATATCCACCTATATTGCTGTGTGGTAGTGAATCATGGAAAGTGAACACACGTAAAGAACGGGCAGGCAACAGAAATGGATTCCTCAGACGAATGTTAAAAATCCCTTAGACTGCCGGAATAGCTGACGAGGATTGCTTGAAGGAAGCTAATGAAAACAGTTCAATGTATTTACACCTATACGCATATGACAAGGAGAGGGGAAAAAAGGTATATCAGCGAGCTTTACGATTTAAAAAACACATGAAAACATGAACATAGCGGCTATAGAGCCTTCGTCAGCACATACATAAATAAAACAAAACCACACGAATACACAAAATAAATCACCTAACTCACGTATTCAAATGTACTGCCAGTGCAATGAAAAGAGCACACTGAACCAGAAAATAAACACCCGAAGAATGCCAAGGACCATAACTCAAGAAGTTTAGATGCAAATATGTTCACAGTTCTGTCCTTTGGGTGTTAAAGTTCCCAAAGTGTAAATTAGGTAATTTTCAATAGACTAGAGGACTTTATTACTGCAGTGGCAAACTTTTTTTCGCACTCTTCGATATGAACGCTATTTGCAGCTTTGACGACGTCTAGACGATGCCAGCCTCCTGCAGCCCCTCCTGAATCATGTCCACAGTTTCAGTGACATATTGTAGTCGTGCCATTATTTGTTATCTGAAGCTTTTTCCTTGGGACCTGAATTTAGCTGGGCCATAATTGTGGCCATAAGGGCTAAATGAGGTTTCTGGGACTTCTCCACAAGTGATCCCCCACTTTCTACCATCGGGTGTTTATCCCTTGTGTGATGTCCTGTGGGGTACAACAGGCACGCAACCAGTTTCTATCCTTCGCTGTTGCATGCAGCTCACCCCATGTCCTCTCCGTCATTTAAATTCGCCCTTTAGCTCCCTTTCTGTGTGTGTGTACGTGTTTGCATGTGTGTGTGTGTGTGTGTTTGCATGTGTGTATGTGTTTGCATGTGTGTGTGTGTGTGTTTGCATGTGTGTGTGTGTGTTTGCATGTGTGTGTGTGTGTGTTTGCATGTGTGTGTGTTTGCATGTGTGTGTGTGTGTTTGCATGTGTGTGTGTGTGTTTGCATGTGTGTGTGTGTGTTTGCATGTGTGTGTGTGTGTGTTTGCATGTGTGTGTGTGTGTGTTTGCATGTGTGTGTGTGTGTTTGCATGTGTGTGTGTGTGTTTGCATGTGTGTGTGTGTTTGCATGTGTGTGTGTGTGTGTGTTTGCATGTGTGTGTGTGTGTGTTTGCATGTGTGTGTGTGTTTGCATGTGTGTGTGTGTGTTTGCATGTGTGTGTACGTGTTTGCATGTGTGTGTGTGTGTTTGCATGTGTGTGTGTGTGTTTTTGCATGTGTGTGTGTGTTTGCATGTGTGTGTGTGTGTTTGCATGTGTGTGTACGTGTTTGCATGTGTGTGTGTGTGTTTGCATGTGTGTGTACGTGTTTGCATGTGTGTGTGTGTGTTTGCATGTGTGTGTGTGTGTTTGCATGTGTGTGTACGTGTTTGCATGTGTGTGTGTGTGTGTTTGCATGTGTGTGTGTGTGTGTGTTTGCATGTGTGTGTACGTGTTTGCATGTGTGTGTGTGTGTTTGCATGTGTGTTCCAGTACAAAGACATTCTAGTTATATCTTTCTCAGGTTTTCTTTTAAATACTCCTATTAAAAATTCTAAAATCCTAGCAATCATTTTCAAAGACCTTCAATGTACGTACGTACGTGCGTAACTACATGTATGTATGTAATGTAAGTAATGTATGTAATGTATGTAATGTAAGTAATGTATGTAATGTATGTAATGTAATGTATATTATGTTATATATGTAATGTATGTAATGTAATGTATGTAATGTATGTAATGTAATGTATGTAATGTAATGTATGTAATGTAATGCATGTAATGTAATGTATGTAATGTAATGTATGTCATGTAATATATGTAATGTATCTATTGCAAGGTATGTAATGCAATGTATGCAATGTAATGTGATGACGAGATTAAATGTACATGGTGCTAAATCAATATCTGTATAGTCTAACCGATTCTTCATGGATGATAAGGTGAGTATTAGCACACGCCACCTTTATATCCTGAAATATTTTCTGGCCTAAATTATTAGGCTTGAGTCAAGAGGGTAGGTCAGTTCTCACAACCAGCTTCCACAAAGATTCCAATAAATGATCTCTGGGTGGATACGCAAGCATGTTAGCTATTGAGCTATCACAGCTGCCACTAGGCGAATTACACACACACACATACACACATTTGTATATATATATTTATATATATATATATATGAGATCCTATCTTCTTTCAGTGAGTAAATAAATGCAAGAATCAAGAATTGACCCCATGCACTCGTGACATTCTCACACATGTACCATCCCCTTCTTAAGTTGCCAACGAAGAGTTGGAGGAAGCCCAGGTGCCAGGTGTTACGGCGTGTCAGTGGTTGAACGCAGGAGGGGACCAAAAGGGCTTGGAGAGAGCTTGCTTGAGGAGCTGTGTTGTGTAGCGGACACTGGACTGAACAGACGCAGTATTACGACGGGTAAACGTATCTTAGTTTAGTAACGGCTAGATTTAATAGTATTTGTGGTCAGTATTTTTGAGATAGGCTGTGTTTCCATCTAATGTTTCGACGAGATAGTGTAGAGTTAATGTTCCTTGTACAGTAGACGTTCCATGCAGTATTTGTTAAGCAGCTAGTGAATGTGTGACACGAATTGTTAATGGCGTTAACACTGCCCAGTCACACTTAGGCCATACACCTTACGTGTGTCACTGAGTCAGGCGTGGCAATAGACGACGGCTTAGTCAGCACTGTTCGACTGTTTGTTTGGAATCTTTTCCTTGGGGATCCAAGGGAACGGCTCGGGTTGTCCAGTGAATGTAAAAGCTGCTCAACGCTGGCGTTTCGGATAAGGACTGCCAACTTAGTTGAGGAGCTACAAGTTGTATTGTTCGTTGTACGCAACACATAATTGTGTCTTTATATTAGTGGTTGTTTAAATGGTATTAACAAGACATTTGAAAAAATGGTAATTTGGTTATCACATGCTAAGGCTGTTTGTATTTTTTCAAGAGACGTAAGTAAAGCTTACTACTGTACTTGTAAATAACCAAGTAAGTCGTAAAAAAATGAGAATAACAGACTTGGCGTTAGTAAAATATAAACAAATTAGAAAATGAAAACTTTAAAACCAGGTGTTAAGCTCTTTAATTTAACAGTTTCAGTCATCACCCCTTCCCTCCCCCATCAACCGAATACTGCTCTTTCCATCTTCGAAGGGTTTGAAAGTCATCACATGACGATATTTTTTGTAACTAACGTTGATACCGGACAAAAATGGGGAGCAGGAATTGTAATGAGTAGTAAATGCGGCTATTGTAATATTTACCACATGATCTTTCAAGTACCAGTACAACTACTACCACCACCACCACTACAATAACTAAAATAATGTCACTGCTATCTGTTTACCATCGGGGTACACAGGGAGTCGTCAGCCAGAAGATTTGGCGCCGCCTGGCTAGTACTATCGCCAGGGGCTGGTCAGGTTAGGATTTGTAATTTCGCTCGCCGACAGAAAAACGCCTTACCGGCGGTCTCTGGCATGACAGTACTACGGTATAACCGCCCAATCACAACTACTACAACTGCTGCTTTGAGTGGGTAAGGCAGTTACTGGGACTTAAAGCTCTCTCAGTTAACAGTTTATGATCCCCTTCCACCCCTCCCCCCCCCCCTTAATTCACCGACTACTCTTTCTCTCATCGAAGTAGTTAGGAGATAAAAAAAAACAAGTGAAAAGCAAATAAAACAGGAAAAATACACCATAATTACCAAATGAATGCTTTGTAAACAACACAGCCTAAGTCAAACGCAATGTAAGACGAAATAATAAAAAAAAAAATAAATAAAATAAATGGATATCTATACAAATTCAACGTAACCAAGCAATCGGAAAGTTTGAAATAAAATCACAAGTAAAATGGTCAAATTTGATTATCAACTGTTTTACCCACATACCTGTACACTTTTTTTAAAGGATTTAGGGCCGCATTGCTAGTGCTGTCGCCACGACAGTGCAGGTGAGGATTTTATTTTGCACCCGAATAAAAAAAAAATATTTAATGCCGTACCGGCGATTCGAACCTTGGTCTTCCGCACGGGAGCCCAGAGTTCTAACCATTCAGCCAATCAACCACTCCTTCTGAACAACGAAAAGATAACAAAACTATATTGAGATGTATGTCCCGACTACAGTGTCTCGATTTTAACACGACTCGAAACCGCATGCAATTGTTTTCTCATAGACAGAAATCCCAGATATAAACTTCAAGTATTATTGAAACGGCACAACAATAGAAATCGAACGTGTCTAACACGGATAATGTCGCAATCATTGCCTGCGCAGACATAGAAATAATCTTTGATGCCACCTCCCCCAAAGAAAAAAAAATCCAGTGACTACTCTTTAAGTCACTGAAGGTTGTTTGAAAAGAAAGAGAATAAAAAATTGTGTCTGATATGGTTATTGGTGATATCATTGCCTGTGTAGATATAGAGACAGTCTGGTTTGCTGTACCACGCCGGCGAATGGTGGAAGTCGTGGGTTCCTACTACCGCGCATGCGCATTTACGAACGTGGCTTCAATTAAATGTTACTAAAATGAAAATAGTTTCCTAACAAATGTCACCACCTATTTCAAACCATGACAGGTTCCTGTATCAAAACAAACAGTTCCTGAAAATTTCAGCCAAATCGGTTTAGTAGTTTCTGAGTCTATAGGTAATAAACAAACACACAAACACACACACACACACACACACACACACACACACACACAAACACACACACACACACACACATATATATATATATATATATATATATATATATATATATATATATATATATATATATATAGATATGCATTTTGGTGACATGTGGCGTTTATAGTTATCTCTTCGCAAAGTTAGCGCTAGGTTATATAGGTAATTGTTCTCTTAAAAATTAGATTTAGCTATTGAGTTGATTTCTTAATTTATGATGACGTTGCTGGGATGGCTCCCTTAATTTGTGACAACATGATCGAAATTATCTCTTAATAGCTTAATAGTAGATAGCTAGATCCAGATTTAACTTGTATAAATATAGAGGCTAGTTTGTGATCGTGTGTTACATTGTGTTGTTATATGCATTGACTAAATGTCTTTAGAATTAATAACTGTTTTTGTTAGGAACACGTGGCGTCTAGACGAGTAGGCTAAACGACAAAGACAGTGTATAAGTAGTACATGTGGAAATTGTGTGCGGCAGGCACAGGGAAAAGTTAATAAATATATTTTTTAGTCATCACCTTTATGATCAGTAGGCGTCAGAAAATGGTGGCGTATTTGTGACGGGTATTGATATCATTGGTAGCCACAGAGGGAAGTGTTATCCTCAGATGCGTACAGGTCACAAAGAAATGTAGATGTATTGTTCTCTCAAGTGACTGACAGGATAAGGAATATCAAATTTAGATAAATATTGACCTCACATATTGGACTGATTCTCAATAGAGATTTACATATGTGACTGACCCTCGATAGAAACTATCTTACGTCTAGGTAACTGAATGTTGGCGATATACGTGGACGACTTCTGACTGGTTAAAAACAGGACATCTTAGAGTTAGGTAACCAAAGGTTGACACAAATATGGGAACATCCCATACCCGGTTAGAGATACTTGACTACAGACTGAGATAATGAGCTTAGACGTCTGTTGTCAGGAAGTATCTATTATAAGGAGGGGCGGATGTCAGAGGCCCGTTCGGCTGCTGGATGAACAGAGTTGATAATAGTGAATCATCACGTATGAGCGAGTTGACCCTCAGTAGAACTCAGTGCGAGATCGGGCAGTTTGGCCACGAAATAAACTGGATCGGCTGAATTAAACAAGGCCCAAGTCCCACTGCTTGTTGTTGTTATCGATCCAGCGGCGCAAAAACTTTCGCCCTTTGGCCCAATGCCATGTAGTGGAATTTACATATTTTCACAAGCTGTTCTTTTCCTCCGTACAGGGTTTTCCACCTGGCTGGTCTCGGAGGGAGTAGCATTCTGGGGATTTTCTAGGTTTTAATTTCTTCAGGGCTTGTTCTAATTCATCCATGCTAAACTCATCTTCAAAAAGGGAGTCGTTGGCTGTTGGAGCTCTCTCTTGTTTCTTTAACTGAGATAGCTGTATTCTATCCAATTCTGTGCGTTTACCTGCTTTGTTAACCGAGGCAAAATAGTGACTGAAATGGTCAGCTTTCTTCTTGTCTTCATTAATTGTCTTCCTCCCATCTATCACGGGTTTGGGGTTCACCCTTCTACTTTCTCCGGAGAGGTTTTTAACTAAAGTCCATTTCCATTCTGTCTAAGGTTTAGGTTAGAGTAAGTTTCTGTACATTTATCTCTTTTAGCCTTATTAACTACAAGCTTTACTCTGGCACATGCTTTATTGTATTGGATCTTTGCTTCTGGTGAGCGTTCAGTTTCGAGTAAAAATCTTGCTTTATTCCCAAAAGATATAGTATTTTGAATTTCCCTATTCCAGAAAGGTTTATATGTTTCCGGCTGCCCCTTGGGATGGCTTTCACAATTGCTTCTGTTAGATCTTTACAAAACGTGTCCACAAAGCTATTGTCAATTCTTCCTAGGAGGCAGTCAGATGTTTCCTGAAACAGTTTCCAGTTTGCTTTTCCAAAATTCCAACGGGTTCTCTGCTTGAAGCATAATTTAGCGGAGGTGCTTACAGATGTAAGTATTGGTTTGTGGTCACTTCCTATGTCATCCAAGACTTGGGGGTAACTTGCGTCTGCTAAGTCGGATGTGGTCAGATCGGTTGGTGGGCCCTGTGTAACAGTGTAAGTAGAAACTTTGTGTCCTGCAGCATCAATGGTTTAGTTGTTTCACAAGTATCTTCGATGTATTTCTCTCTGCTATTGTAGTCAGGGTAACCCCAACGTGGCGAGTGTCCGTTGAAGTCACCAACAAGAAAGTTTTTTAAGTACTGTGTCTTGTATAGTTCTGGTTTGTAGCATGTTGTTTGAGGTGGGCTGTAAACGTTGTAGGTCCCACTGCTAACACGTATTACCACGTGTCAGGAGATTAACATGGGAGGGGAACAAAGAGGTTTGGAGAGAGCTTGCTCGAGGTGTTGAGTTGTGTAGCGTAGACTGGACTGAACAGACGCAGTATTACGACGGGTAAACGTATCTTAGTTTAGTGACGGCTAGATTTAATAGTTTTTGTGGTTAGTATTTTTGAGATAGGCTGTGTTTCCATCTAATGTTTCGACGAGATAGTGTAGAGTTAATGTTCCTTGTATAGAAGACGTTCCACGCATTATTTGTTTAGCAGCGAGTGAATGTGTGACACGAACTGTTAATGGCGTTAACACTGCCCAGTCACACTTAGGCAATACACCTTACGTGTGTCACTGAGTCCCGCGTGGCAATAGACGGCGGCTTAGTCAGCACTGTTCGACTGTTAGTTTGGAATCGTGTCCTTGGGGATCCACGGAAACGGCTCGGGCTGACCAGTGAATGTAAAAGCTGCTCAAAGCCGGCGTTTCGGATAAGGACTGCCAACATGGTTGAGGTGCTATAAGTTGTATTGATCGTTGTAAATTAAAGATTATGTTTGTACTCAATAGGTGCGTGTCTTAAGTGTGTCGTAGAGTAGTGAAGTCTGTTATTAGGCCTACATAGCGAGCCATAGAATATAAAGTAGTATAGTAGGTCCCTGACAACGATATAATAATAGTGCCGACTACACTCTGGCTAAAAACCCGCCAATGTTTCCCACATACTCAACCCCCCCCCCTCCCTATTAGTGTTTCAATGTATGTATGCCGTGTCTGTTCTTTTGCACTGTCCATTTAAACCCCCACAGCCTTCTCACATCTGCTTTATCACGTAGTAGCTCACCGCCCAAAGCCCATTATTAACTTAATCTCAGATGCTTAGACTGAAGGCTTTTCTCAGGCATCTCATCTCGCCAGTGGTAACGGCAAAGGTGTCCTTACATGACCACGGCAAATTATCACTAATACTTTTCTTGTATTACGTGGACCATGATGCCACCCATCCCCGATAAGCGTTGATGCCTGCGTTGCGAGAGTATTTTACTAACCTTTAAGCCACAGAGCCACACTCTTTGTCGTCAAACATTCTTGTCATTTTAAATCCTTAATTTGTGTTTCCATACAAATAGCATGCCTTCCAAATACCAGCTGACCAGTCAAAGCTTGGGACCTGTGCTGCTGTATGCTCTGCTGATGACCACTACCTACGGATTGGAGGGTGACCCATCGCAGAAATTGGAAACTTGTGGAAGCCAGAAGAATCCCAACAACAATGTCGTTGATTTAAGCGACCCTGTCACGCCAGGGCCATTTTGTGATCTAACCACTAGCGAACTACAGAAGGTAAACCCTTTGATATTCACCCCCTCCATCCTCCCCTCTCATGCGAGCAAATAGACTGAAATGGTTGGAGCATATTGACAGAATGTCAGATGATAGAGAAGTACAAACTGTATCCACAAGGATAGTCGTAGTCGTAGACCACAAGGCAGACCTAGAAGAAGATGCAGAGATAATGTCCAGACAGGCCAGCAAACACTTGGTGTCACCAACTGGAAAGGGAATGCCAACCAGAGAGATGAATGGAGGCGGGTGATATCTACAGCAATGATCCTCAAGGGCTCAGAATGCTGAAGAAGATCCCCCCCCCCCCCCCCCCGGTAACAAAATAAATGAATAAATAAAACACGTTCTTGTATCGTTTATAAGTGTCGAGTGGTTGCGTCATCACTTCTACGTTTCACTCATAATCGTAAGGGGATATCAGGAATCAAATATTACCTACTGCATTTATTTGAAGCAATCAATGAGGAGATAGGAATGATAATTAGGAATTATTGGGGCTGGTTCTTCGTGTGGGTTCTGGGGTCCCGTTTGGGAAGTCGAAGAGCAGACCCACTTGCGGCTAACTAGCGTGTAGTAAAGATGACTAATTATGGGCGTTTAGTTTGGTGGGAATGCATCTACTTGAAAGGAAAGCAACCAACAAATCGGATCTGTAAAAGAAATGCCCATGTAAAACTCAAGTTCTGGAATTTGACTACAGTCTAGAAGTAGACGCGTCGTCCGTGGCTAGGATGTTGCTAGTTCGTCTCGTAATCCAACGTACCACGATCGAAACCCACTGCGGGCTGCGTGGATTTTTATTGTGGTATGGGACGTCGCAGGTCGACCCAGCCTCAAATGGGTACCAGGATGGCTGTCCTGGGGAAGTAAAGACGGCCGGCGTAATGCTGACCACATTACCCACCGAATGCCGATTGGTCTGTAAAAATATGGGTGCTCTTTTCAGATGTCTGATTAGCCTAAAGACGTGGAAAGGGATCTTTACTTTACTTAACTTACTTTTTTACTAGAAGTAGACGAACAACCAAAACTTTCACCCAGAGCGAAAAAAAAAAGGAACAACAGAAGAAGACTAGCATTAAAGGTCAGGTCCATCTACCCTGTGTCAAACCTGGTCATAGACCAATGAAAAGTTTCACATTTTAAATAGAAACAGTCAAAAAGTACACAAAGGGAACGGGGGTGAAAGGGCTGATGTCTCTCAGTCCCTTTTGAGTAAGCAAAGCAGGCCGAGAGAGGGATCATAATGCTTGAGAATATGGTGCTAGGTCCAAGCTTTTAGTGATCGTGAACATATCAAGCCAGTCGTCTTTACTTCCTTGAAAATTTCCTGGCACACGTTGTAGACTGGGTCGACATGGAAACCCTTAAGTCAGTTATAGAAAATCCTTCCTTAGTTTGACTGGAACCCGAGACATTCAACTGCTTGTTAGTACCTGTCCGTCCTTCCAGACGATAGTGCTATATTGTGCTATGAGAAGGCACGGGACTCACAGCCCAGGGCGATGGCGAGTGTCACTAGCCAGAGCCGCCTGCGTTAAGAAAATTTTTCCACAGTTACAACAGGGGATTTCAGAACCGTTGTTGCCATCCCATTTATTTAGTCTGTTTTTTCTCAGAGGCCAAACTCTCATCCATTCTGCAATGTGTTTTGTTTTCTTGCATTCTCTTCCTGATCTGTCCCTCCACACGGTCCATGGCACGTTGTTCCCACGAATAGACCTCAATGCCTATATCATTCGTACGCCACTTGCACACATCTTTATATCGTAGTAGAGGGCGTTCCCGACATCCTCTATCCATGTGTCATTCACCAGAGAGGATGTCCCAGATCAACAAATATATCCTGTAATTCATCATTCACCTCCACCAACTCCTCTTCCCCAGTTACGTCTGTTTCTGGAGAAGGATCTGCAAATCAATGCTTCGATTGAATTGCCTCCAAGAATCAACACCAGCTTCATCCACTCGGCAGATTTGATGCTGCCACCAAAGGTTGATGTGCTCAAATACCTGGACACACCTGGAGGTAATACCTGTGTGTCACGTGGGTCAACAAGGCACCACCTCCCGCACAAGCGCAACACTTCTCTAATATCATCATCACCTTCATCATCAGGTGCTTTGGCGATTGACGTAGACTATCGTACCTCTCCAAATCTGCGATCTTAAACTGCGTGCATAAGTTTGTGTGTTGACACCCTTCTATGCCACGACTAAAGGCTGAAGAATCTCTTCCTGTTGTCTTTAGCTGCCTCTTTTTCAACATTTCTTTCTAGTGGTCACAACATGTTCCACTTTGTCGGAAAATGTTGCAGTTTCCTTTGTGTGTGTGTCTGTGGGATAAGCTATCTTCGTGCACTCACCTCTTTCAAAACATCACGGTTGCACATTTTGGCTGTCGAATGAATTCTAAGGAATCTTCTGCAACACCACATCTCTGTGCTCCTCAAGAAATTGTTTGGCATCTTTATTATTGTCAAGGATTCACAGTCATGTGTTAAAACCCTTTATATATTCACAGTCATGTATTAAAACCCTTTATATATTCACAGTCATGTGTTAAAACCCTTTATATATTCACAATCTTGTGTTAAACCCCTTTATATATTCACAGTCATGTGTTAAAACCCTTTATATATACACAGTCATGTGTTAAAACCCTTTATATATTCAGTCTTGTGTTAAAACCCTTATATATATTCACAGTCATGTGTTAAATCCCTTTATATATTCACAGTCATGTGTTAAAACCCTTTATATATTCACAGTCATGTGTTCAAACCCTTTATATATTCACAGTCTTGTGTTAAAGCCCTTTATATATTCACAGTCATGCGTTAAAGCCCTTTATATAATATGCAGGAATTATATTGTCCTTTACACCAATGCCATTGATTTAT
Source organism: Candidula unifasciata (assembly GCA_905116865.2). Taxonomy (NCBI): domain Eukaryota; kingdom Metazoa; phylum Mollusca; class Gastropoda; order Stylommatophora; family Geomitridae; genus Candidula; species Candidula unifasciata. The sequence goes on from CAJHNH020004779.1 coordinate 49,130, forward strand.
TCAAGAACATTTTCTTCCTTTCATAAAATGTCATTTTAGTCTGTCTATTCTATTGTGGACTAATTCTCTGGCACTTGGTGGCTGATACGTTAAACGTTGGTGAGTCACAAGATGTTCAATGTAGCCTGTCTATTCTATTGTGGACTAATTCTCTGGCACTTGATGGCTGATACGTTAAACGTTGGTGAGTCACAAGATGTTCAGTTTAGCCCGTCCATTGTTGTGTGGTCTAATTCTCTGGCACTTGGTGGCTGATACGTTAAACGTTGGTGAGTCATAAGATGTTCAATTTAGCCTGGATCGACCTGGCATGCTAGATCAATTGTAGAAACAATCCTCGAAGGGATTTAGATAAATGACCCAGAGATCTGCGTCAGGCCACACAACGACTGAGCATCGAAGACTCCATTTGAATCAAGTATAAACGTACAAGTAGATATAGTCAGTTGACAAGACCTACAGGGACTTCAAACACGATGCATTAAACAGAAAAAGGAGTTTATAGGCTGATACATGATATCTTATTGCGATGGAGACAAACTACACAAGCTCACAAGGAACTGCAGATTTCTAGACAATGAATATCGCCCGCAAGGAATTCTCTTTCATTGGAAACACACATACACGCACTTACACACTGCACAACACAGACACTACACACACAGACACACACACCACACACACACAGACACACACACACACCACACGTAAACTGCATGGAAATATGGTGTACGTCTTACTAGTTTTATGAGAGGAATTAACGGACATGTTCTAGTCTGAAGGAGGGGAAAAATAAAGAAGAGCAGGAAGGAGACGAACAAAGTATAGCAAAGAGGAGAATAAAAAAGAGAGAAAGCAGCAGCAGCCGCGGATGCCACAGCAGTAGTAATATTAGCAGTGTAGCAGCAGTAGTAGCATTGCAGAAATGAAGTAGAAACTATACCACTACTGAAGATGTTAACAACATGACTATTGAATCAACTTGTTGACAGCCAAACAACCAATCAGAAAGGCCCGTGTGGTTGTTTCGAGAGGAGACAAGAATCCGCCTGTTTTTGAAGAATACGTTTGTTCGCCGCTTCCGAACGTCGACAATTGTTCATTGTTGGTGTGGAAGTCCAGAAGGAATCCTGTAGATTTTGCCTACAGGTAAGGTTGACCAGAGTTGTTGTCCTCTTGCTGTGAGCTTGTCATCTTCTGTCTTCTAACGCCCTAGGGTGCAAGGGCTTTCAACCAACTCACGCCAAGTGGTTCTATCCTTCGCTATCGTATGTAGCTCTCCCCTTGTCCTCCCGAACATTGTAACTGCACTCTCTAGTCCCTTCTCCGTGAGTTGATTGGTCACACTGTATTTCTATGCTCTTGTGGGTTTCAGTGCAACGATATTCTAGTTATATTGTTCTCATGTTGTCTCAACGCGTGTCCTATCCAACACCAGCGTCTTTTCTTCACCCCTTGGTCCAGTGGAATTTGTTTAGCTGTCTCGCAAAGCTCTCCATTAGTGATTCTATCATACCATTTAATTCATTGTATTATGCAATACAATCTTACACACTCAACACACACACACACACACACACGTATACACTCTTGCATTCTCATACATGCACACTCATATACAGACAAACGTAATACATACATACACTCACCTACATACATATACAAACATAAAACACTCATACATACATACATAGAAATACATGCACAAACATAAAACACACACATACATACATAGACATACATGCACACACATATTCCGTACATACACATCTACACATGCATGCATGCATACACACACATACAATCACATATACAGACACCCACATACGCCTTCACCACACATATATACTCACATGCATAAATACACAAACATGCATGCATACATACACACACACATTAATGCATACATACATACACACATCTATGCATACAGTGACATCTTTACACACATACATACATAAATAAACACACATACAAAGACATACTTACACGGCTTCATATGCATACATACACCCACATACATTACACATACATGCATGCATACACACCTTTACAAACACACATACAGCTACCCATATAATACATACACACATGCATACCTGCATACATACAAACTTGCACATATTATATACACCCACACCGACAATCACACATACACAATCACACAAACACCCACATACTTTCAACATACATTCATAAATACACACACTTACTAACCTAAATATAGTTACAAATATCCACATACACACACACCCACAATCACACACACACAGCCAGATAATACATACATACTTACATACATATATGCATAGATACTTTTATACATACATAGGTACACAACTATAATGATACCCATACACATAGCTACATATATTTACATACATCCACATAAATACATGAATACACACACATACACCCACATACTTACACAGCTTCATTTACATATTTTCTCATACATACACATACAAAGATATGTGTAATATATACATACATGCACCTACATACACATACGCACACATACATACACCCACATGTATACATACATAGGCTACCCCTACATGCATACATAATACATAAATCCATCCATCCATCCATCCATCCATCCATCCATCCATCCATCCATCCATCCATCCATCCATCCATCCATCCATCCATCCATCCATCCATCCATCCATCCATCCATCCATCCATCCATCCATCCATCCATCCATCCATCCATCCATCCATACATACATACATACATACATACATACATACATACATACATACATACATACATACATACATACATACATACATTCATACATAGATGCATACTTGCATACATAATACACACACACCCACTATCACACATACACTCATATACAATCACAGATACACCCACATATAGACACCCATCTACTTACAACACACATACATACAAATACACACATACTTACAAACCTAAAAATACATAAATATATCCACATACACACACACACAAACACACACACACACCAACAAATTTTTATCTGAAACTAGGTGTAAAGCGCGATTTTGTAGAGAATTGCCGTTTTAAGTTAGATTTGGAGCAACCATCCCAAATCGTGGAACAGTATCGATATGGGCTTAAATGTAGGATACATAAAATATTTTTCTTGTACTCTGATCCAGAAAGTGCTAAATTTGGGCTAACTGATAAACTTGTGCTACTTTCTTGGTTATAGCCTGAACATGAGAACAACAAGTTAAATTGCTATCAATTGTAACGCCTAATGTTTTGTGTTCATTAACATTACTAATAAGTAATAATGTCAACATAGAGCTCAAGTGGAGGCTTGTTTAAGTCTAATGTCTGTAACTTTTGTCTGGTTGCTATTACCACAGATTTA
>CAJHNH020004779.1:57500-160000 GCA_905116865.2 Candidula unifasciata
TGTTGATGGGTGGATCGCCAATTCGAGTTGTTTACAACATCTAGAGAAGATAGTAACAATTAATTAAAATGAAGCAAATAGCTGAATCCTAAAAAAATGAAACACAAATTCGAGTAGATTTCACAATTCAAGCTGAGTTTGAAACGATTAAACAAACACTGCTTTCTAATGGATATCCAGGTGGTTTTATTAAGTGCCATTGCCAGCCGCCTAAACCAGTTACCTTAGAAATGTCGGTGCCAAAAAAAACTAGCTGAACATATTCCACTATGGTTGGTAAAAGCAATGCAGAACACTAACACCTCAACAACAACGAATCAGGTGACTTGTCGAAATAATCCATCATCAGCAATTGAGTGCCATATTCTAAATTCCGGGCACATCATTTACAGGGATGATGCATTCCGAATTATTTACAATTCGGCTAACCGTAGATTACTTCGATACGCGGAAGCTTCAGCGATTGGCAGATTAAAACCGGAACTATGTAGGCAAAAAGAAATGGTCGTTGCCCTACGCTTACCTTGGTGAAACAGTTTAAAATCTACTCGAATTTGTGTTTCAGTTTCTAGGATTCAGCTATTTGCTTCATTTTAATTAAATGTTACTGTAGTTTGCACCTGATGAGATACAGCGAAATATGCCAAGCAATAAATTGTGCAGTCTATTGTTTGTGTCTTCTTTGTTCAAATTCACATCGGGGAAACATTGCTTTGATCTAGAGAAGAGGCTGGTCGAGTGTTTAAGATATCTCTAGGCTCTCATTCAAGAGCCTGAATGATCGGTGAGGGTAGGGATTACTTTCTGTCGGCGTCCAATTTAAAAAAAAATTATAACCTGCACAGTTTGTGGCAACAGCATTGGCCATGCTGCCTTGAATGCTCAGCACCAAGACTCCCGCTTTCTTACATCGCCATAACACAGGCAGACGGCAGTCGTTAGTTTCATAAGGTCATGTTGCCGCCCATTTTTATGTATGTCAGAGCCCATAAATGTTCATGTTGCCGCTCATATTTCTGTATGTTAGAGTTCATAAATGTTCATGTTGCCGCCCATATTTCTGTATGTGAGAGTTCATCAATGTTCATGTTGCCGCCCATATTTCTGTATGTCAGAGTTCACAAATGTTCATGTTCCCGCCCATATTTCTGTATGTCAGAGTTCATCAATGTTCATGTTGCCGCCCATATTTCTGTATGTGAGAGTTCATCAATGTTCATGTTGCCGCCCATATTTCTGTATGTCAGAGTTCACAAACGTTTATGTTGCCGCCCATATTTCTGTACGTCAGAGTTCATAAATGTTTAGGTTGCCGCCCATATTTCTGTACATCAGAGTTCATAAATGTTTATGTTGCCGCCCATATTTCTGTCTGTCAGAGTTCATAAATGTTCATGTTGCCGCCCATATTTCTGTATGTGAGAGTTCATAAATGTTTATGTTGCCGCCCATATTTCTGTCTGTCAGAGTTCATAAATGTTCATGTTGCCGCCCATATTTCTGTACGTCAGAGTTCATAAATGTTCATGTTGCCGCCCATATTTCTGTACGTCAGAGTTCATAAATGTTTATGTTGCCGCCCATATTTCTGTATGTCAGAGTTCATAAATGATCGTGTTGCTGCGCATATTTCTGTATGTCAGAGCTCATAAATGATCGTGCTGGCATCCATATTTCTGTATGTCAGAGCCCATAAATGTTCATGTTGCCGCCCATATTTCTGTATGTCAGAGCCCATTAATGTTCATGTTGCCGCCCATATTTCTGTATGTCAGAGCCCATAAATGTTCATGTTGCCGCCCACATTTCTGTATGTCAGAGCCCATAAATGTTCATGTTGCCGCCCAAATTTCTGTATGTCAGAGTTCATAAATGTTTATGTTGCCGCCCATATTTCTTTATGTCAGTGTTCATAAATGTTTATGTTGCCGCACATATTTCTTTATGTCAGAGTTCATAAATGATCGTGTTGCCGCCCATATTTCTGTGTGTCAGAGTTCATAAATGTTCATGTTGCCGCCCATATTTCTTTATGTCAGAGTTCATAAATGATCGTGTTGCCGCCCATATTTCTGTGTGTCAGAGTTCATAAATGTTCATGTTGCCGGCCATATTTCTTTATGTCAGAGTTCATAAATGATCGTGTTGCCGCCTATATTTCTGTATGTCAGAGCCCATAAATGTTCATGTTGCCGCCCATATTTCTGTATGTCAGAGTTCATAAATGTTCATGTTGCCGCCCATATTTCTTTATGTCAGAGTTCATAAATGTTTATGTTGCCGCACATATTTCTTTATGTCAGAGTTCATAAATGTTCATGTTGCCGCCCATATTTCTGTATGTCAGAGCCCATACATGATCGTGCTGGCATCCATATTTCTGTATGTCAGAGCCCATAAATGATCGTGCTGGCATCCATATTTCTGTATGTCAGAGCCCATAAATGATTGGCTGGCATCCATAATGTGTCAGGAACTGTTTCAGCGTCGGACACCAGACTAGGCATTGGTGATAATCATGATGAGTTTTGTTCTTGAACGGTTCTGCGCTCACTCTTTTGTCAAAACCAACGCAATGATACAGGCAGATAAACGGATTTAGTATTCCCTATGTGAGTTCAGGGGTCCATTTGAGGGTCGGAAGCGCGTTGGGTGGGGTAGACCCAGTTTTCCTCTGTGTTTAGGAGCCCATTTGAGGGTCGGAAGCGGGTTGGGTAGGGTAGACACAGTATTTCCCACCGAGCATAAGGCAAAAGCCCACTAATTCGGAATTTGTCAAAATTAAACGTGCTGGGCCGAAGCGTATATATATCTCAGCCTAGCTGTATACGACATTACGACAACAACCACCCTTTCAATGCGAATACAGAAAAAAAAAAAAAAGAATAAAGTATATTAGAGTTATGAAACAGCGTTTATAACCCGTTCGCCATAGAAGCTGACACAATCTGAAGTCTTATTTAAATAAATGATGTTACAGATTAGCCTGGTTTACTGCTGCCTATAGTCTTCCCTACTCCTCGAGTCACATGCTGGACTTCGCTGTCCTCGTGGACACAACTAGCTCTGACCACAGTCAGTGGTTCGTGGCCAAGCTCTGGTACGCCAACGTTGTCTATGACAGCTACCAAAGTCTCATTGATAGTTACGATTGCGGACGGTAAGTACTGCCTTGTTGTCCACTTCAGAGGCAGCTGCAGGAGCTCTTGTACTGAAGACCATTCACAAACGAATGCTGAAAGAAGATGACTTGACTTTAGGTGAAATAACACTTGTAAGATTGTGTAAACGTCGACTAGGTATGGATAGGCAAGGAGTGGCGTATGTGAGAAAGAGAACGACTAGTTTAATATCAATGTATTACGAGAACAGTTAAAATCTCCATTGACTACAGTCATCCTAGAGATAAGCCTGACGAATTCCATCGAAGCCGGAGTACATCTGCCCGTAAGGCAGGGAAAGGCAAAAGCCAGTTAAACGGTTGTACACGCAAAACTCAGGTCCGGGTAGAAGCCATGAGTCCAAGCGGACGATCAACCGGGACCTTCGTTTGGAATTCTCAGCTGGTGGACGAAGAAGGAGAAAAAGACATTTGCTGTAGGAGCCGGAGTATTTCAGAAGTTTTCTTTTAACGCATATTTTTTTATACAGTTCATATTATTTCGAATATATTATTATACATATTGCCGTTCAGCAGAAGATGTCAGATAGTATCTTCTTCTTCTTTAGCATTCCAAGCCACTGAGGTTCATCGCTGCAGATATCACCGGCCTCCTTTCATACCTCTGGTTGGCCTTCTCTTACCAGTTGGTGACACCAATTGTTAGTAAGTCTGTCTGGATATTATCTCTCCATGCTCTTATTGGTCTCCCTCGTTGTCTACGACAAAACAGCTACCGTGTGCATACAGTCCCCCCCCCCCCCTCTCTGTCATCTGACATTCCTAGCAGTTTCAGTCTTTTAGCTCTCATGATGCCAGTTATTCAATGGTGATTTCAACAGATTATGAATTTCGTTGTTGCTTCACATTCTCCATTTCCCGCTGTGTGTATCTTTATGGGTCCTAGGACTCGTGCTAGCACATTTGACAAATGTATTATAAAGCTGTATCTCTTTCAGTTGTACTCTTATGTATTATACAGCTATATCTCAGTTGAACTCGAAGTGGTAGAGCCATAAAAAACTGGTCTTAGCATTTGTTATTTTATTCTTATTGTTACTAGACAGAGCAGAGACTTTGATTCTTGCAGATGTAATAGGACAAAGTAAATGTACGCTCATATACCTTTCTAAATTCCAGTTTGTCAGTAATTGCATCATTATATCCATCTATCCACCTGCCTATTAATACACTCATCCATCAGTCTATTGAACCATTTATTTATCCTTGCTTGGATTCACCCATCCATCAGTCTATTGAACCATTCATTTATTCAGGCTTGAATTCACCCATCCATCAGGTTATTGAACCATTTATTTATCCATGCTTGGATTCACCCATCCATCAGTCTATTGAACCATTTATTTATCCATGCCCGGATTCACCCATCCATCAGTTTATTGAACCATTTATTTATCTATGCCCGGATTCACCCATCCATCAGTCTATTGAACCATTCATTTATTCTTGCTTGGATTTACCCATCCATCTGTTTATCTATTGATTCGACCAGAATTAACAAAACAAAAGTTACCCGACCAGTAGACGATGAAAACTTGTTTTCAAGCCTAAAACGTCGAGGCAAATTCCAGCCGCCCAACCCACAGCGGCCACCAACAGTTGTGGAACCTGATGGCAAAAGATACTCGGTCAAGGATAGAAAGGTATTCAATACACACACACACACACTCTCTCTCTGTCTCTGTCTGTCTCTCTCTCTCTCTCTCTCTCTCTCTCTCTCTCTCTCTCTCTCTCTCTTATAGGTGGGCTGCGTGCCCTCCAGACATGGTGTCCGCCTCGAGTGCTAGAGGTTCCGAGTTCAATCCCCGGTAGAGCTCGGATTTTTTCACGTGGACTTGGACTTCTAGTAATTCCCCCTGATCTCTGGGTAGTGAGATCGGACGCCTGTGTGCATTGTTGCGCGTGTAGAAAATCCCTTGGCAGTTAGAAATTGAAAAGAGTTGCCTAGGAGCTTCACGGGCAAAATTTGAAGTTAAAAATCTACCCAAAGTATTTCAGGATCCTAGTCTGTGCACTTTGCGGAACTTCTTCGGACTCAGACCTGGGTTAGAAAAAGGACGCAACATTTATGGGTTACTACCCATGTGCCATGATTGTCGTGAAATGATAAGCCCTTACGCATCAGTCTGTAAGACTGGTAACCTAACTTACCTGTAAATCTTCACAAAATTCAAACTTGGACTCGCCCGGAAAGATATAGTCCCTTATATCTATATATATATAGGCCTTTATTGAACAACATTATTATGGCTACCTTTTCTGGTTACTTTAACTAAACTCCACTTTTAAATGTATATATCTTTGATATATATTAAGGGAGTTATTTGAGGTTTCGTGGAAACCGATTTACTCCTTGCTCATGTATACTAGGGACTTCTTTTTGTACCAACGCCTGAAGCGTCTAAGTGACGCCATTCTTTTTGCCAGCTTCCTAGCGTCCAGACGTGTCAATCTATGCCTGTATCATTTCATTTTTCAAGGCAATCTGGAATGTCTCAGTTTTTACATATGCTTGGGTAAGTTAATTATAGTTTACGAGTACCTAAAATGATGTCTGTAAAATAGTCACTGCTGTAGAGAGATCAGTATCGGCTGTGTGATCACATTTAGTTCGACCGTTCTTGATCGCTAGAGAAGCAGATTCGAACGTAGACCTTCCCCTGTACAGACTAAATAGCCTTTGCCCTCAATAACCCACCCATACTGGTAAAACTTAATACCCTTACAAGTGTGCACTTTTTAAACTAACTATAGAAATTTGTGCATACCAAATGGGGCTAGAATTAGGTCAGGACTTTGTTAACCAGAGTATCGAGTGTGTTTGACCCAGATCAATGAATGCTAAGGCGGGCTTTGGGAAGTCTAGGGAATGCAGGTACTGACAGTAAATATTGGTGTCTGTGTGCAGAGGGAGGGGGGAGAGAGAGTGATATATGTGTTAGAACACTCTATCTATCTCCACTGTATATATGACTTGCCTTCTCTTGCACTAAACAGACAGATGAATTTAAGAGACTTGTGTCTCTTGGTCTGGAGAGACATTCTGAGGAATGAAACAGGAGAGCAGGGTGGAGTAAGCAGATGGGGGTGATGACTGATGCTTGTTCTGTCTTTCCTGTCAAGATGTTACCCTCTTGGTGATGACTAATTCTGAGTTATTTTCATGACAGGATAAATCCTTTGTGAGGAGCTGGCAGAAGTTTCACAGTCCAACCAACACCCACCAACCACCAATCAACCCACCATAAATCCAGAAACCACCTACCCACCAGCTAACACCTGTGAAGGTTCCTGACATCTCCAACATGTGGGAGATTGTACCTCAAACAGCTTACCAGTGCTAGAGCTTAGGGTAGCTCAAAGACAGTGTGTATTCTACTTGGTGATAGAGACTTGCTAAATACCAGTGCAGTATTGTGTCCTCGATGGTGAGGTACTCTCTGACTACTTGATCCAGTGGAGCAGATTTCCCAGAGTCAAAGACAGTCGAATCATCCTGAGCGGAGGGAGACATCATAGACAGAAAGAAGAAGCTAAGTTTGAGGCTTCATGTGCTTTTTTACATCACAGCTCATATGTTTCCCAATGATGACATATAGTCACCTCCAGGACCGGCTGTCTGTATAGTTTCCTCGGGATCTAGACATTATTTGTTGAGATTCTTCCACTGTTAGCTGGAATTCACTTCATTATTATATGTAAATCCATAATATACTGATTACATGCATTCATTTTCATGGCTGACTTAGGTTTCACTATGTCACCTTCTTAAGTGTTTAGCAGTTGTGTGTGTATGTATCTTCATTATATGTGTTAACATGGTTATGATAATGAACTATCATAACCTGGGGGCTTTCTTTAGTAAGTAGTGGGGGTGTCCAGCCAAGTGTGCCTAGAAATATTGTATTCATATACTGACATATTTTGTAGTGCCAAAACTTGAGTTGCCCTACTCCAGAGATAAGTTGAGCGTATATTGGCCACGGGGAATCCCTTAGACCAGTACGAGCCAAACGACTCAACATAATTATCTCTGAGTGCTGTTGGTTCTGAAGGAGAAATCCTTACATTAGGCACGCGACAGGAATGATATGTGACAATGATGTTGATCCGTTGTTTAAACCTCATACCTCAAATCTCTCTCTCATAGATGTGTGAGTGTGTCTGTGTGTTTGTGCGTGTGTGTGTATGTGTGCATGTGTGTGTATGTGTGTGTGTATGTGTGTGTGTGTGTGTGTGTGTGTTGGCATCTTTCCGTCTTTCCCAACGACAGTGCTTCATTATGCTATGTAGAGACATAGAACTCAAAGTCCATGGAACGACGAGATTGACTAGCAAGAACTCCATTGTTAGGAAAAGTCTTCCACAATTATAGCATAGGTTTTCAGAACCGTTGGTGCTACACCACATGTATTTAGTATGTCTCCCCCCCCCCCACCCACGCCCCTCAGACACCCAGTTCTCAACCTTTCGGCAATATTGTTTTCTTTTTTTTTTTTTGCTATTTCCTTCCAGATTTTCTTTCTTCGCTGAACACAGCGTATATATGTATATATATATAAGAAAACAAACTTTACAGGGAAGCATGTACAGCAGGAGTCTACCAATCATCAGTAGAAGTAACCTCTCGTCGACAAATGTTTCGGCCCACGAGCTCCTAGACATTTTCAGAGAGTAGGCCCACCTGAGTTCATGAGGCTCAGGGTTGGTTTCCTACTGCTGCACGTATAACCGGATGTTATCTGACACGGACAAGACGAAGTGGTGACTTTGCAAAAGGTACTGTGAGATACGAAGTCGTTGAGGTAGCATAACTAGAGCAGTCAGCTTACCTCGACGATCAAGTGGCAAGCTTACGTTTGGTTAACCAGACACATGTTGGACTTTGTTGGCAGATAGCAGAGGGACACTGGCAGACAATTCGGAAACGATGGACTTTCGGAGATAAGAATTTATTTTCCTCTAGATACCAGGACCAGCTCACCGAGCCTAATCCCCAACGATGTTTTGTTGCGTCCAGAGTCAGCTCGAGGCCCTCTCTGCATCCTCGCCCAGCTGTTTCTGTGCTTGTTGCGTTCATTTCCTCTTAAGCCTAGTTGTTTAATCACATTTTAAAGGGAAGTGGAAACGAGACCTCTTGCGCCTACTTCGACGGCCAAGATTCGTACTATGTACGCCTCGTCTCTCCTCAGACCAGCCGCTAAGTCACTGTACTTCTCGAGCTTGTACATATGGCTTTCGTTCATTCGCGACTCATACGGCACAGTCAGCTCAATCAGGATGAGCTGAAGTTTCTCCGCAGAATGTAGGACTATGTCTGGTCGCATACCAGTCTTCCCGATTAACTCAGGGTACATTTCATGACCAGGCAGGTCAACTGCCAGTAACCAGTACCTCGCACAGTAAAGCATCGATGGAGCGTATGCGACTTCGTTGAATTTACTTTTATAAATCTGCCCAGCCTTAAGGAAGCGCACGGGGACGACGGTAGGACTAGCCCTCGTATCGGCCCTCATCCTAGCTTAGTCCACAACAGCCGCTAACTCTTTCAGCACCTTGTTGTGGCGCCAAGTATACCTGCCCTGACATAGGGCTTTTCTGTACGCGTGGCAAGGCTCTCTCTAGGCCGATTCCCTGGCCTTGTTGGGACTGTTGCGTGGCTTTCTGGACCCGAACCTTGTTTTCGGTGTCCCTAATCTGCTGTATCACTATGTCTCGGCGCTCTTTGGCTGTGGCTTTGGACCACAAAATGGCTATCCCGTGCCCTAGGCCTCGACGGTCGGTTTGAGTGTATCCCATTATTTCCTTCAATTTTAGTGCATTCTGAGCAGATTCGATCGCATCTAGGACCTTCCATTGCAGCCCTGTCTTTAGAGCGGGCTGGACAGCAGTAACAATGGGGTCTGAAAACTCACGCAACAACATGGAGAGTCTTACTTTGCCGACTTTAAACTCTTCGGTTATTGATTTGAAAGGAAGTACTAGCTTCGTCTGTTTACAATACAGAGCCACATCAGTCAGACAAGGCGGTGCTCCTAACCACTTCCTTATGGCTGTGTTGATTTTACGCTCCATTGTCTCCACTGCAGTCATCGTCACTTCGTAAACGAGCAGCGGCCAGAGGAGCTTTTGCTTTTTTTCCTATTCCCTTCCAGATATATATATATACATATATATATATATGTGTGTGTGTGTGTGCGTGTGTGTGTATTATTGGCAAAGTGTTAAAGACCAAATTGTAACTGATTGATTTCTGCATAATTATAGAGTATTGAGCTTTCCTCTGAATAACGGTCCCAAATTATGGAGGCTGAAAATATACCCTAACAGGGCCTCAGTCACATGTAAATTGCGGATCTTTTCCGGCGACTACACAGCATACCGCGAAAAAGCTTCCGCCAAGTTAAAATAATCGCGGAGTGGAATATCCCGCGCCGCTACGCGCGGCGCCGAGCGGGGCAAAATCAGATGGCTGGGACTCACTAGCAGCAGCTACAGCATCTTATGCAGTTTCCTCCATTTTATTTGCTCGTGAGTCTCGGTCATCTAGTTTAGCCTCGCTCCGCGCCGCGTGGTATGCTGTGTAGTCGTCGGAAGAGGTCCCTAATTTACATGTGACTGAGGCCCTGATAGGGTATATTTTCGGACTGATAATTTGGGACCAATATTCGGAGGATAGCCTAGTATTGTATCTACTGCTATTTTAAAGACACAATTAAGGCAATCCTTGCAGTCATCCTGCTGCCCTAAACCAGCAGCTGATGCAATACCACACACTAGTGAGGAAATATCAGTTACTGACCTGTTCGTTGGTCTTACAGTGTTGACCACTACCGTATAAATGCAGTGAATAAAAATGTTCAAATAAGGAATACAGTCTTCACATACTACACTAAAGCTATACTTTTTATTATTAAATTAGATTCTAGTTATTGCTGATAGGTAGAATTTAGTGATACCCCAGGTCTCACTGATTTCTAGGGTAGTGGGGTAGAAAAACGAGTCTTCTGGGATAATCGCGAAAAAACGGGAGGAAATATCTGCAGCTATTCATGTTACACATACCACGACAGTTGGATATCGCCAAGTCTAGGCCAAAAGGATGTTGTTCTCTCTTATTTGATAGAAAATAAAATCTATGCCGGTGTATATACAGCCTACTGAACTTTGATTGTACCTGAGACAGCTGACCTTGGACTTATACCTGCTAAATACTGACTCCTCCCCTTCTGACACAGGGGTGTAGATGAAGAACAAGAAGAAGAAGAAGAAGAAGGAGGAGAAGAAGAAGAAGAAGAAGAAGAAGAAGAAGAAGAAGAAGAAGAAGAAGAAGAAGAAGAAGAAGAAGAAGAAGAAAAAGAAGAAGAAGAAGTAGAAGAAGAAGAAGAAGAAGAAGAAGAAGAAGAAGAAGAAGAAGAAGAAGAAGAAGAAGAAGAAGAAGAAGAAGAGAAGAAGAAGAAGAAGAAGAAGAAGAAGAAAGAAGAAGAAGAAGAAGAAGAAGAAGAAGAAGAAGAAGAAGAAGAAGAAGAAGAAGAAGAAGAAGAAGAAGAAGAAGAAGAAGAAGAAGAAGAAGAAGAAGAAGAAAAAGAAAAAAAAAGGAAGAAGAAGAAGAAGAAGAAGAAGAAGAAGAAGAAGAAGAAGAAGAAGAAGAAGAAGAAGAAGATGATGAAGAAGAAGAAGAAGAAGAAGAAGAAGAAGAAGAAGAAGAAGAAGAAGAAGAAGAAGAAAAAGAAGATACAATTATAGTAATAGTAATGGTGATGTTGGTGGTGATCTTGATGATAGTAGTGGTGGTAGAGTATTTGTAAAAAAACAAACATAATAATAACAAAGGTGGTGATGATAATAATAATCATAAGAAGAGGAAGAGTCTGTTTGTTGATTAGGAAACGTACGAAAGAATAAATGCGGTACAGAAACTCTCATCAAGAAACTGATTTCAGGTTAATTATTTGGACTGGAGCTTCAACTTCCGGCTCTCAGTCCTGACTGGACCAGCCGTCTATGACGTCAGATTCAAGGGCCAGAGAATCGCCTACGAACTGGGCTTGAACGAGCTCTCAGTGTTTTATTCTGGCCACGCAGCTTCTGGGGTAAGTTGTTATCGCCACGCCTGTTGGGGGAGGGGGGGGGGGGATAAAAAGTTACAGTGATAAAGTCAAATTGAATGAGAAAGACCTTCAAAAAAAGAATAAGAATAATTTTTCAATAATGAATATTAGAATAATATAAGTGGAAATAAGATGTGGAAGAAAGCTGGAATGACCAGAAGACAAAATCAGGAATGGGGTCACAAGAGAACTAACTCTAAATTACACACAAAGCCAGCATTAAAATGGTCTCATTAGTTAGGATCACTGTTTTGCGAGGCCATACAATACAAGGCATACAACAAAAGAGGAGAAGGATGTACAGTATAAGATAACGGAAGAACACGATGGAAAAAACAAACATCAGAGTAATAATAGGAGAAACTCACCAGGGAAGCATGTACAGTAGGGTCAAACGATCATTAGTAGCAAAGAAACTTCGACTTGATTGTTTTGGTCCATTATCTTCCTAGACAATCTCGGAAGGTGAGCCGATCTGGTTCATGAAGCCAGGCTTTGGACATCCCTGCTGCACGTTATCGGACTTTCAGACAGGGACAAGACGATATGGTGATTTAGCAACAGGTATTGTGAGATTTGGTGTTACATATTGTCGCCGCGGTAGCAAATGAGCCGACTACCTTCACGACCAGAGTGACAAGCTTGCGGTTGGTTCATCAGACAAACGTTAGACTTTGGCAATTGACAGACATACACTGGAAGAAATTATCTGTCATTTTGGCTTTTAGAGATGAAAAAGCTCTTTTCCACTAGAGACTCGGACCAGTCTACCGAGACTCATCTCCCTCGACGTTCCGTTGTGTCCACAGCCAGCTCGAAGCTCTTTTCGCTTCGCATTGTTGTTTTAGCGTTCGTTAATTATCTTTTTCTCGCAAGCACACACAGGTGCTTAGCATGTGGAAGTTATAATTACTCTTGCGCCTACCTCGACGGCAAAGATTTTTTCCGTGTAAGCCTCATTTCTCCTCAGACCAGCCACCAGATCACCGTACATTTTCGATTTTGTGTATGTTTTTTCTTTCATTCGCGACTCGTACGGCACGGTCAGCTCTATCAGGATAAGCTGGCATTTTCCCCGCAAGGTGCAGTGCCATGTCTGGTCTCAGGCAGTGGTCTCAGTCTGGTCTTTTAGATTCTGAGTAATTTTCAAAACGATGCAGGTCGACGGATATTAACTAGTCCTTCGCACAGTTAAGTATTGATGGAGCGTATGCGACTTCTTTGACTTTACCTTTAGAGATCTGTCCAGCCTTGAGAAACGGTAGGACGGTAGGAGAATACTACAACAGTACGACTCGTTTATGGTCGAGGCGGCAAAAGCAGAACTTTATCTCTCTCTCGACACCTGACACTGTAAAAAAAGGAAAGGGAACAGGAAGAATAAATCTAAAATGCAATATGTAATACACTGTTTATAACAATATACAAACACAGTATTTAATACAATATTCAACACAATGTTTAAGCTATTTTTATTTCTAGTATGATCAACAAACTGTAAAGTACTGCTACTCACAGATGCAGAGGAAAGAAACAGAGACAGAGGGACATACAAGACAACATAATCAACAGTTGCAGCTGTCACATGGGATATGGAAACTATTGTCTTCAAATGACTTAATGTTTTTTAGTTGTTTCTTAAGGTTTTTATTAGTACAGAAAGTAGTTTTTAATGGCGTAAACTCTTGCGTTGTGCCGATGACACCGTCTTGACAGCGACAAGTCAGAGATAAGTACGGTACTGGTAGAAAGCGATACAACGCCCCTCAGTTTAAATAATAGCAACACAGAAGTAATGGTGATTTCCACACACACACACACACACACACACACACACACAAAATGAATGGTACCTAAATAAAAGTCAAAGGCATATTTTTAGGACAAGTACAGAAATGTACGCACCTAAGCACATGGGTAGCATCTGATGGAAGATGTATCACACAGATAAAGACAAAATAGGACAGGTCAAAACTGCATTTTATAGAATGAACAACATTTTATGCAATAAACCCTTATCGTTGCGGGTAAGGTCAAGAAATTACTCATGCTATAAAGAGCCGGTTAAAACATACGGCTATAAATCTTGGACTATTAATAAACAATAAAAAAACCAAACAATATCATGAGGCCTCGGAGATGTGGCTTTACAAAAGAATCCCTAAAATTCTTTAGACAGCAAAGAGGGCAACCCAGATGTTTTGAAAGATGTGAGTGTTCGAAGACAACTTATCACAAACACCAGAAAGAGGCAGTCATAATTTTTGGTCATCTTAAGAGAAGAATGAAACTGGAACATGTTGTGACCACTGGAGAGATTTGTGGAAAAGACAGAGGAAGACAGCGCGAGAAGTTTCTTAGCAGCCTTTGGTCGTGGCATAGAACAATGTCAACACACGAACTGACGCACGCAGTTTCGATCGCGGATTATGGAAAGACATGATCGCCCACACCAGTCGACAAGGCACCGGATGTTGATGATTACGGTATGATAATGCAGAAGAAATGAATAATGGCCAAAGATGGAGTCCGCCCTGTTACACCAGAGCAGATATTATCAACGCTGTACGGACTAGGTCGGTGGGTAATGACGAATCCCTGACACTAACACCATTGGGTGCCTGGGGAGTAAAGCACGGCGAAGTATGTCTATGTAGTCTTCGAGGTCGAGATAGGGCGCTTTATTAATATCTTACCGCCCAGATGACGTCACGAAGTCCAACATTTTAGAGGGTATTTAAGACTGGGTTTTTCGGCTTTATGACGCTTTTAACGACCCAAACATCTAGAACTGGCCCTAACTCCAACCTACCTACGTCCCACAAGAGAGTGCAGCCTAGGTCCCACGACTGCATGCAGTCCATCTACCAAACCCCTGAAATATTGGATTCTCCTGAGACCTGTGGATTTTTCCTGTTTTGGGGTAAGATATCGATAAAGCACCAGAGATGGGAATGGGCTCTTTATGGGAACAGTCAATGGAGGTACCCTGGAGTTGCTGTCGCACCGGAGGACGGAGCTGGCATGTTCTGTGACGTTGATTGTGATGACACCCAAAAAAAAAAAAAAAAGTTACCAGATAAAAGAGGCGATGGTGGCGACCCATTTCACGACATGAACATGTCTAGTTGTCTAGTTTCGTTAAGTGCTCCTTTAACAGCGAGAATGTTGAATGTTTGTGTGACTCATTATGTAGTATAGTCTCGGATCACATAGAGACTGGCGCCGTGTTTCAGCAAACGACCAACTATGTGGACAGTGGCGAGTATTTGGGCATCAACTCTAGAGCACTGGTTCCTGGAGGTGACTGTCCGGAGACAGCAACTTTGATTAATTCAGTAAGTGTCTGAAGATTACCTTCTGTAGTGACTAAAGTACACACAATGTGGGGTTTCTAATGTATAAAGAACAGGCTGACAGATCGGCTGTTGTTACTCCTCTAGGCGGTGAGCTACTTTATGGCAAAGTAAACTAGGTTAGGCGCCCTGGCATCAAATGGACAGTGCAATAGAACAGACATAATTCATACAATGAACGACAAATTACAAGGGATTTCTTCTATCACACATGCGTTTACATGATGGACTTTGACAAGTGGTTCTCTAGACACAGAGGTACGGGTGGTTCTCTAGACACAGAGGTACGGGCGGTTCTCTAGACACAGAGGTACGGAAGGCTGTCTAGACACAGAGGTACGGGAAATTCTCTAGACATAGAGGTACGGGTGGTTCTCTAGACACAGAGGTACGGAAGGCTGTCTAGACACAGAGGTACGGGTGGTTCTCTAGACACAGAGGTACGGGTGGTTCTCTAGACACAGAGGTACGGGTGGTTCTCTAGACACAGAGGTACAGGTGGTTCTCTAGACACAGAGGTACGGGTGGTTCTCTAGACACAGAGGTACGGAAGGCTGTCTAGACACAGAGGTACGGGTGGTTCTCTAGACACAGAGGTACGGGAGGTTCTCTAGACACAGAGGTACGGGTGGTTCTCTAGACACAGAGGTACTGATGGTTCTCTAGACACAGAGGTACAGGTGGTTCTCTAGACACAGAGGTACGGGGAGTTCTTTAGACACAGATGTAGGGGTAGTTCTCTAGACACAGAGTTACGGGGATTTCTCTAGACACAGAGGTACGGGGAGTTCTCTAGACACAGAGGTACGGGTAGTTCTCTAGACACAGAGGTACGGGGAGTTCTTTAGACACAGAGGTATGGGGAGTTCTCTAGACACGGAGGTACGGGGAGTTCTCTAGACACAGAGGTACAGGTGGTTCTCTAGACACAGAGGTACGGGGAGTTCTTTAGACACAGAGGTACGGGGAGTTCTCTAGACACGGAGGTACGGGGAGTTCTCTAGACACAGAGGTACGGGTGGTTCTCTAGACACAGACTTAAAAGATGGGATAAGGGTTTTTCTAATACCACACTAGGAGGGGGTGGGTGGGGTGTGTTCTGAGCCACCTTGTCGTAGTGGCTAGGCGCTTGCACGAGGATCGGACGGTAGTGGATTCACTTCTTTTCAGAGCCGGACTTTTTTTTTCATAAATGATTTTAGCTCCCAGGTCGACCCAGCCTTGAGTGGGTACCAGGTACAGTCCTGGGAAGTGAAGGCGGTCGGCGTGTTGCTGATCACATCAGCCATCTTGTGCCTTGGTCTATAAAACAGCACCATATACCAAATGCTGAAAGGCGTGGAAAAGGTTCGTTTAGTTTAGTATATTCTGTTTTACTACAGGGGCGTCATCTAAAGGGGTATGAGTAGACTAAGCACAGGGGATTGAGTTTTTCTAAAACTACAGTGGTGGGGACGGGGGTTGGGGGGGGGGGGGAGTCCTACTACAGGATCGTTTTCTACAAATGAAGGGGATATAAATGATTACAGGGGATGATCTCCGAGGAATTAATTGGTCGTGTAGGTTAGTGCAGGATGTTCATTGAGTGGATACAATTTGTGGGTACAGCAATGATTGAAGTGGGGTATTTCGTAAGTGGGATATGTAGGCTGATTACCTGTTTTGTTTTGTTTAGTATTGAATTAGTAATGTGGCTTATCTGTGTTTGTGTGATAATTATTTGTGCTAGGTTAGTTTGGAGATACCTTCAGTTGCGTTGGCTACAACTACCACTACCACCACCATCACTGCTAATAATACTAGTAACAGTAGTGGCAGCAGCAGCCGCAGCAAAACAAGCAATATGCAATATACAAAAAAGAAGAGAAATGAGCAGGGGAAGGAGGAGGAGGAAGAAGAAGAAGAAGAAAAAGAGGAAAAAGAAGAAACAGAAGCAGAAGAAAACGAAGAACGAGGAGGAGGAAGTGTAAAAGAATAAGAAACGGAAGATGCAGAAGAGGGAGAATAATTAGAACAAAAATTACATGAAGCTGTAACGAAGTGCTTCATTTCCCACAGGCGTTCATGTCGATCAAGAAGCGAGAGCCAGAAGTCTACAAGGCTGCACAGTGTCTGTTTGAACACAACAATGGCTACCCACTGAGGCGACACCTGGCATACCGGATTGAAGAAGGATTATTCTATGGGGGAATGTTAGACTATGTGCTGACACTCAGGTATGTCTACTCACATTCAGGTATGTCTACTCACTTTCAGATATGTCTAGCCCCACTCAGGTATGTCTACTCACATTCAGGTATATCTACTCACACTCAGGTATTACTCACACTCAGGTATTACTCACACTCATGTATAACTCACATTCAGGTATATCTACTCACATTCAGGTATTACTCACACTCAGGTATATCTACACACATTCAGGCATTACTCACACTCAGATATGTCTACTCACATTCAGGTATTACCCACACTCAGGTATATCTACTCACATTCAGGTATTACTCACACTCTGGTATATCTACTCACATTCAGATATTACTCACACTCAGGTATGTCTACTCACATTCAGGTATATCTAATTACACTCAGGTATATCAACTCACACTCAGGTATGTCTACTCACATTCAGGTATATCTACTCACATTCAGGTATTACTCACACTCAGGTATGTCTACTCACACTCAGGTATGTCTACTCACATTCAGGTATATCTAATTACACTCAGGTATATTAACTCACACTCAGGTATGTTTACTCTCACTCAGGTATGTCTACTCACATTTAGGTATATCTGTTTACTCAGGTATATCAACTCACACTCAGGCAAGTTTACTCGAACTCAGGTCTGTCTACTCATATTCAGGTATATCAACTCACACTCACGTATTTCTACTCACTCAGGTATATCTACTCACACTCAGGTATGTCTACCCACACTCACATATGTCTACTCACACTCATGTATGTCTTCACACACTCAGGTATGTCTACTCACTTATGTATGCCTACTTACACTTAGGTATGTCTACACACACTCAAGTATGTCTACTCACACTAGGGTATATCTACTTACATTCTGGTATGTCTACCCACACTCAGGTATATCTAGTAATTCAGGTATGTCTGCCTACACTCAGGTATATATACTAACTCATGAATGTCTACGCACACTCCGGTTTGTCTACTCACACTAAGGTTTGCCTGCTCACATTCAGGTATGTCTACACACACTCAGGTAAATCTACTCTCACTGGGGTATGTCTACTCACTCTCAGGTATGTCTACCCACACTCAGATATGTCTGCTCACACTCAGGTATGTCTACCTACACTCAGGTATGTCTACCCACACTCAGATATGTCTATCTAAGATGTTGCAGGTGTTAGTGGGATTCAATATCTGAGGACCAGTCAGGTGAGAACCTTAGAACTTGAGCTAGATTATAATACTTTTGTGTAACACGTTTTCCAGATCTGCGCTGACTATTGGCAATTACGATTACATCATCGATTTCATCTTTCACAACAATGGAGTTGTAGAGACCCGGTGGATGAGCACAGGTGAGAAATGATTTTTGAGTACAGGGGGAAATGATTGTTCAGCAGAGGGGGGAATTACTAATGAGTAAAGTGAGAATGATGGGTGAGTACAGGTAAGAAATGATTAATGAGTACCGGGGAGAAATGATTATTAAGTACAGGGAAAAATGATTGATGAGTACAGGGGAAAATGATTGATGAGTACAGGGGAAAATGATTGATGAGTACAGATGAGAAATGATTGTTAAGTACAGGTGAGAGATTCGTGAAGATTGGATATTTCTTTCCCTGTCTTCAGTTGATGCATGACAATGTAGATGTAGCAAGAACGCTTTTGGAGCAAGTGAACTAGAAGCACAAATAGAACAGTTTAGTCTAGAGAAAATTGTACATGTAGGAGTGACCAAGGGATCGACACTCTTCCCTCAGAGCCACATGTAGATATGAATGGTCTATAGAGGGTGCTACAGCTAGGAGTGACCAAGGGATCTGGTCGAGACTCTACCCTCAGAGCCACATGTAGATATGAATGGTCTATAGAGAGTGCTACAGCTAGGAATGACCAAGTGATCTGGTCGAGACTCTACCCTCAGAGCCACATGTAGATATGAATGGTCTATAGAGAGTGCTACAGCTAGGAGTGACCAAGGGATCTGGTCGACACTCTACCCCCAGAGCCACATGTAGATCAGTATGGTCTATAGAGGGTGCTACAGCTAGGAGTGACCCATGGATCTGGTCGAGACTCAACCCTCAGAGCCACATGTAGATATGAATGGTCTATAGAGGGTGCTACAGCTGGGAGTGAACAGTGGGTCTGGTCGAAACTCTACCCTCAGAGCCTCATGTAGATCAGTATGGTCTATAGAGGGTGCTACAGCTAGGAGTGACCCATGGATCTGGTCGAGACTCAACCCTCAGAGGCACATGTAGATATGAATGGTCTATAGAGGGTGCTACAGCTGGGAGTGAACAGTGGGTCTGGTCGAAACTCTACCCTCAGAGCCACATGTAGATCAGTATGGTCTATAGAGAGTGCTACAGCTAGGAGTGACCAAGGGATCTGGTCGTGACTCTTCCCTCAGAGCCACATGTAGATCAGTATGGTCTATAGAGAGTGCTACAGCTGGGAGTGACCAAGGGATCTTGTTCTGTTCTACCATGTGCAGTCAGTTGAATATCATCGATGGAATCCGGTCCAGCAGCTTTGACCTCTCTCATCAATGTTCGTCTTATGGTTTCTTTTTCTGGGCGTCCACTTCTTCTTTAAGCTTTTATTTTCTATTTTAATGTTTGGTGATTCTCTGCTGGTCTCTTCTGAGGATGTGTCCAACGAACCGCCATCTTCTCTGTTTTATAAACTGTTGATGCTAGTGGTTGTACAGACATTTCTCCTATTTTTTTCCATCAGAGAAATATACATATATGAAATACAACTGTTGACTAAAGCTAGAAATGTCTAATGAGGTTAGATAAGTACAGGCTAGAGATGTGTACAGGTGAGAGGATGCTTACTTCCCGATGTAAGCATAGGAACGATAAATTTCCCATTTACGCACAGGCAAAAGTAAGAGGATCAACTTCATTGCAACGGGTTGATGCTATATGGCTCAGTCTCTCGCCGCTGAAAAGCTAGCTGCCTGTCGATAGCATTGCACAGGCGACCTCCATAGCTTCAGCAACGATTCCCTGGGATCTACTTAAAAACTGCACTCGTGTACTGAATGGCGCTGCCGTAAAACGAACACAGGACTTCAAGAGCGGGAGGCAGACTGCTCGACCACTTCGCTCCAGAGACAAATCCCCCCCCCCCCCCCCCCCCCCCCCATTTAGACACACTATTCTGTGTACCTTTATTTATTGATTTCTTTTGCTCACCTTTCCCGCAGGATACATACAAACTCTGTTCTACGCAACAACAGAACGACCATACGGATTTAATATCCGCCAGAACATACTAGGGAACGTCCACCATCACATGGCTCACTTCAAAGTTGACCTTGACGTGGGCGGCACATCAAACAGATATGAGACTGTAGACATCTCGGAAGAAAGGGTCGCTATGACAGCGGTAAGCTATCTGTTACACGATATATAGAAAGGGAGTTTTACATATCGTTAAAAATAAAGTAAATATGCATATTTAATTTTCTCATTTGTATTTCAGCAGAGAAATGAATTTTAATTTTGGGGGGGGGTGGGGGGGGGGGGGGGGGGGGGGGGGGGGGTTTGAACAATGGCTTATTTTTTGCAGACGTGCTATAGCAGACGTCGGTGTCTAACCTAATTGATGCCAAGGTGCTTCGTAATTCTAAAGTGTAGGGTTTGTTTGCTTCTGCAGGCGATCTGGCAGCAGACAACCTTGCGTTTTTTTCAAACAGTTGTAACGAGAACTGATCGTTCAGCGAGCAATGTCAAACTACTGAATGTAAAAGTCCCTTGTCGTGAAAAAACAAACAGCTAAAAAATTATGCGTTGGTTCTTCAACGTCCTTTAAACGATAGGTTATTATCTTCTTTAATGTGAACAGGCGTATGCTCATTCTCTGAACTTACTGCATAATGTTTTCCATCTGATCCAGTTCCCTGACCTACAATATTCTCAGACGAGGATCAAAACCAACCTGAAGAAAACAGAACTGGAGGCTGTGCACGACTTCAACTTTAACAAACCTAAGTATCACGTGGTACACAACAACGCAAAGAGAACAGACACAAATGAAATCAAAGGATACAGGTAGGAAAAACTTGTCGCTTGCCCCTATCGACATCCTAGCCCATCTGTATGACCTATTTATGCTCCGTCCTCCCATTCAGCAGCCATACCAATGTCTCCATACGCACCGGACCATCAGGGGTTGATTATCAGATCTTCGGTGTTTGCCCTATGGCCGGTTTATGATTGCTTGACCTCGTTCAATACCCACTGCCAACAGGAATTTCATCTCCTTTGACTCCTTTTTCTCAAATGAATGAGTGAATGAATGAATTGATTTCACTGCTCTCGAGACATTCCCACACGTGCTCCGTCTCCCTCTTCAGTAGCCAATGAAGAGTCGACATGCTAATAGTACCAGTTGCAACCTGACTGAAAGACCACCTACATTACACCCTTAATGATGAATATCCTCCAGAACTGTTTCTTATCACCTGCCCTCCACCGTTGAATTAGTCTTTCGGTGTATGGATTCTCGGTTCTAATGCACTGTTCCTCTGACCCCCAAAAGCCGTCACCACATCTGCTTTGTCCTAAAGCAGCTCACCGCACATAGAAGCGGCAGCTAATCTATGTCACTCTGTTCGTTACCCCGCACATCTGAATATCCTGTACACAAAATCTATGATATGCTTCTGATCTGAGTCTTGTCACGGGATACATGCTACTTTGTGAGCATGATTGAAATTGAAATGCTTCGAAGCGTGTTCTGTGAGTCTGTTCAATGACAATGCTTGAGCCACGGGGAAGCTGCCATCACTGCCTTCACCTCCATACTCAAACTGGATGCAGTAACGTCGTAAGCCAGGCTCTCTGTTTTCAGACAGTGTCCATTCATCGAGCAGCGACTGGCCGAAAGGTTAGAGGGCTAGGCGGGAGATTCGGGTTCGAATCCTCGGTTGGCGTAGGGATTTTTAAAAAATCTATTCACTATCGCAATGTCTCTTTTCCCAGCGTCTCTGAAATGCACCACATTCAGTATGTCTGCCTTGTCCATACTTCTTTCTCCACTAATCACTACAGAAACGGCCAGTCTGTCGGCCATTTCATTTCCTGTTAGCCCGGCGACGGTGACCATGAGACTGTTTTACATCTTGTGTGGTGTTTGTATTATTTCTGATGTGCAGGTCAGGGTAGAAGCATTGTCTTTAGCACCAAATACCTGCCACCCTTGGCATGAACACAGTCCTTTACTTCCCATTTTCAGTTCCAGTTCTCTGTCAGTCTGTAGCTCAGCGCAATCTTTCATTGACACGGTAACACATTTAAGGGCTTTTAGAGTACCCAAGGAGACGCCTTCGCATACCAGTTATCACTTTATGGACACCTTAGTTAAAACCATTAGGTCATCTTTGCTTCGTAGAACATAAATCTAGGGCCCCTTTCAGGCTAGGTAGACGTGGACCAACAATCAGTTACTAGGCAGTGATCTATTTTCTACATATGTCCTTTTTTCCAGCCACATACATACTTACATGTTATCTTCCTCATCCACCTATCTTCTATCAATTTTGTCCTCCATTTATCTTAATCTAAAATTGATCTTATCTACATTCGTTCTTCTCTCATTTATTTTCCCATCCACACACGTCATTTTATCTCTGTTATAATCTAAAAAAAGCTCTTCTATCAATCTCTCCAGCACATACATATTTTTCAATGTCTCTAGCACATACAGTCTTCAATGTCTCTAGCACGTACAGTCTTCAATCTCTCCAGCACATACACATTCTTTAATGTCTCTAGCACTTAAAGTCTTCAATCTCTGCAGCACATACACATTCTTCAATGTCTCTAGCACGTACAGTCTTCAATCTCTCCAGCACATACACATTCTTCAATGTCTCTAGCACGTACAGTCTTCAATCTCTCCAGCACATACACATTCTTCAATGTCTCTAGCACTTCCACGCCTTTATGCTTATAGGGCATTTAGGGCTAGACCTATTTTTTAATAGAATAATCGGCACAAGATGGGAGATGGGGTCAGCATCACGATGGCCGCCCTTACTTTCCGGGACTGCACCCGGTACCCACTCAAACCTGGGTCGACCTGGGAGCCAAGGTCATTTTTGAAAAAAAATCTGGTTCCGCCAGGGAGCAAACCCACAACCTTCCGATCCGCGGCGAGCGTCAGGATCTTCTATACACGCCTCTATTAGGCTTGAGACTGAGCGTCATAGAAGCCGACACACAGTTGCTGGTCACGGTCCCAAGTTTCCCAACGGTGGGCAGTGGATTACATTATAGTGACAGTAGCTGCGTTCACCTGACAAGTATGCTCAATTGTAGGAAGCAAAGCAATCGCCAACTACATTTTTCAGAATGCTAAGAACAGTTAAGATGTGATAACTTACAGAACTTTAAAGGCACGACCTGATCTGTGACTCTCATCTTTGTGTAAAATAGGGAAACATGACCCCCTGCAGGCTAAGCGGCAGGCGACACGATGAAGCTGTGATAAATATTTCCATTTCCTAATCTATACCAGCACAGTTTTATAATTAATTATTTCTTGACATGTGAATGCTATTTTATCCGCAGAATTCAAATGAATTGCGACTCAGAGCAACTCGTTGCCGAAGATTTTGGTAACGAGAAAACCGTGTCCTGGGCCAGACATCAGATGGTTGTCACCAGACAGAAGGATGACGAGATCTCCTCCAGTTCTATTTACGGCATGCACGACAGTCTGCAACCAACCGTGGACTTTACGACATTCTATAGCGACAACGAAACTATTGTTGACCAGGTATGTGTCTAACAAGATGTTTCATTTTATTGACGTTTTCAGTTGAGTGCTTCACCTAAAAGACTTCGAGGTTTCTAATTTGGAAGCAGATGAATTGTTAGCAAGCCGATTTGAGTGAGTGCTTAAGTGACGTTCAACCCGACCAGGACCTCATACAGAGCATAAACAGCCGGTGACATAAAGTGTCACTATTCGGACAAAGATCACTCAGGGATAGGTCTCAGAAACCCTGTTTAACCGTTAGGTTATATTCGGGTCCCGACCATAGCCGGGATGGGGCTTTAACAAGAAAAACAATGCATCCCTTACAGGCATGGCATAGTTTAAATGAAATGGCTTGCAGCTCTAGGAAGAGGACATGCAACAAATTATACAGACCTAACTTCCGGTATCAAGAAAAGATATGAAACCAAACGAAAAATATACCAGCAAGCTTCACAATATAGTGAGCACAACATGAACGTTGCGGCTGCGGAGTCTTCATCAGCACATACATAAATAAAACAAAACTACACAAATACATAAAATCACTTAGCTTAGCATCTAGAAGCAGCTAGCTCGATGTCTTGTCGGTAGACTGACTAGAAACGTGGGACATGACAATAAATATCGCCGAGAAATTCCAGGGGACGTAACAGGAGGGTTTTAGAGAAAACTGTGTTGGCAGTTCTACCCCGTAGGATATTAGAGGAAACTGTGTTGGTAGTTTTGTCCTTCAGGTGTTAAAGTGCCCAAAGTGAAAGCAATTTTCAAGAGACTTGCGGATTCTGTCGCTGGAGAGGCTTTATTCGATGGCTGTCACTTCCGTGTCGTGGACACATGACGCACAAATAATGGTATTCTTTAGTCCATAGATGCTCGGGATGCTGAATGTCAGCCAACTTCTTGGATCTTTTTGAACTATTGTAAATAAGTGGATTGAGCTTAAAGATCTTACAGTAAAATTTGAATTTCCGGTTCTGTTTTTTGTCAGATACGTTTCTGTATAATACAGTAATATTTGGAGTAAATGTTTTGTTATCATTTATGTTCAACTGAGCTGAATTGAGCTAAGTCTAGAAAGACATCATAGCCCTTAGGGCATTCCCATATGTGCTCCTTCCCCATTTTCAGCAGTCAGCACAGAGTTCCTATACTAATGGTACCGGTCGCACTCTGATTATGTGTCCATCTTGCCATTCCTTTGAGTGTAGTGTGCCGACCAGGCCCTCTGGTCACACCCAGGTGTATCAATCTCTCCAGGCCCTCCGGTCAGGCCCAGGTGTATCAATCTCTCCAGGCCCTCTGGTCACACCCAGGTGTATCAATCTCTCCAGGCCCTCTGGTCACACCCAGGTGTATCAATCTCTCCAGGCCATGATATTCTATTTTTTTCAGATTTCATTACTTGTTACAAAAAGGCATTGACCACATCTGCTCTGTTATGTATCAACTAACCACTCAACCCAGTGTTGCAGATCGATCCAATATGTCTGCTCTGTTATGTATCAACTAACCACTCAACCCAGTGGTGCAGATTGATCCAATATGTCTGTTTTGTTATGTATCAACTAACCACTCAACCCAGTGGTGCAGATTGATCCAATATGTCTGTTTTGTTCTATTGCAAACATATCCCCAATGTTAGTATTTCTCTTCAGTCCCCACTAGACCCCACGGTCTATCTTAACTTCACAGCAAATTGTTTTATGGTTGACACATTACGGGCTGATGATAATGAAGCACTCATGGGAAAAAAAATGGTTTTAATCATTCCGAATCTGACGATACCAAAAGGTTGATAATTGTTACTGCCTGGACAAATTGTAATCCATATCGGTGCCAGTACTCGTCTTCTTCTAGGAGCACATGTTCAACACACTTTTTTTTAGAAGTACTTTTGGAAATGTCGATACTGCACTGTCATTTAAATATTAGCTTCAGTTTCGGAGAGTAACAAGTTGATTTGTCTCTGATATTTTTAAGATCTCACGTCGAATGATATTTACATCAAAGTCGTCAACTTTACTTTTCCGTCCTTGCTCGACATGAGTGCATCCTGAGTCTTGACTAATCCAACGTTTAAATGATGTTTTATCCAGACCAAGCGCCAATCGTGTAGCTTCGTCTGTGTCATGAATATCCCAACATTAATGACCCATCTTAGATTCCCAGACCCTCGTGTGGGTTCCGGGGCCCCATTGTGGGGAAAACAAGAATAGACCCTCTGCCTACCCAAAAGCATGTCGTAGGAGTCGACTAACTGGGGAGCTTCCTTTGAAGTCGGAGTGCATCTGCCGGAGAGACAAGGAGCCAACAGTCTGTATTCAAGAGAATGAGATCTGTAAAACTGATGCACACGCAACATTCAGGTTCTGGAGCAGGACTGCAGTTCAGTAGTGGACGAGCAACCAGAACTTTCCGCCAGAGTGTACAGCTGGTGAATGCGTGAAGAAGAATCCCAGAGGAAGTGCTCGTACAATCAAACGGTAACCTTTCTTATAGTTATCAATTTGCATTTCAAATTTATGTTGAAACTGATGTCAATGTCACCTTCTATAAGCTAGCTACATGACATAATAACTCAACACTAATTTGTGCAAGCGTCTTTGACTTAACTACCTTGACCGACGTCTTATTTCGGCTTTAGGTCACTAACAATGCGACTTTGCACGAGAAAATAAAAATGATCTGCATCTGTGTTTATGTATTGTTGAACGAACTATAGTTGCTATGGTTGCACTCTGAGTTGACCAAATCAACAGATAGTCAACGTGTACTGTGTAGAATAAAATCCTTAACTGTGTCCCTATTTGCAGGACCTGGTATTCTGGATCACGGCCGGCTTACATCACATTCCCCGCTCGGAGGACTTTCCTGTGACCCCTACGGTTGGCAACCAACTGAACTTTTTATTGCATCCTTTCAACTACTTCCCAGAATGCCCCTCCATGGGGTCACGTGATGCCATCTACGTTGAACATAAAGATCCTGATCATCACGAACTTGGGGTCAATGTTGAAAGGTATGTAACAAAGAGTTTATTTAAAGGTTACTTTCAAGATAGACTCCCCAGTGAAAGAAGATCACGTTCCATTGATAACTGTTGGACTAGTGTACTTTGCGGGTGTTCCGCTCTGTTATTTGCTTCATGGGATGTATTGTATATATGTTTTTTTTCCGAGAAAGAGAACGCCTGTGACATAGGTTTCAATACTCTCTGAAAGGGTTTTATGTTAGATCCAGTTTGTCGATGTTTTCTGGAGTGTTGAAAGCGCTGGCATGCTGAAATATAGAACACTCGATATCAACAGCATTGGGTAATACCCCGATTACCTTGTGCCAAGGACACTTTGCAAAGGTCGACCAATCAGAAGTCAGCTAGACTGAAGGTCGACCATTCAGAAGTTAGCTAGCGTTTAAAACTATGCAAATGGGGAGAGAGTGATATTACAATTACCTTTTTAGATATTATTGAAAGATCTCGATAGTTGTGGATTAGGGGTTTGTAATTTCGATATACCCGGTTCGCATGAAGGCGGGCAATAGCTGCAGCAATGAACTCTAAAGGCTATTAATGTTGAACAAGAAGACAATGAATTCTGACTAATTAGGAGCCGCCCTGATATAGTAGCAAGACGCTCCCTATTATTATACCGAACAAATTGTGTGTTTTTTTAAATGGTACAAACATCTCTTTATTAAAGTAGGGACTTCCATGTGAAACATAGAACGAACAGTCATCATCATCATCATCAGGTGTCTTGCCGACTAGCGTGGGCGATCATGCCTCTCCATAATCTGCGATCTCTTGCAGCATGTATCAGTTCGTGTGCCGACACTCCTCCATGCCATGCAACAAGACTGTCAAGCATCTTCTCTCGTTGTCTTCCTCTATCCCTCTTTCCACAGATATTTCTAGTGGTCACAACATGTTCTATTTTCCCTCTTCTCATAACGAACAGTGGAAATGTTTATCACAAGTGACCCAAGCGGAAAAAATGGAGATAGATATAACAATTAGTGACTGGTATATTTTCATTGTTATTGAAAAAAAAAATTAATCTTTGGTCTCCTAGAAATGTTCCAGTAGAAAACGAGCAGAGCACAAAGTGCATAGTTCGGAGAGGTTTACCATTTGCATAAACAAGAATAATGCGGTTGTTGGACCTTCTAAATGTTTATTGTTGGCTAATATAAAAGGAAAAAGGCGTTGGATAGGACACACACTGAGAAAACAGGAGAGCAACATAGCTAGAATGTCTTTGCATTGGAACCCACAGGGGCATAGGAATAACCGAAGGCCAAAAAATACATGGAGAAGAGAGCTGGAGAATGAGGTTAGAAAGATGGGGAGGACATGGGACGAGCTCCATGTAATGGCAAAGGATAGAACGACTTGGCGTGAGTTGGTTGAGGTGCCTATACTCCATTGGGGGATAGAAAGACTGAAGAAAAAGAATACAAAAGAAAACTATCAGAACAGAGTTCGCTAAGCCTACATTCTACAGCTGCACCTTGTAAGAAACACGTGTAACGTCCCTGGTGAATGCAAGAGGAAAACAGATGGTTAAGCAAATATAGCATCACGTAACTTATGAAAAGACAAATATATTGAAGACGCCAACAACAGATCAAGCAGATGTAGCAGTAGAGACAAAAGTTATTCAGGAAACAGATGAATTGACTTATTGAGGTGATAAAATTTCTGGCCAGACATTTAAAGACAAATGCATAATGAGATTCCAGTGGTTGCTAGTGTCATTGATAATTTATTGAGAATGTGTAACACAGGGTGTGTCCTGATCCTGAGGCTATAGGGGCTCTTTGCTAGAGCTGTCGCCACGTAGGGTAGCATTCTATCTTTGCTACAAAGAGAGCTGAGTTGAGTTGAGCCGAGTTCAAGAACCGACATCACTGTACTCGGTGCATTCCATTAACGAAGATTTGGAATAAGAATATTACAAGTAGAAGTCTGATTAAACGTCCGTCTTGCCTTTCATCTGAGCGTCAAGTGTCGGCCAGATCCCCTCGTCCCTCTTCACGGCATCAGTCTCACCAGACTGTGATGATCCATTTGCTCCTTAGAATTTACCACAGACAAAAACAAAACAAATAACAATGAGTCAGCTCACGGAGGATTGGAACCCTGGGTGAATGAGAGCCTCACGTTCTCAAATGCTGAAATCAAACTTTCCAAACATAATTAAACAGCAAGTGTTGACTAATGTAAATAGATCTTCTTCTTCGCGATCACCGACTTTAATCTCCGAAGGCAAGTTCTGGCTGTTCGTTCACTTCTGGACTTTAGTCGTGTTTCAAAACCTCAGAGTTTCATGCACATCCGTTTTACAATCTGGTTTTTGTGTGTGTGCATGCATACTGGTGTTTCAGTTGCTTGCCTATCAGGCAAATGCATTCCATCTTCAAAGGAGGCCGCATTTTAGTCGGCTCTTACGACATGCGTGCTATGGAGGCAGTAGCTCTATTCTTGTTTCCCCAACGTTGGGGAGCCGACACTTACACGGGGATATACAGATATCATGGCGCTTTGTGGTACATGGCTTCTAATTAAATCTTTTTGTTTTCTCATTACAGAAACGGAAACTCCAGGGAACAGTGCGTCATCCCCAGATCAACGTTGGAAGAAGACTTGGCCAAAGACCCGAATCAGATTCTGCAAAGCTGACCACCCTGTATTACTGCTGACCCCAGTCTGTGAGACGACCAGCAACTTGTATACTACAATGTTGTCTTAGCCAGTCGCAATAAAATGAATACTTTGTCACAAAAGTCTTCATTTGTACATCAGTCTACCACAAACACATACACGTCTACACGCACCATAAAGAAAACACAGCATACACACGTCTACACGCACCATAAAGAAAACACAGCATACACACGTCTACACGTACCATAAAGAAAACACAACATACACGCCTAGCAAGTGAGATACATTGTTATATGACAGTGGTTCTCAAACTTTCTAGTGTCGTGACCCTTTAATACAGTTCCTCACGTTGTCGAGACCCTCAACCATAACATTATTTTCGTTGGTTCTTCATAACTTCAATAAATGTGTATTTCCCGGTGGTCTTAGGCGACACCTGTGATAGGGTCGTCCAACCCCCAAAAGGATCACCACCCACATGTTGAGAACGCCATTCTATGACATTTAAGTATAAATCAAGCAAGCTACTGAAATCAGATCTGTTAACAAACAAACAAAAAAGCAGATATTGCAGCCAGGCAGAAAACCACAACGTAACCTGCTAACTGCACTTTTAGAGTGAGGGCAAAAGAAGAAAACATCAAGCAAATACAGCAGACCAATCTCGCAAGCAAGATACGTTGTTCTATGATATCAATACTTTAAAAAAATCCATCTGTCTGTCTGTCTGTCTGTCTGTCTGTCTGTCTGTTCTGTCTGTCTGTCTGTCTGTCTGTCTATTTCTCTCTCATAAGAACTCCAAAACGGTAAAAAGTAGAGGGATGAAATTTGCAGATCTCTTTCTAGCTACAAATGTCTATTTCAGCTGTGCTATTTGCAACAAGGTTTCTACTATTTATGACAATTTACTTAAGTCACTAAAATTATGCATACGGTGTTTTCTCCTATGTGCTGACCCACTCGACAGTAACTTCTGGATTTACTTCCTTTGGCAGTACCTGATTTGTGTCCCCTGGCATTGCAATGTAACAGATAATAGGTAGCCGAGCCAGTGAGCGCCGGTTGCTTGGTATGCTGATATGTTATAAAGTCTCAGGCCGTCATTGACTCCTTCAATACATATTCGTTTAGGTCTCCATCTGCGTATTAGTTTTTCCATTTCCATGTTGAACACTTTCGCCGCCAGCAACTTTTGAGTAATTCTCACTATACGAGAACCATTTCAGTCTTTCTTTTCTAATCTATTTATGTTATCACAATCGAGGTTACGGCACATTGGGCATTTCCATGACAGCTCACTTCTTTGATAAAGCAGCAGCCTCGAGGTACCTCTATTGGCTGTTCCAACGAGGAGCTAGGTATAATAATTTATATCTCCTTCTCTGAGGCTGATTGGGCAGGCTTCACCGTGCTTTACTCCCATGTCACCCAAACATGTGAATGTCAGAGACTCGTCATTATCCACTAACCTAGTTCCCACAGTGTTGATGATAATTTATTTAATAAGGTAAATCGTTTCAATAGACATTTGACTGCTCAGGGCACGACATTCGTCTACTGTCGCTTGACATGCACCCATATTGCTATGTGGTAGTGAATCATGGAAAGTGAACACACAGGAAGAACGTGGAGGCAACAGAGATTGATTCCTCAGACGAATGTTAATAATTCCTTAGACTGCCGAAATAACTGACGAGGATTGCTTGAAGGAAGCTAATAAAAACAGTTCAATGTATATACAACTGTAAGCATATGACAATAGGAGAAAAAAAAACGAAAAGTATATCAGCACTAAATAAAACTCTAGCACTATATAAACTATTGCACTATATACAACTCGAGCTTACTATATACAAATGCAGCTTACTATATACAACGACAGCTTACTATCTGCAACTCTAGCACTATATACAACTCCAGCTTACTATATGCAACTCTAGCACAATATACAACTCCAGCTTACTATATGCAACTCTAGAACTATATACAACTCCAGCTTACTATATGCAATTCTAGTAATATATACAACTCTAGCACTATATACAACTCTAGCACTATATACAACTCTAGCTCGCTATTTACAACTCCAGCTTACTATATACAACTCCAGCTTACTATACACAACTCTAACACAATACAACCCCAGCTTGCTAACTGCAACTCTAGAACTATATACAACATAAGCTTACTATATACAACTCTAACACTATATACAACTCTAGAACTATATACAACTTAGCTTACTATATACAACACTAGCACTATATACAACTCTAGCACTATATACAACTCTAGCACTATATACAACCCCAGCTCACTATATACAACTCTAGCTCGCTATATACAACTCCAGCTTACTATATACAACTTCAGCTTACTATATACAACTCTAACACAATACAACCCCAGCTCACTATATACAACTCCAGCTCGCTATATACAACTCCAGCTTAATATATACAACTCCAGCTTACTATACACAACTCTAACACAATACAACTTCAGCTTACTATATACAACTCCAGCTACTATACACAACACTAACACAATACAACTCCAGTTTGATAACTGCAACTCTAGAACTATATACAACTTCAGCTTACTATATACAATTCTAACACTATGCAACTCCAGCTTACTATATACAACTCTAACACTATGCAACTCCAGCTTACTATATACAACTCTAACACTATGCGACTCCAGCTTACTATATACAACTCCAGGTTACTATATACAACTCCAGCTTACTATATACAACTCCAGCTTACTATATGCAACTCCAGCTTACTATATACAACTCCAGCCTACTATATACAACTCTAACACTATGCAACTTCAGCTTACTATATACAACTCCAGCTTACTATATACAACTCCAGCTTACTATATTCAACTCCAGCTTACTATATACAACTCCGGCTTACTATATACAACTCCAGCTTACTATATACAACTTCAGCTTACTATATACAACTCCAGCTTACTATATGCAACTCCAGCTTACTATATACAGCTTACTATATACAACTCCAGCTTACTATATACAACTCCAGCTTACTATATGCAACTCCAGCTTACTATATACAACTCTAACACCATGCAACTCCAGCTTACTATATACAACTCCAGCTTACTATATACAACTCCAGCTTACTATATACAACTCCAGCTTACTATATACGACTCCAGCTTACTATATACAACTCCAGCTTACTATATACAACTCCAGCCTACTATATACAACTCTAACACTATGCAACTCCAGCTTACTATATACAACTCCAGCTTACTATATACAACTTCAGCTTACTATATACAACTCCAGCTTACTATATACAACTCCAGCTTACTATATGCAACTTCAGCTTACTATATACAATTCCAGCTTACTATATACAACTCCAGCTTACTATTTACAACTCCAGCTTACTATATACAACTCCAGCTTACTATATACAACTCCAGCTTACTATATACAACTCCAGCTTACTATATACAACTCCAGCTTACTATATACAACTCCAGCTTACTATATGCAACTCCAGCTTACTATATACAACTCTAACACTATGCAACTCCAGCTTACTATATACAACTCCAGCCTACTATATACAACTCCAGCTTACTATATACAACTCCAGCTTGCTATATACAACTCCAGCTTGCTAAATGCAACTCTAGATTGCTTTACACAACACTAGCACTACCTGGCATCTTTTGCGCTCTACGACATCTAATCCGTTCTTTTTTACTCTCTACGTCATCTAATTCATCATCTTTCACTCATTGTGTGATCTAATTCGTCATCTATCACTCTCTGCGTCATCTAATCCGCCATCTTTCACTATCTGCGTTATCTAATCCGCCATCTTTGCCGAAGGTCTCTCAAAATATTTTACCATACACCAGCCATACTCCTATCACTAATTCCAAAAATGGTTGGAAAAAAAAAAAAAAAACTAGGTTCTAAATATCTACTACTTTAGTTCGCTTGGAAGTGATTATGTTTCTGCCATGTCGTCTCTAGTTTGAACACTTTTTTTGTGTGTGTGGTAATTCACTCTTCGATCTGTAAAGTTTGGCTTCAATCGATGTTTTTCTTAGCCAACGGTTTTGCCTTGACATATTGTATTTGGGACAGTCTTGGAGACAGTGATCTGTTTTCTCAGGTGCCAATTCACATGTGCTCATTGCTGATTCGGCGTTCTTAAATTTCGTTTACTGCTGCGTTGTTGATTATATCCTGTTCTAAAGCGTAAAAGGATTACTTACTTTGGTCTGTCCATAATATGGTAATCACCTTATGGAGGTTTCGGTATCTTTCTGATTGATTCGATTATTCTCTTCTTCTGCTGATAAAAGACTGGTACGTCAGGTTGTTCTTCAGTTGCACCTTCCTTAGCTAGTTTATCAGCTCTCTCGTATCCGGAACCGTATAGTGGGATAGCATCCATTGCATAGCTACCTTACACCGGTTGCCTAGATTAGAGAGTAGTGTCCGTATACCTGACAATTTGTTATACTGGAGAGCCTGAAATACCAAAGTCTACTGTATACGAAAGGAGCTTTATTAATATTCTACCCCAAACAGGGGAAATCCACAGGTCACAGGACAGTCTAATATTTCAGGGGGTGGTAGA
This sequence comes from Candidula unifasciata, assembly GCA_905116865.2. Lineage (NCBI taxonomy): Eukaryota > Metazoa > Mollusca > Gastropoda > Stylommatophora > Geomitridae > Candidula > Candidula unifasciata. The sequence continues at coordinate 91,455 of CAJHNH020004779.1, forward strand.
TAGGCTGCATGCAGTCGTGGGACCAAGGCTGCACTCTCTCGTGGGACGTAGCTGGATTGGGGTCAAGGCCAGTTCTAGATGTTTTGGGGTTGTTAGAAGCATCAGAAAGCCGGAAATCTCAGTTCTAAAACCCTCTAAAATGTTGCACTGTCATGTGACGTCATGTGGGGTAAGATATTGTTAAAGAAACATACTAAATATATCTTGATCGCCAACACCGATCAAAATTATCCCACCCAGTAAGCTGAAAATATTAATAAAACAGCAGATAAGATGATACGGGCCATGTTGTGGAGCAACCACTTAAACACAAGATTGTTTGCCACATAAAGACATTTACACACACACACATATATATATATATATATATATATATATATATATATATATATATATATATATATATATATATATATACACACACACACAAACACCTCCTTACATACACATACACGCACAGACACACACCTACGTCCCTCGAGAGAGTGCAGCCTAGGTCCCATGACTGTATGCAGCCTATCTACCACCCCCTGAAATATTAGACTGTCCCGTGACCTGCGGATTTCCCCTCTTTGGGTTATGATATTAACAAAGCACCCAGGTTTGCTTCAAAACTGAAATTCCCAAATATGCCGGAACTGGCAACTATGAAGTTCTGAAATAAAAGTAATTCTTTCAGAAACATTTCTTTACAATATCTACATATAGGAATGCATTTTAATTGCTTCCTTTTATGGTGTAGTAAATGTCCCTACACATCCACATTTGATCAGCACGACAGTAGGACACGTATCTGAGACAACCGAAGTGAAGGCGAACTTCATTGGGCAGGTACAAACCTGATTTAATTTGTGGTCGTAGACTGAAAAAACATCTATGAGGCTGCACAGTTCGTTGGTATCAACGAGAGCACAGCAACAGTGTGTATGTGTGTGTGTACGAAGGAAAGAACAAACTTTATTTTCAAAGGGTCAAACATTGGGTCCACAGGTCCCTCTTCCATTCAGCCCTGCCAAACATTCATCTTTCACACATCATCATCATGTAGCAGGTCGTTTACAAAACGTCGCTCTCATCACAGTCTGCCTAAAAGAAACTCGGTCTCTCGCCAGCCCTGCCGCCTCATGCACTTTCATACTCAAGGAGTCACTTATATCATGTGCCCATCTTCCTGTCGGTCGGCCCCTGCCCTTCCTTCCTGGTACCATGCCTTCTACTATAATGTTTTTCTTTATAAGTTTATAAGATAAGCAGTAAGCTAAAACGCGACAGAGTGTTCACGAGTTACTAAATCAAGCACAAAAGCTAAACGACAAGAATGGTTTTCACGTCAACGGAAGAGAAAGGGAGCCATTATTCTCAATAAATACAGCAACATGTCAAGGTGGGCAAGAGCCATTGGTTGTTTTCTCTCTAGCATTATTAAAGCACACAATGACACGTGTACGGCGGAAATTAGGGTCAAAACTGGGTTTTGCTAAAGAGCTAGCGGAAGCGAAAAGGGAACACCAAGGCGACAGAGAAGGAAAGAAATGAATATTAGGAACAGTAAATAGTTCCTCGCTTAAAGTGCAAAAACAGGATAGATAAAGGGAAAGGCTCTTCTCAAGCAAGGGATATGTGAAATACTTATAACCCAAGCAATGGGTATGTGTATAATCAGCTGGAAAACCACAGCGACAACACATAACCACACAGGCAAAACCTATGCAGAACACTTGCACGAAAGACAAGTTCTAGTAAAAAAAAAACAAAAAAACAACAATACGGTATATAATGACCTCATTCAACATACTTTTCCCCCCGAAATACAAAACATCGTGTTTCGCAGTTAACAATATATTAACAACAATGTGTTCAAACAGAACATGTAATATTCACTCTAGCTAGCAAACAGTAAGTTCGCCCTTCACTTTTATATATAAAAGCAAGGTTATCTACTATAAACATCTTTGCGTGGGTGGGGGTGGGGGGTGGGGATGGGGGTGGATACACATATAGGTAAAGATTGAATATAATCTATACCGAAAATACGAAGTCAAGTTAGCCAATTCAACTACTCGTCACTCTCAGTTTAAATTACACATGCACAATAGCGAACGACCATTGGCTAATACAATGCGTGTAATAAAACAGGCACAAGTTTCATTTGTAGACATCATTCAATAAATAATCGTCACATTAAAGACTCTCTACTCAATCACTGAAACGATCTTTTCTTGAAATAAAGATCTCTTCTCAATCACAAAAAGATCTTTTCTTGAAAAAAATGTATCAAACACTCATCTGCTGCAATTAAAACTTTTCAGCCCGTCTGGAACCCACGTGGCACTTGTCTATGTCCCTGCTCAGATGCTAACACATGCCACTTGTCTATGTCCCTGCTCAGATGCTAACACATGCCACTTGTCTATGTCCCAGGCCAGATGCTAACACATGCCACTTGTCTATATCTCTACTAAGATGCTAACACATGCCACTTGTCTATATCTCTACTAAGATGCTAACACATGCCACTTGTCTATATCTCTGCTCAGATGCTAACACATGTCACTGGTCTATGTCCCTGCTCAGATGCTAACACATGCCACTTGTCTATATCTCTACTAAGATGCTAACACATGTCACTTGTCTATGTCCCTGCTCAGATGCTAACACATGCCACTTGTCTATGTCCTTGCTTAGATATTAACACATGTCACTTGTCTATGTCCTTGCTCAGATGTCACCCATGCCACTTGTCTATATTTCTGCTCAGAGGCTAACACATGCCACTTGTCTATATCTCTGCTCAGATGCTAACACATGCCACTTGTCTATATCTCTGCTCAGATGCTAACACATGCCACTTGTCTATGTCCCTGCTTAGATGATAACACATGCCACTTGTCAATGTCCCTGCTCAGATGCTAACACATGCCACTTGTCTACATCTATGCTCAGATGCTAACACATGCCACTTGTCTATATCTCTACTAAGATGCTAACACATGCCACTTGTCTATATCTCTGCTCAGATGCTAACACATGCCACTTGTCTATATCTCTGCTCAGATGCTAACACATGCCACTTGTCTATATCTCTGCTCAGATGCTAACACATGCCACTTGTCTATATCTCTGCTCAGATGCTAACACATGTCACTTGTCTATATCTCTGCTCAGATGCTAACACATGCCACTTGTCTATATCTCTGCTCAGATGCTAACACATGTCACTTGTCTATATCTCTACTAAGATGCTAACACATGTCACTTGTCTATATATCTACTAAGATGCTAACACATGCCACTTGTCTATATCTCTACTAAGATGCTAACACATGCCACTTGTCTATATCTCTACTAAGATGCTAACACATGCCACTTGTCTATATCTCTACTAAGATGCTAACACATGCCACTTGTCTATATCTCTACTAAGATGCTAACACATGTCACTTGTCTATATCTCTACTAAGATGCTAACACATGCCACTTGTCTATATCTCTACTAAGATGCTAACACATGCCACTTGACTATATCTCTGCTCAGATGCTAACACATGCCACTTGTCTATATCTCTGCTCAGATGCTAACACATGCCACTTGTCTATGTCCCTGCTCAGATGCTAACACATGCCACTTGTCTATATCTCTGCTCAGATGCTAACACATGCCACTTGTCTATATCTCTGCTCAGATACTAACACATGCCACTTGTCTATATCTCTGCTCAGATGCTAACACATGTCACTTGTCTATATCTCTACTAAGATGCTAACACATGTCACTTGTCTATATCTCTGCTCAGATGCTAACACATGCCACTTGTCTATATCTCTGCTCAGATGCTAACACATGTCACTTGTCTATATCTCTGCTCAGATGCTAACACATGCCACTTGTCTATATCTCTGCTCAGATGCTAACACATGCCACTTGTCTATATCTCTACTAAGATGCTAACACATGCCACTTGTCTATATCTCTACTAAGATGCTAACACATGTCACTTGTCTATATCTCTACTAAGATGCTAACACATGCCACTTGTCTATATCTCTACTAAGATGCTAACACATGCCACTTGTCTATATCTCTACTAAGATGCTAACACATGCCACTTGTCTATATCTCTGCTCAGATGCTAACACATGCCACTTGTCTATATCTCTGCTCAGATGCTAACACATGCCACTTGTCTATGTCCCTGCTCAGATGCTAACACATGCCACTTGTCTATATCTCTGCTCAGATGCTAACACATGCCACTTGTCTATATCTCTGCTCAGATACTAACACATGCCACTTGTCTATATCTCTGCTCAGATGCTAACACATGTCACTTGTCTATATCTCTAATAAGATGCTAACACATGTCACTTGTCTATATCTCTGCTCAGATGCTAACACATGCCACTTGTCTATATCTCTGCTCAGATGCTAACACATGCCACTTGTCTATATCTCTGCTCAGATGCTAACACATGCCACTTGTCTATATCTCTGCTCAGATGCTAACACATGCCACTTGTCTATATCTCTGCTCAGATGCTAACACATGTCACTGGTCTATGTCCCTGCTCAGATGCTAACACATGCCACTTGTCTGTATCTCTACTAAGATGCTAACACATGTCACTTGTCTATGTCCCTGCTCAGATGCTAACACATGTCACTGGTCTATGTCCCTGCTCAGATGCTAACACATGCCACTTGTCTGTATCTCTACTAAGATGCTAACACATGTCACTTGTCTATGTCCCTGCTCAGATGCTAACACATGCCACTTGTCTATGTCCTTGCTTAGATATTAACACAAGTCACTTGTCTATGTCCTTGCTCAGATGTCACCCATGCCACTTGTCTATATCTCTGCTCAGAGGCTAACACATGCCACTTGTCTATATCTCTGCTCAGATGCTAACACATGCCACTTGTCTATATCTCTGCTCAGATGCTAACACATGCCACTTGTCTATGTCCCTGCTTAGATGCTAACACATGCCACTTGTCAATGTCCCTGCTCAGATGCTAACACATGCCACTTGTCTACATCTATGCTCAGATGCTAACACATGCCACTTGTCTATATCTCTGCTCAGATACTAACACATGCCACTTGTCTATATCTCTGCTCAGATGCTAACACATGCCACTTGTCTATATCTCTACTAAGATGCTAACACATGCCACTTGTCTATATCTCTGCTCAGATGCTAACACATGCCACTTGTCTATATCTCTGCTCAGATGCTAACACATGCCACTTGTCTATATCTCTACTAAGATGCTAACACATGCCACTTGTCTTTATCTCTGCTCAGATGCTAACACATGTCACTGGTCTATGTCCCTGCTCAGATGCTAACACATGCCACTTGTCTATATCTCTACTAAGATGCTAACACATGTCACTTGTCTATGTCCCTGCTCAGATGCTAACACATGCCACTTGTCTATGTCCTTGCTTAGATACTAACACATGTCACTTGTCTATGTCCTTGCTCAGATGTCACCCATGCCACTTGTCTATGTCCCTGCTCGGATGCTAACACATGTCACTGGTCTATGTCCTTGCTCAGATGCTAACACATGCCACTTGTCTATGTCCCTGCTCAGATACTAACACATGCCACTTGTCTATGTCCCTGCTCAGATACTAACACATGCCACTTGTCAATGTCTCTGCTCAGATGCTAACACATGCTACCTGTCTATATCTCTGCTCAGAGGCTAACACATGCTACCTGTCATATCTCTGCTCAGATACTAACACATGCTACCTGTCTATATCTCTGCTCAGAGGCTAACACATGTCACTTTTATGTGTCCTTGCTCAGATGCTAACACATGCCACTTGTCTATGTCCTTGCTCAGATGATAACACAACCTAGACACTGTCTCCTCTCCTTAGAGACAAGAGCTGAGTCTTTTGAGCTACGGAAATTGCGACTTCCTTTGCCTGATCCTTTCTCTTTATAATGACATCCACTCTATGGAATTATAGATGGGTAGAAGGTGTGTGTGGATCTGTCTTTGCTACGATTTAATGATGTATTTAAGCAGGACACGAACCTGGACTCATGTCAACAGGATGGCGTTGATCGTGTTGCACGAATGGAAAACACCCGGATGTGAAAACCGACAAAGAAGAAGCGGCTTGCAGAAGTAGAGAGCAGAAAATTTTAGAAGTAACATGCCAAATACATTAGATGGCAACAATGGTCAAAAGATCACATGCTCTAATTGTGAAAGGCTTGCTGATCTTGCACACTCGCCACAGCTATAGGCCGTCATGTATACGCCTTTATACAACATAATTTAACACTATCGTCTAGAAAGAGCGAAAGGTGTCAGACAGAAGGTAAGAGAATTCAATGAAAACCAATGGAACTAATGTAAGATCAATCAGCATAAGCAAGAAACAATGAGAATCAAACAGAGAAATTAATTTAAAAAAAACCCGTGTCTTCATCATCCTGACAAATAAATCATTTCTGGAGTCGTCGTGGGATCCAGTGCTCGCTGGCAGGTCTTGGCTATCGTCAGGCCGTAAAGGCGTAAAGTGTCTTAAATGTTGTCGATCCATATTTGCTTGGCGATCCTCTATATCTTGTAGGTGCTCTTCTGAGATGTAGTGCCTGTTCTGGTATTTGCTGCTACGGCATTCTAACGATATGAGCCAACCAGTTATCTATTTCCTTTCTATAGCATCTAACTAGCACTCTAATGTTATTGTATATTGGGAGAAAGGGAGAAAAGTTGGATGCGGGGGGTGGGTAAAAAGGGGGGGGGGCGGTTCGGGGGGGGGGGGGGATTGTGGTTAGGGCTCTTGAGCTCACAGATTTAAGCTATATGGCTAGGTAGTGGACACGTACTGCGCAGGTTAAGACTGTCTATTTGTGTCTCACATGTGCTTCATCCCCATCTTCAGTAGCCAACGAAGAGTTGATAAGCTAACTGTGCCAGTTGCAACCTGATTAAAAGTCCGCATTTGCTTCCCTCTGTGTTGAATATCTTCCACAAACTTTACTGGCGCTGAAGAATGAACCCAGAATGTAATGAGATACTCTTACACAGTATCAACATCTTGTAGAGTTTTGTGGCCAATGGTGCAGGAAGTATCAATTAATTAAAACGTCTCTTTCTTGGCATGGACAAACAAATCGACTTTAGGAGTATCTTGTCTACGTGGATCGATCAGGGTGCACATGAATTATAATGACGCACCGAAACAAGGCTTAGTCATTTAGGCCTATGTCACTTGTGCATATCCACCTGGATGAAGATTGTAACCGACAGGTAAATCAACAAGTAAATCAACAATATGTGTTGGTAAACTATTAATTAAGTTCTGTGTGGGCTTTATTCAATGCAGTAGAAAAGCATCCATGAAAACAATGTGATCGTTAAATTTTGTCTTAAATGAGTTTTCCCGTCTCGATATTTCTAAACCTTACAGGCAGAGGAGCAGACACCAAGAAAACATTGAGTGGTTGGAGAGCTCAAGTGCATAAGACTTCTCGTAAAAATTACATCCTGTCTTCACCATCAGGGTTGGCTGTAGTGCACCACTATCGTCTCTGAAAATATTATTGGGTGAAGCTCCAGTCTCTTTCTCGGTGCTACTCTTTTACCAACGTCCGACAATTACAACAACGTTTATTTTAACCCTGCTTCCCCCCCCCCTCCCGCCAACCCCCCGCGGCAGGCAAACCCTAGTACTCGAGGATCATGAAATTGTTAAAGGCATTCACTAACCTTTAAACCCCAGAGCTGCACGATAATATCTACTGGATGGTAAATTAATATAATCATATATATATATATATGTATAAAACAAACATTGTATAAAGATCTTAGAAAGAGAACGACTGTAAATGACTCGGGTGAGGGGTTATGATGGCATGACTAGTCATTTACAAATATGTGGAGTCACACTAACTATTTTATTTGGGGTGGGGGGGGGGTGAGACTGAAGATTCAAAAGCCCCCAAAGATCCGACGCTCTTGGCTAATCACAGCCACGATCATATCTATGGCAATCAAACAGCCAGCAACTTGCATCAGATAATTGAAACCTTTTGTGTTCTCGTCCCGAGCTGGGTTTATGCAGATTCTTCAACTGATTGAGCATCTTGACGAGCCGCTTGAGGTTTCTGTAAGATATAACTGGTAAGATCAACCGTCTGAGCTAGTACTGCAGTGTCAGTAACATGTGTAGAGTAATTCAGATTGCATACACTTGAACTATAGGAGGTAACTGGACGTAACGCTGTTGTTTTTCGATCTGTCTCGTCATGTTGCAGACAATTGGAGCCTGTATATTTCCGATTTGTTCTGCTTCTTGTGTGACCCTCAACAGTCTTCAAGTGACTTGAATTGCGTTTGACTTGAAATGTAATATTTATATTTGGTCAGTCTTGCATTGATGCTCTACGCCTAGATACTGCTTCTATCATCTGTACAGATAAATGTTTATTAGACCTACTAGCGAGTTGTTAGACCAACTAGCGGTCATATGTTCTTGAAATGTCTGTTATCAATAGATCGAGCTTCATTCACTCGTCTTGTTCTATCATAAAATGTCACATATAGCTAACTGTCTATTCCTCCATTACGTTATATCTACCCTGTACAATCAGTTAGATTTCATGGATTGAATCCAGTATGGTGTCTTTGGCTTCTCTCGTCCACGTTCTCTTTAAATTTTATCTTGGACATCATCGAACCGATTGGTTAAATATTCTGGTACAGAAGCAGACCTTGAATCTTTGTGTGTCATGTGTTATGTCACCAATAACCGTTTTAAGCAAACTGTCAAATCAACAGAGCTAGTCTTTCTTGAGCCTTATGTAAAACAACCAATAATCGTCAATGGCGAGATAGTGTCAACGAAACATACTTAAAAAAAAAATAGAACTTTTGCAGTGATGCGGTTGTCTGTATTGTTACACCAGTCTACACCCTAACTAATGAAGATGCCTGTATTGTTACACCAATTCTAACTCCTCCGTAATGTATACGTCTGTATTGTTACACCAATTCTAACTCCTCGGTAATGTGTACGTCTGTATTGTTACACCAATTCTAACTCCTCGGTAATGTGTACGTCTGTATTGTTACACCAATTCTAACTCCTCGGTAATGTGTACGCCTGTATTGTTACACCAATTCTAACACCTCGGTAATGTGTACGTCTGTATTGTTACACCAATTCTAACTCCTCGGTAATGTGTACGTCTGTATTGTTACACCAATTCTAACACCTCGGTAATGTGTACGTCTGTATTGTTACACCAATTCTAACTCCTCGATAATGTGGACGTCTGTATTGTTACACCAATTCTAACTCCTCGGTAATGTGGACGTCTGTATTGTTACACCAATTCTAACTCCTCGGTAATGTGGATGTCTGTATTGTTACACCAATTCTAATACCTCGGTAATGTGAACGTCTGTATTGTTACACCAATTCTAACTCCTCGGTAATGTGTACGTCTGTATTGTTACACCAATTCTAACTCCTCGGTAATGTGTACGTCTGTATTGTTACACCAATTCTAACTCCTCGGTAAAGTGTACGTCTGTATTGTTACACCAATTCTAACTCCTCGGTAATGTGTACGTCTGTATTGTTACACCAATTCTAACACCTCGGTAATGTGTACGTCTGTATTGTTACACCAATTCTAACTCCTCGGTAATGTGGACGTCTGTATTGTTACACCAATTCTAACTCCTCGGTAATGTGGATGTCTGTATTGTTACACCAATTCTAATACCTCGGTAATGTGGACGTCTGTATTGTTACACTAATTCTAACACCTCGGTAATGTGTACGTCTGTATTGTTACACCAATTCTAATACCTCGGTAATGTGGACGTCTGTATTGTTACACCAATTCTAACACCTCAGTAATGTGTACGTCTGTATTGTTACAGAAATTTCTAGTCATGGCACTCTTTGCAACAATCTGCCTGCTTTTGTTGCTGACGCCGAATACTTTATTAGGTAAGACTCATCTCGATTGAAAGATCTGATTTATCTAATAAATATAGTAAGATTCATTTGGGTTGAGAACTGATGTATAGAAAACATCCATCATGTAAGATTAATTTGGTTATTTATTTTAATTTTTTTTTAGAAAAGGCTATCGTTAAAATTCACTCTACTTCGATTTGTTCTATAAAGTATAGAAATCATCATGACGCTCATCATTATCTGATGCTAATCTTGTTGCATGTTACCATCACTAAAGTGATGATTGTCTGTTTAAGAAAACTGTACGAAATATCCTACTTTCCACCACGATGCTGTTTAGACACCACTATTGAAATATCGAACTATCTACAAGGCACGATGATGTTTAGACACCACTATTGAAATATCGAGCTATCTACCATGCACTATGATGTTTAGACACCACTATTGAAATATCGAGCTATCTACCAGGCACGATGATGTTTAGACAACACTATTGAAATATCGAGCTATCTACATGCACGATGATGTTTAGACACTACTATTGAAATATCGAGCTATCTACCAGGCACGATGATGTTTAGACACAACTATTGTAATATCGAACTATCTACCAGGCAAGATGATGTTTAGACACCACTATTGTAATATCGAACTATCTACCAGGCACGATGATGTTTAGACACCACTATTGTAATATCGAACTATCTACCAGGCACTATGATGTTTAGACACCACTATTGAAATATCGAGCTATCTACCATGCACGATGATGTTTAGACACTACTATTGAAGTATCGAGCTATCTACCATGCACGATGATGTTTAGACACCACTATTGAAATATCGAACTATCTACCAGGCACATGTTGTTTAGACACCACTATTAAAATATCGAACTATCTAACATGCACGATGATGTTTAGACACCACTATTGAAATATCAAACTATCTACCAGGCACGATGATGTTTAGACACCACTATTGAAATATCGTACTATCTACCAGGCACATGCTGTTTTGACACCACTATTGAAAAATCGTACTATCTACCAGGCACGATGATGTTTAGACACCACTATTAAAATAAAACCAAACAAAAGATGCCGCGAGTTGTCAGAAAGTATCCTAAATGTGTTTACTCCCACAGCGTTAAAAATGATGTGCACAAAAAAGTTGCCGCTTCTGCGAAGAGTTGCTTACCTAATACAAAGAAGCTATGCTATTGGCCTGATTGAAGAGAGCAAGAATTTGACATGAGTAGACATAACATAACATATTTACATACATTTGTTGCCTGTTCTTTTTTTTCAGTGACCACATCATTTGCATTATGTAAGCGACTTTCTTTATAGATGACTCTGCTATCTCTGATGCTCCTAGGTCGACCCAGCTTTAAATGGGACCAGGGAAGTAAAGGCGGTCGGCATGATGTGAAGCACATCACATATCGAGTACCTATTGGCCTATAAAGTTATATAGGTCTAGCCCTATATGCCCAAACGCCTGAAAGCGCGGAAAAGGGTACTTTACTACAGTCACCATTAAGAACACCGCCGGTGACATACGTGCTACCATATATCCTCCTGCTGCTATATTTCATACAACTTCTTCTGCTATTACTACCACTGTCTGCAGCATCACTACCACTACCACCACTACCACCAAAAAACTACCATCACTATTACCACAACCGCTACAGTCGTCTCACAATAATCGCTATTACTACTGCTATTGCTACCACTGTCTGCAGCATCACTACCACTACCACTAAAAACTACCATCACTGTTACCACAACCGCTACAATCGTCTCACAATAATCGCTATTACTACTGCTATTGCTACCACTGTCTCCAGCATCACCCCCACTACCATCACTACCACCAAAAACTACCATCACTATTACCACAACCGCTACAATCGTCTTACAATAATCGCTATTACTACTGCTGCTGTCACTGCGGCCGCTACTTCTATTACTACTAACGTGAAATAGAACTATTACTAGTACTGCTACTACTCTTAACACCAGTACAATTACCACTACCATTACCACAACCACTACAACCACAACCCCTACTACTGCTGCCGCTGCTGCTACCACTGTTACTACTACTACTATCACCGCAACTACTACTACTACTATTATTTTTATTACTACTGGTAATACTACTATTATTACCGTTGCTACTACCACCTCCACCACCACTACTACCACCATCATAACTACCACCACCATTAGCACCACTACTACTACCACAACAACAACAGCTACTACTACTACTATTACCACTACTATTACCACCAGCAATACCACCATCACTACTATTACTGCTGCTGCTACTACTACTGCTAGAAATACCACAATTACTACCATCATTACCACCAGCATTACCACCAGCATTACCACCAGCAATACCACCATCACTACTACTGCTGCTGCTGCTGCTGCTACTACTACTACTACTGCTAGAAATACCACAATTACTACCATCATTACCACCAGCATTACCACCACCACCACCTACCACTACACCACTTACTACTGCTACTGTTGCTGCTGCTAACGCTACTACTACTATTACTACTACGACAACGCCAACACCACAACCACCATTCAAAGATATATATATATATATATGTATATATATATATATATATATATATATATATATATATATATATATATATATATATATACATATACATATTTCCCACAACCTCACTTCGCTCCCCCCCCCCCCCCCCTCTTTTTCTCATCATGAATGTTTCTGACTATCAAAAACATGTAACTAAATTCTGACGAGATCAGCTATTTCAGAGACACGTAACTAAATTCTGACGAGATCAACTATTTCAGAGACACGTAACTAAATTCTGACGAGATCAACTATTTCAGAGACACGTAACTAAATTCTGACGAGATCAACTATTTCAGAGACACGTAACTAAATTCTGACGAGATCAACTATTTCAGAGACACGTAACTAAATTCTGAAGAGATCAACTATTTCAGAAACACGTAACTAAATTCTGACGAGATCAACTATTTCAGAAACACGTAACTAAATTCTGACGAGATCAACTATTTCAGAAACACGTAACTAAATTCTGACGAGATCAACTATTTCAGAAACACGTAACTAAATTCTGACGAGATCAGCTGTGACTGAAAATCATTTTGAAGGCAAAACATCAGCTTTGAACTGACTTTGTTTGTCTTCATTTGCAGCGAATGAAATGTCCCCAGGTAAGACATTTACCGTGCATACGTCCTCAAAAACACATCACCAGGTAAGACATTTACCGTGCACACGTCCCCAAAAACACACCCCCAGGTAACACATTGACCGTGCACACGTCCCCAAAAACACACCCACAGGTAAGACATTTACCGTGCACACGTCCTCAAAAAACATCACTAGGTAAGACATTTACCGTGCACACGTCCTCAAAAACACACCCACAGGTAAGACATTTACCGTGCACACGTCCTCAAAAACACATCACTAGGTAAGACATTTACCGTGCACACGTCCTCAAAAACACACCCAGGTAAGACATTTACCGTGCACACGTCCTCAAAAACACATCCCCAGGTAAGACATTTACCGTGCACACGTCCTCAAAAACACATCCCCAGGTAAGACATTTACCGTGCACACGTCCTCAAAAACACAAGCCAGATTAATAAATTTAATGATTGTACAGCTTTGAATGTCACCAGTCGATTCAAGAGTAATTCATAAATGGTCGAACAATTTGGTGGAATTTCAATTTTCCTCTTAATGAAACAATTTTTGTTATAGGTTTCTTGTTGTTTTGTAGCGTATCGTGTAGAAACAACACTAGCTTTTGGTGGCTGTTGTGGTTTTTCTAGGCAATTTTACGTTCAAAAGTTCAATCCCAGCTGCACGCCATGTGCCTTGCGTTGGTTTCGACAGTGGTATCAAAAAAGCCGACTGTCTAGAAATCAATGGCAAAGTACTGGACGTAAATTTGCCTAGAAAAACAACACAACAGCCAGGGGCTGTTGGGGTTGGTTCTGCAACGTCCTGTAAAGGATACGCAACTAACCTAACCTAGTTTGCTACTGCTTCTGACCAGTGAAGACAGGCCAGAAAGAACTGTCAAACAGATCCTTTGTCTACAGACACTGTGCCGTGCCTACATTGCCCTAGACTCTTCCAGGCACGTATTGGACTTATAAATCACCTCCGGACTCACAAACATTCAACTGCAGTTCCACGACGGATGAAAGAAAGCGTGGTCCTTTGTGGTGAACGAACGATCGATTTCAGCTGTGCAAATTATGATAGCAAATTCCTTGTGTGTGTGTGTCAATTCCATGACGTTTGTATAGTTGCGACTAACTTTCCCACCTTGCTTGTTTCTCAGAGCCAACGAAGCCAACAAGTCTACCGTGTGTTTTATTCACACATTGTGGACCGGGTTGATCACCCCTAACACAGTATAATACCTCCGATTTCGTACGACCACAATGAAATATGCCCCCAGGGCCCTCCGAAAGGGGTGGGGGGAAAATGAAGGGCCCAATCTGATTGATACCCTCGGTGACGACCTTGCTAGCCCCCGGACTGAGATACTCGCCCAACGTCCGGGCTGGCTCTGTACATGTGGAAAAAGCTTCACGGGGTTGCATGGTCTGAGAACGCATGCCGGAAGAATGAAATGCGAGGGTGCTCCACGCAGTAAACGCCGTCGCAAAACTACCACTCCTGTGGTAGTTTCTGAGTCGTCAGGGTACGACGGACAGGGTGAACCCCACTCGCCCGGAGAGGCCCATGACGTCGACTGCGGATGAGCACCTTTGATGATTTCTGAAGAAGTGCGTTCCAAGATCAGATTTCCACCTGCGAGCGAGAAGGTAGTGTGGTGTAAGGTGGAGGCTACCTTATGTGAGGTACTTAAACAAACTCTAAACAAGAAGTCGCTAGGCGACAAGCTTACTAAATTTGGTGATGTAATATATGAACACTGCTCCCGCGAGTTCGGGACAGTAGTAAAGGCACAGCCGGGTGCCAAGCAGAATACTAGCAGGAGGCAGAGGGACATTCTGAAGTGTCGGGCAGACAAGAATGCCCTCAGAAAACGGTTCAAAGCCGCTACAGACAGCGAACGGGAGGGGCTGTACGAAGTTTGGTTGCATTTAAAGAACAAACACAGTGCCCTCTGTCGTGCCGAGCGTTTCTGTAACAACAGGCGAAGAATCAAAAGGGAGCGAGAGAAATTCTTTAGGGACTAGTATCAGTTTGCCTGAGGTCTATTCGAGCAACCGCAGTCTGGGACTCTGGTTGTCAGTCAGAAAGAACTTGAGCTACATCTAAGCAAGATGTACTCGGACAAAAAGAGGAGAGAGCCTCTCGATGACAATCCAGAGATCCTTAGCGGACTCAAACAGCCTTCGGTGCCGAAGGTACCATTTAAAATGGTACCTCCCCTTTGGTCTGAGGTTGAGGACGTTGTGAAAAAGGCCAGCGGCAAGTCTGCCCCAGGTCCGAACGGTGTCCCGTACGTTCTTTACAAGCGTTGCCCGAAAATCCTAAAAATGCTTCACGTCTTGTTGAGACAAGCGTGGATCCGCAATCACATATGTCCAGAGTGGTCAAAGGCAAATGGGGTCTACATTCCCAAAGAGCAGGACTCGAAGAGTCTTTCCCAATTCAGGCCCATCTCGCTGTTGAATGTTGAGGGTAAGATATTCTTCTCAGTCATGGCTCGCCGGCTCACACAGTATCTGATGACTAACAAGTACATAGATACGAGTGTTCAGAAGGGTGGTATTCCAGGCGTTCCTGGGTGCCTTGAACACGCGACCATGATCTGGGAGGCTATCCAGAGAGCCAAGCATGAGAGAACCGATTTGCACGTAATATGGTTGGACTTAGCCAACGCCTACGGGGCAGTCCCCCATAGGCTACTGTGGCGAGCCCTTCGCATGTTTCACGTACCGACACAGATCAGTCAAATGGTCGAGCAATATTTCTCTAAGTTCGCTTTGCGCTTCTCTACCTCGACGTTTACCACGAGGTGGACTGAGTTGCAGATTGGGATAGCTATGGGCTGTACGATCTCACCCATACTGTTTGTCATGGCAATGCAGATCATGTTAGACGGGGCGGCCGGCTACGGACTGGGCCTTCAAATAGGGGATCACTGGTTGCCGCCACTGCGCGCATTTATGGATGACACGACTATTATAACGGGCAGCGAGGAGTCTGCCCGCACGATCCTGAAAAGATTGGACGCGGTGGTCCAATGGAGCGGTATGCAGTTCAAACCGCAGAAGTCGAGGAGTCTGTCAATCCATAAGGGCAGGGTGTCGGCGACCAGTTTTACGGTGGCAAGGAACAAGATCCCTACGGTTCTGGAGGAACCGGTGAAGAGTCTCGGTCGCGTTTACGATTCAAAGTTATCTGACAGAGCGGAAGTCCGGCGAATACATGAGTCACTGGCTACAGGCCTGCTCGCGATCGAGCGATGCAGGCTGGTCGGGAAATTCAAGGTATGGTGTCTCCAATTCATGTTGATTCCGAAACTCCTATGGCCACTGTCAGTCTACGAGGTGACGATGACTGCAGTGGAAGCCATGGAAAAGAAAATCAACACAGCCTTAAGAAAGTGGATTGGTGCACCGCCTTGTCTGACCGACGTGGCTCTGTATTGTAAGCAGGCTAAGCTGGTACTTCCGTTCAAATCAATAACAGAAGAGTTTAAAGTCGGCAAAGTTAGGCTCGCCATGCTTCTGCGCGAGTCTTCAGACCCAAATGTCATCGCTGTCCAGCCCGCTCTAAAGACTGGTCAGAAGTGGAGGGTCCTCGATGCGATAGAAGCTGCTCAGAACGCACTAAAATTAAAGGAGGTAATGGGTTACACACAAACCGACCGTCGAGGCCTAGGGCACGGGAAAGTCAATTGGTGGTCAAAGGCCTCAGCCAAAGAACGCCGAGACATGGTGATACAAACGGTGAGGGACAACGAAAACGAGGTTCGGGTTCAGAAAGCAGCCCAGCAGTCGCAGCAGGGCCATTGGGTCAGCCTGGAGAGCGCATTGCCTAGAATACTCACATGGGGTGAGATCTGGCGGATGACCCCGCTGCGACTGAGCTTTATCGTTCGTTCGGCGTACGATGTATTACCGTCCGGTGTTAACATGGTTAAATGGTCTGCGACCAACGATCCGACTTGCCCGTTGTGCAAATCGAAGCAAACTCTTGAGCACGTCCTGTCCGCGTGCAGGAAAGCTCTAGGTCAAGGCCGATACACCTGGCGCCACAACAAGGTGCTAAAGGAGTTAGCAGCCGTTGTCGACCAGGCTAGAATGAGGGCTAATGCCAGAGCCAGTTCTAGTATCGCCCCCATTCGTTTCCTCAAGGCTGGGCAGGTTCCAATCGGTAAGGTCAACAAAAACGCATTCGCTCCATCTGTACTAGACTCTGCGAGGGACTGGTTACTGGCGGTTGATCTGCCAGGACATGAACGGTATCCCGAGTTGATCCGTAAAACCGGCCTGCCACCGGACATCGTTCTCCATTCTGCGCAAAAACGGCAACTCATCCTGATTGAGTTGACGGTCCCGTTTGAGTCACGTATGGAGGAGAATCACTTGTACAAGCTCGAAAAGTACAGTGATTTAGCAGCCGGTTTGAGGAGAAACGAGGCTTACACAGTGCGGGTATTTGCCGTCGAAGTGGGAGCGAGAGGCCTCGTTTCCACTTCGCTCTACAATGTGGTAAAAGAACTAGGATTGCGCGGTAATGAACGGAAACGAACACTCAAAAAACTGGGAGAGGTAGCCGAAAGGGCCTCTAGCTGGCTGTGGACGCAGCGCAACAACGTAGGGGACGGGCCTCGGTGAGCTGGTCCGGGTATCTAGTGGAAAAGAGTTTCTCATCCCTTTGAAAAGTTCATCGTGTCCGAATTGTCTGCCAGTGTCCCTCTGCCAACTGCTAATAAAAGTCCAACATGTGTCCGGTAAACCAAAGTAAGCTTGTCGCTCGGTCGTCCAGGCATGCGGACCGTTTTAATTACGCTGTCGCGGCGGCTTCTTATCTCACAGTACCTCCTTCGAAACCACCAAGTCGTCTTGTCTCTGGCCGAAAGTATAACACCATCCGGTAATTCCGTGCAGCAGGGAACCAGCCCTGAGCTTCATGAACTCAGGTGGGCCCACCTCCGAATGCGTCTAGGAATCGTGGGCCGAAACGCGTGTCGACGAGGATAATTTCTACTGAAGACTGGTAGATCCCTGCTGTACTTGCTCCCTGTGAGTTTATTCTTACTTATTGGAAAGTTGTTAGATCTGACAGGGCATTTATATCTTTCAGTTCCTGTATCTTCCTGTTTGAGTTGATGGATATTTGCATGTTTTTAATTAAACAGAATTATTAACTTTTAATTAAACAGAATTACTAAACGAAAAAATATCCTAAAGCTTAAACAAATATGCGTTTATGTATTTAATTCCGAAGAATTTGAAAGTAAATAAATATATTCATATATATATAGAAGTCAACAGTTCTGTGCGATGCGTTGATTATTATAGCAATCATAATTGTTAATGACAACTCAGATACATAAGTGTCGCTCTAACCTCAGCCCAATGTCTCTCTTGATTCCCAAAGCCTACAGAGTCAACAAGTGACTGTGAAAGTTCCAGTGCATGTTAAACAACTAACTAAGAAGATAAAAAATGCTTTATAACCTAAATTAATGTCCGCCTGCATATGGATGTACCACAATGTTCGCACACACAAAAAAAACAGGTTCAAAAAACATTCTATAATCTTTTTTTTTTTTTTAAGATCTACTAATCATACAAGTAGTAGTATAATTCAGTTTTGTGTGAGGTTTCAATAACCTTCCGTTGGAGCGACCATTTCTATTCTTTCTGGATTTTTAGAACCTCCAAAGACATCAATTTTTAGTATGTCTTCATTCTCAGAACCTCCAGAGATAACACTAGGCAAATATATTATGTTTCTGAAGCAGACACATAATACTTGTCGGCGAAATGCTCTTACATCATTCTGTGCGTAGTTATGGAAACAAAACTATGTTGTTGTTTTTGTGTTTGTGTGGGTGCGAGGGAGGGGTGGTAAAAATTTTTTTTTTATTTTTCTCTCGCCATACCTACAATTTTGTGTTCCTGAGAACATATGAAGGGGATGAAAAGTCAACATTTTTTTTTTAAAATTTCATTTTCATTTAAACATTTTAAAGTGCACCTGCTTGAGTGGCAAAGAACCACCAGGTTGCATGCAAAAAAATCAGATAAAACTAATGTGAAGAAATCACAGTTCATATTACTGGACTTAACTTGTCACATGTCACTATCATTATAAATTTAATTTTAATTAAGATGTATACCTACTGTATGTGTGGGCGCCTATCCTTTTATTAGTCGCAGTATACAATTGCTGATGACAATTTATAAAGGCAATTAGTTGAATTCGTATATCCATTAAATTATATGATAAAGTATGCATAAATATAAATTTGATCAAACAAGTCATTGTGAACACATTGCGTCCAATATAAAATTTGATAAATTGTAGAAGAAATCGTTTTAGGGCATTAGTTATTACTGTATGCATGATATATATATATATATAAATATATATATATATATATATATATATATATATATATATATATATATATATATATATATTTATTATATATATATATAAATATATATATATATATATATATATATAAAGCTTATAGTGTGAAAACGTTAAAATGTATTTATCTTGTTTCTTTTTTACACTGAAAATGTCTAAGAATACTGTTATCTGGTCTCTTTGCATGCTTACTTTGTGTCAGTTTGTTTGACAATTTGAATGTCGACTAGTCAGTCCGTATGTCATTGCTCATAACAAAATTCTTTAACTTATACGTCTACAGTAATATGTGTGTGTGTGTGTGTGCGTACGTGTGTGCGTACGTGTGTGCGTACATGTGTGCTTGCGTGTTCATGTGTATGATCTTGCTCATTTGTATGAGCTAGTGTAAAGGTATTGATTTATCTGTATATTTGATGTATGGTTGATTAAGTATGATAGAGATATTTATATTTGTATTGCTCGCGTGAATCTCAAAATGTTGGCAAACCAAATAAGAAGAGCTTGGAGGCAACTGCGATGTGGTTCTGGAGAAGAAAGTTGCGAATACCTTGGACTGCCTAATAACTAGCAATGATTGCCTGGAACCGGCTAATGAAAGTAGAACATTATACATAACAATGAGAAAGAAACAGACGATGTTCTTTCTCATGTGATGAGAAAAGGAGCACTGGAAAATATCGTGACGACTGGAAAAATCACTGGTAGAAGAGGCAGATGCAGACAAAGAGAAATGATGGCGGGTGGCCTAAGACAGTGGCATGGAGGAATATCATCAGTGGAAAGTTTCCAGAACACTAAAGTCTGAGATCCGTGACGATGCATGAACGACTAGGCTAGCTGGCAAAGCACTTGATGATGTCGATGATTGTGCGTACGAATATTCTTGTCAGTGTCAATAATTGTCTGTACAATCGAGAATGTATACACGCATAGTTACAAGTTTTAAAATTGACAGTAAATTCAACACGCGAAATGTGTCATAGCTCAAATCTTTTTTTTTTTAAAAGGGGGGTTCGGGGCGGGGGGGGGGGGGGGGGGGGGGGGGGAGGGATACCCTATGTGTACCAGTTTTCACACAATGTAAAAAATACAGTTCTTTCTCTAGCTCACATTTTAGAAAAATCATGGAATTGTGAGAGGAAAAGTAGATGTTTATGACAATGCAGTAACAGCTGAAATGGTGTTTGTACAATATCCTCTTTCTTGTATTTCAGGAGTTCTATTACCAAGAACAAGTAAAGTATACTTTGTATTTTGTTTTCAGTCTCAATTATGTTTCAAGGGAACGTTTTGGGTCTTTCTGCGAGTCTAAAATATGATAATTAATTGATACAAAATTGATTTTTTAAAGACCCTTGAACATGTCTACAACTGTTATTCAAAACCCGAATGGACACACGTATACACTGATGGATCATTGGAGGGAGCAGACAAAAATGGAGGAGCGGGATCGATCATCATGCTGCAAGATGGGACCAGAGTAGAAACGTTATGCGCCTCCGGAAGACTCTCAACAAACTTCAGAGCAAAGCAGCAAGCAATTATTGATTCAGCCAAAGTGGTCGAGGAAAAACAAATTAAAAACAGCAAAATTGTTTTCCTTTGTGACTGCATGTCAGTCCTCCAGGCGACTCATAGGGATCCGCGATACAACATGGAAAGAGAACTGACCCTTCAGCTAAACAGACTCACAGAAAACAATCATATCGTTCTCCAATGGATCCCGGCTCACTGCGGCATACCAGGAAATGAGTTAGCAGACAGACTTGACAAAAAATGGAAAAGAGGAGAAACAACAAGCACATTCATTGTAATTACCAGAAATCAGAACACTTATCAAAGGAAAATACAAGGAATTGTGGAGAGAACAAACTAACAGTAAACATCCACAAGACCCCATCAGCGGACTCAACAGAAAGCAACATACAACAATTTTCCATCTACGAACAGGAAACTGCAGGCTCAACTACCACATGCATAAAATAAAGATAGTACAGTCCCCACAGTGTGCCTGTCAAATAGGCCCACAAACACCCCAGCACATTCTGCAGACCTGCCCACTCTACCTGCAACTTCGAAAAGACACCTAGCCTCAAGAGCAAAGTGTGCAGAGCAAACTATGGGGAACCTTGCAGGATCTGCAGCTGACATGCGAGTTTATAGAGGCAACCCACCTGATGGTCTGATCTGAGCATAGTGTTTTAATACGTTTAACATACATGCATTTTGTTATATGTAAATCGGTGTCTCTGTACGTACAAAAAGCTCTTTTATTATAAAACGACGAA
This sequence comes from Candidula unifasciata, assembly GCA_905116865.2. Taxonomy (NCBI): domain Eukaryota; kingdom Metazoa; phylum Mollusca; class Gastropoda; order Stylommatophora; family Geomitridae; genus Candidula; species Candidula unifasciata. The sequence continues at coordinate 113,365 of CAJHNH020004779.1, forward strand.
CATTTCTTATGACAGATTTTTAATTACCGAACGCAATCTACATTATTAAGTTTTTTCTTTACAATTTAAAAAATAATATTGATTAGTAAACTTGTTTGAAATATAATTAATTTATTAGTGAAATTGAATGACGTTACGATGGCTATAGTAACAATGTCCTGTATTTTCTCTCTTTCTCAGAGCCTAACCAGCTAATAACAAGTAAGATTTCAGTGTATTTTATTTACTGAATTATTTAAAAAAAATGACGTTTCCTGAATCTGTTTCGGTGTTTGCTTTTGTGCCACTTGTCAATTAGATTGCTGTTTTGTGTGTTCGTTTCCTCTTGTCATTTGGTCACTGTAATAACGGTGTTGTCAGTCTAAAGTGCGGGCTTCTGTGGCTTAGACGTTGTGAACACGCATCGTAATGCTGCGGGTGTTGGGTTGGATCCTATCCGGTGCTTGGCGCCTTGCGCTGGTTTAGACAGTGGTATCGAGAAGCTGACCGGCCAGAAAGCAATGGCAAACTACTGGAGGTAAATTTGCTCAGAAAAACCACAACAGCAACAACATGCTGGGGGTTGGTTCTGTAATGTCCTGTAAAGGATACGCCATAACTTTAAACAGTCTAAAAGAAATTATTAGAAAGAGTGAGAGGGAATCCCTCAAACATAGAAATATGAAGATTAGGATTGCTAAGAGGTAAGATACCAATTCCAGCTTCCAGTCAGACGTCGATTCTCTGCTAGACGAAGGGACATCAGTGGCAGGCGCAACGGCAAGTAACAAGAGCCGAAGGGACATAAGGGGCAGGCGCAGCGACAAGTAAAAAGAGGAAGGGACATCAGTGGCAGGTGCAACGACAAGTAACCAGAGCCGAAGGGACATCAGTGGCAGGTGCAACAACAAGTAACATGACAAAGGAACATCAGTGGCAGGTGCAACGAAAAGTAACAAGACAAAGTGACATCAGTGGCAGGTGCAACAACAAGTAACATGACAAAGTGACATCAGTGGCAGGTGCAACAACAAGTAACATGACAAAGTGACATCAGTGGCAGGTGCAACAACAAGTAACAAGACGAAGTGACATCAGTGGCAGGTGCAACGACAAGTAACAAGACGAAGGGACATCAGTGGCAGGTGCAACAACAAGTAACATGACAAAGTGACATCAGTGGCAGGTGCAACGACAAGTAACAAGACGAAGGGACATCAGTGGCAGGTGCAACGACAAGTAACATGACAAAGGGACATCAGTGGCAGGTGCAACGACCAGTAACAAGACAAAGTGACATCAGTGGCAGGTGCAACAACAAGTAACATGACAAAGTGACATCAGTGGCAGGTGCAACAACAAGTAACATGACAAAGTGACATCAGTGGCAGGTGCAACGACAAGTAACAAGACGAAGTGACATCAGTGGCAGGTGCTACGACAAGTAACAAGACGAAGGGACATCAGTGGCAGGTGCAACAACAAGTAACATGACAAAGTGACATCAGTGGCAGGTGCAACGACAAGTAACAAGACAAAGTGACATCAGTGGCAGGTGCAACAACAAGTAACATGACAAAGTGACATCAGTGGCAGGTGGAACAACAAGTAACATGACAAAGTGACATCAGTGGCAGGTGCAACGACAAGTAACATGACAAAGTGACATCAGTGGCAGGTGCAACGACAAGTAACAAGACGAAGTGACATCAGTGGCAGGTGCAACGACAGGTAACATGACGATGGGACATCAGTGGCAGGTGCAACAACAAGTAACAAGACAAAGGGACATCAGTGGCAGGTGCTACGACAAGTAACAAGACGAAGTGACATCAGTGGCAGGTGCAACGACAAGTAACAAGACGAAGTGACATCAGTGGCAGGTGCAACGACAGGTAACATGACGATGGGACATCAGTGGCAGGTGCAACAACAAGTAACATGACAAAGTGACATCAGTGGCAGGTGCAACAACAAGTAACAAGAAAAAGTGACATCAGTGGCAGGTGCAACGACAAGTAACAAGAAAAAGTGACATCAGTGGCAGGTGCAACGACAAGTAACAAGAAAAAGTGACATCAGTGGCAGGTGCAACAACAAGTAACATGACAAAGTGACATCAGTGGCAGGTGCAACAACAAGTAACAAGACGAAGGGACATCAGTGGCAGGTGCAACAACAAGTAACAAGACGAAGGGACATCAGTGGCAGGTGCAGCGACAAGTAACAAGACAAAGGGACATCAGTGGCAGGTGCAACGACAAGTAACAAGACAAAGGGACATCAGTGGCAGGTGCAACGACAAGTAACAAGACAAAGGGACATCAGTGGCAGGTGCAGCGACAAGTAACAAGACGAAGGGACATCAGTGGCAGGTGCAGCGACAAGTAACATGACAAAGTGACATCAGTGGCAGGTGCAGCTACAAGTAACAAGACGAAGGGGCGTCAGTGGCAGGTGCAACAACAAGTAACAAGACGAAGGGACATCAGTGGGAGGTGCAACGACAAGTAACAAGACGAAGTGACATCAGTGGCAGGTGCAACAACAAGTAACAAGACGAAGTGACATCAGTGGCAGGTTCAAAGACAAGTAACAAGACGAAGGGACGTCAGTGGCAGGTGCAGCGACAAGTAACAAGACGAAGTGACATCAGTCGCAGGTGCAACGACAAGTAACAAGACAAAGGGACATCAGTGGCAGGTGCAACGACAAGTAACAAGACGAAGTGACATCAGTGGCAGGTGCAACAACAAGTAACAAGACAAAGTGACATCAGTGGCAGGTGCAACGACAAGTAACAAGACGAAGTGACATCAGTGGCAGGTGCTACAACAAGTAACAAGACAAAGTGACATCAGTGGCAGGTGCAACGACAAGTAACAAGACGAAGTGACATCAGTGGCAGGTGCAACAACAAGTAACAAGACAAAGTGACATCAGTGGCAGGTGCAACGACAAGTAACAAGACGAAGTGACATCAGTGGCAGGTGCAACAACAAGTAACAAGACAAAGTGACATCAGTGGCAGGTGCAACGACAAGTAACAAGACGAAGTGACATCAGTGGCAGGTGCAACAACAAGTAACAAGACAAAGTGACATCAGTGGCAGGTGCAACGACAAGTAACAAGACAAAGGGACATCAGTGGCAGGTGCAACGACAAGTAACAAGACGAAGTGACATCAGTGGCAGGTGCAACAACAAGTAACAAGAAAAAGTGACATCAGTGGCAGGTGCAACGACAAGTAACAAGAAAAAGTGACATCAGTGGCAGGTGCAACGACAAGTAACAAGAAAAAGTGACATCAGTGGCAGGTGCAACAACAAGTAACATGACAAAGTGACATCAGTGGCAGGTGCAACAACAAGTAACAAGACGAAGGGACATCAGTGGCAGGTGCAACAACAAGTAACAAGACGAAGGGACATCAGTGGCAGGTGCAGCGACAAGTAACAAGACAAAGGGACATCAGTGGCAGGTGCAACGACAAGTAACAAGACAAAGGGACATCAGTGGCAGGTGCAACGACAAGTAACAAGACAAAGGGACATCAGTGGCAGGTGCAGCGACAAGTAACAAGACGAAGGGACATCAGTGGCAGGTGCAGCGACAAGTAACATGACAAAGTGACATCAGTGGCAGGTGCAGCTACAAGTAACAAGACGAAGGGGCGTCAGTGGCAGGTGCAACAACAAGTAACAAGACGAAGGGACATCAGTGGCAGGTGCAACAACAAGTAACAAGACGAAGGGACATCAGTGGCAGGTGCAACGACAAGTAACAAGACGAAGGGACATCAGTGGGAGGTGCAACGACAAGTAACAAGACGAAGTGACATCAGTGGCAGGTGCAACAACAAGTAACAAGACGAAGTGACATCAGTGGCAGGTTCAAAGACAAGTAACAAGACGAAGGGACGTCAGTGGCAGGTGCAGCGACAAGTAACAAGACGAAGTGACATCAGTCGCAGGTGCAACGACAAGTAACAAGACAAAGGGACATCAGTGGCAGGTGCAACGACAAGTAACAAGACGAAGTGACATCAGTGGCAGGTGCAACAACAAGTAACAAGACAAAGTGACATCAGTGGCAGGTGCAACGACAAGTAACAAGACGAAGTGACATCAGTGGCAGGTGCTACAACAAGTAACAAGACAAAGTGACATCAGTGGCAGGTGCAACGACAAGTAACAAGACGAAGTGACATCAGTGGCAGGTGCAACAACAAGTAACAAGACAAAGTGACATCAGTGGCAGGTGCAACGACAAGTAACAAGACGAAGTGACATCAGTGGCAGGTGCAACAACAAGTAACAAGACAAAGTGACATCAGTGGCAGGTGCAACGACAAGTAACAAGACGAAGTGACATCAGTGACAGGTGCAACAACAAGTAACAAGACAAAGTGACATCAGTGGCAGGTGCAACGACAAGTGACAAGACAAAGGGACATCAGTGGCAGGTGCAACGACAAGTAACAAGAAAAAGTGACATCAGTGGCAGGTGCAACGACAAGTAACAAGACGAAGGGACGTCAGTGGCAGGTGCAGCGACAAGTAACAAGACGAAGTGACATCAGTGGCAGGTGCAACGACAAGTAACAAGACGAAGTGACATCAGTGGCAGGTGCAACGACAAGTAACAAGACAAAGTGACATCAGTGGCAGGTGCAACAACAAGTAACATGACAAAGGGACATCAGTGGCAGGTGCAACGACAAGTAACAAGAAAAAGTGACATCAAGTAACAAGACGAAGTGACGTCAGTGGCAGGTGCAACGACAAGTAACAAGACGAAGTGACATCAGTGGCAGGTGCAACGACAAGTAACAAGACGAAGGGGCGTCAGTGGCAGGTGCAGCGACAAGTAACAAGACGAAGTGACATCAGTGGCAGGTGCAACGACAAGTAAAAAGAGGAAGGGACATCAGTGGCAGGTGCAGCAACAAGTAACAAGACGAAGGGGCGTCAGTGGCAGGTGCAACGACAAGTAACAAGACAAAGGGGCGTCAGTGGCAGGTGCAACGACAAGTAACAAGACGAAGGGGCGTCAGTGGCAGGTGCAACGACAAGTAACAAGACGAAGGGGCGTCAGTGGCAGGTGCAACGACAAGTAACAAGACAAAGGGACATCAGTAGCAGGTGCAACAACAAGTAACAAGAAAAAGTGACATCAGTGGCAGGTGCAACGACAAGTAACAAGACGAAGTGACATCAGTGGCAGGTGCAACGACAAGTAACAAGGCGAAGGGACATCAGTGGCAGGTGCAACGACAGTTAACAAGACAAAGTGACATCAGTGGCAGGTGCAGCGACAAGTAACAAGGCGAAGGGACATCAGTGGCAGGTGCAACGACAAGTAACAAGGCGAAGGGACATCAGTGGCAGGTGCAACGACCAGTGACAGAGATACTTTTTTTGAAGAAGAAAAAATTTCGTGCACATCTGTGGCTGTATTTGTGTATATTTGTGTTGAACATTTGTTAAATGTACAGTTAATTAGATCGACGACTATTTATCATGAATGATTACAAATTTAAAAAAAAATTGTATGATAATTTTCACATTATTTGAAAGTAACATTATTTCTTTAGCATTTATTTTGCTATTTTAATGAAGCTACAAGAACAAAACAAATGTGAACGACAATTTTATAACATTTTTGTGTGTTCATTTTTACTAATATTATTGTTCTTATTATTATTATTATTATTATTATTATTATTATTATTATTATTATTATTATTATTATTATTTGTATCTGAGCTAACCTAAAAAAATATTTAGTGTCCTGTATAAAAATTTACAAATTCGATGTTACTGACAAAATAATATTACTAGGTATTTTTATAGGTTTCCCCGTTGAGAAATAACATAGTACACATAAATGTTTGCAAAAGTAGATTTAATGATTTTTTTTAAATCAAATTTAGAAAATACTTTTCACATTTGGAAAAAAATGTTGAAATTAAAAGACGCAAATTAGTAGCTTGTAACAATGTGAAAACTTGTTCTCACTGTGATTATATTTTCACCTTTTCGCTCGTCTTTCAGAACCTACAGAACCTTCAGAAACAACATTACGTGAGTATACTGCATATTTATAAGTATAAATACAACATGTACACAAAATTCAAGATAGGCGTATGAGCCATGTGCACCTGTGGAAAGGTGCCCCAGACAGCAAAGCATGTATTTCAGGACTGCACCGAATTTGACACATTAAGGCAAACCTTTTGGCCAGAAAGAACAACAGTGGAACGTAAACTCTATGGACCACTGAATTAATTAACAACGACAGTGAAATTTACACAAGAGACAAAATTGCTGATATAGACAAATTATTTCAGGCGAACGAAAAAAGAAGAAGAAGAAGATAAGTATAAATCACAGTTTATGTTAACCTGTCACAGGTCACTCTAAAAATTTGATTTAGTCGTTATCTACACGTTTTTTTTTTTAAATATGGGCACCCACCCTTTTATTAGTCGTGAAATACAATTGGTGATAACAATTTATAAAGATAATTAGTTAGACTGTATATCCATATAATTATTTGGGTGAGTAAGGTTCAATATCAGTTTGATAAAACACTTCATTGTAAACACATTGCGTCGAATATTTCATGTGATAAATTTTAGAAACATTAGTTTTAGTGTATTATTTATTGTAGGCATTAAAAAAAAAAGCTTATAGTGTTAAAACTTGTTTTAAATGTGTTTTTTTTTTTGTTTTTCACTGAAAATGACTAAGAATACTGTTTTTTGATCTATTTGCATGTCCGTCTCTCTAGCGTAGTTGTCTGAACCGGATGGCGCGGTGAGCGGGTGACGAACTCCTTGTGGTCCGGGTTCACTCCCGGGGGTGGGCAGAAAAGCCACATTTCTCCCAGATTTACGGTATTTAAAATGGAATCAAGGCCGAAAGGTTGCGATATCCGTAATACCGAGCCTAAGGGTTAACAATTCATCGCTTCTGGATACTAAAACAAACAAACAATCTATTTGCATGCCTTCTTGGTATCAGTTTGTTTGATAATTTGAATGTTTGCTAGTCAGTCCGTATGTCATTTTTCATTACGAAATTCCTTAAATTATACGTCTACAGTAATATATGTGTGTGTACGTGTGTGCTTATGTGTTTATATGTGTAATTTTGCTCATTGTTGTGAGCAAATGTGTAGGTATTAATTTATCTGTATATTTGATGTATGGTTGATTAAGTATGATGGATATTTATATTTGTATTGCTCGCGTGAATCTTAGAGTGTTGGCAAACCAAATAAGAAGAGCTTACATGCAACTGCGGTATGGTTCTTGAGACAAACGTTGCGAAAAACTTGGACTGCCAGAATAACTAACATTGAGTGCCTGGAGATGGCTAATGAACGTAGGACATTATATACAACCATGAGAAATAGACACAATTCTTAGGTCATGTGATGAGAACAGGAGTACTGGAAAATATCGTGACGACTGGAACGTTCACTGGTAGAAGAGGCACAGGCAGACCAAGAGAAATAATTTTAGATGGGATAAGACTATGGCATGGATCATTAGCGGAAATAATCCGGTACACCAAAGACCGAGATCTGGGCAGATGCGTGAATGCCTAGGCCACCTGGCACGGAACCTGATGATGATGATGGTGCGGTTATATTTCCTAAGAAAATACGTAACTACGTAGAAATGTTCTTGCCAGTGTCTAAGCGTGTCTGTACAATCCAGAATGTACACACGCATATTTACACGTTTTAAAATTGACAGTAAATGCAACACGCAAAATGTGTCATATCTGAAATCTTAAAAAAAGGAAAAAAAAAAAAGGGGGGGGGGGGGGGAACTATGTATACCAATTTTCACACAATGTAAAAATACAGTTCTTTCTTTCCCATTCTTGTAAAATAATGGAATTGTGAGAGAGAAACAAAAAATGATGTTTATATCAATGTAGTAACAGCTGGAATTGTGTTTGTACATGTATATCTTGTATTTCAGCAATTATATTACCAAGAACAGGTAAAGTGTACTTTGTATTTTGCTTTGAGTCTCAATCATTTTTCAAGGGAACGTTCTTGGGTCTTTCTGAGAGTCTAAAATATGATAATTAATTTAAACAAAATTGATTTAAAAAAAAAAAAAAAAAAAACCACCACTTTGGTGTAGAGTTTGTCGTCATTAAAAATTACATTATAAACAATCCTTAGGATTAAATTTTAGAAATATGTTCAGATGATGCATTGACAATTTGTTGATTATAATAATTCACTAAAACTCGTGCACTGTAACTGTTATTTCATGACTATTTTTGTTATCTCCCCCCCCCCCCCCCCAATCTCCCAGGACCTCAAAACACCAGCCTACGTAAGTATACTTGTACTCTTTTTGCAGACTCATTATTATGAAATGGACAGGGATGGTGTCTGTTTTAGTGTTACTTTCCTAGTCAGTTCACACTTTTTTTTTTTCGGATTGTTGGTTGTAACGTACTTGCTTTTGTATTATCATCATCATCATGTTGCAGGTCCTTTGCAGAACGTCGCTCTCATCACGTCGCTCTCTGAAAGAAAATTGATTCTCTCGCCTGTTCTCCCGCCTCATGTACTTTCGTACTCAAAGAGTCACTTTTATCCTGTGCCCATCTTCGTGTTGGTCGGCCCCTGCCCCTCTTTTCTGGTACCATGTCTTCTGCTATAAAAAAATTTTCAAACCGTTGTGGCGCTTGATATGACCAACATATTTCAGCTGCCGGGACAGGATGCTGTTTATTAGCCAATCTTCCTTGATGTTTAGATCTTTCAAGATGTAAGTATATCTCCTCTTCTTTGTACAAGATATTCTAAGAATCTTTCTATAGCATTTCAGCTCAAAAAACCCATATTCTCTTTCTTAAGGACTGGGAGATAGTCCACGACTCAAATCCGTATGTTGCTACAGGGAAGATCCATGCTCTCAAAATTATGGCAAACATTTGGACGTGAATTCGCCTAGAAAAAAAAAAAAAAAACTACAACAGCTAAAAACTGCTAGGGCTAGTTGCGCAAATACCTTGAAAGGATATGCAACTAACTAACTACTCATTTGCTTCTGAGTTAATCAGTTAGCTAGTTGTTTGATTGTAACTGTTGTATTTGTACATTTGACATGGGTTTTTGGTGTGTGTGTGCGAGTCTGTGTGTTTGAGGGTCTAAGTATGTGTGTATGTATGTGTGTGTGTGTGTGTGTGTGTGTGTGTGTGTGTGTGTAAATATGCATAAGTGCGCAATTAATTAATTGTTTCTTGAGAATTCGATAACATTCGTATTCCTGCACTTACAATTTTTTTTCTATCTCTTGTGTTTATCTTCTACTTTAGTAACTACAAAGGCAACAACAAGTGAGTAAACGCTGTATGTGTTTGTATGTGTGGGTGTGTATGTGTATGTGACTAATAAACTCAACAGAAGTATTTGGAAAGATGCAGATGAACACAGCCGAACGTTTCGACCAAAGTCTTTATCAACGTAGTTGACACTACCCCTAAAAGGTGTTAATCTGTTTATTTATTACTACTTGAATTCCTGCAAGCTTACTTGTCAGTCAGCAACACATTTTGTCATATCTCTTTTGTTCGTATATTTGACGTATTTCATCAGTAGTAGATGTGTATATGATGCGTTTTTAAATCTTCGTGTTTCGTAAAGTTCAACTGTGTGTGTATATTTTCTTTTCTGATTTTGTTTTCTGGAATGTACCTATGCACGTTTATACCTTAAAATACACGTTTGCATGTTTTTGAACTTTAATTTGCACAAGTAAGTGAATCATCTATTGTAACTGACAACAACTAAAAAACTAACAAAATTTGTTTTTATTTTCGTCATTTGAGTAAATTGTGTGTGAAACGTATGAAAGGAAAATAATTCTTTTTTAGGGCTCAATAAATTTATATCATGGTACCTAAGTTTTTCAATTTCGCTTGTTTCTCAGAAACTACTAATCCTAAACTAAGTGAGTATACTGCGTTCTTTTTGTTTTAACATTTAACAAAAAGCGGAATGTTCTACGGTATTTTCTTGTCGAGATTTTTATCCCCCCCCCCCTTTTTTTTTTTTCTGTCAGTTTCAACCTATGACACTGGACATCGCAGTCCATCAGATGATCGGCAGCCGAACCAGGTTGCTCTCAGTATCTTGATCTGCCCTGATGTTGTCCAGGATCACACTGATTGAACGACATGATCTACGATATTTTTACGCTTCTGTTTGTGTATGCGTTTGACTACCTATATGCCTGGCAGTGTGTATGTGCACTCGCGTGATTCTGTGTTTGTGTTCGTGTGTCTGTGTGTGTGTGTGTGCGCGTTCGAGTATATATATATATATAATTTTATATGTAATGTTTATAGTGTGTGGATTTGTCTTTGTGGCAGTATGATGTTACCTTTTTCACAGAAATGCACATTTGTGTATGTAATTGTTTTTTATTACAGAGGATTTTACCTGTGGGGTATGGTATCTGTGCACTTGTGGGGTACGGTATCTGTGCACTTGTGGGGTACGGTATCTGTGCACTTGTGGGGTACGGTATCTGTGCACTTGTGGGGTACGGTATCTGTGCACTTGTATGGTACGGTATCTGTGCACTTGTGGGGTACGGTATCTGTGCACTTGTGGGGTACGGTATCTGTGCACTTGTGGGGTACGGTATCTGTGCACATGTCGACCTTAAAAATGTTTTTACATGTCCTTGAACTGTAATTGATTTATGAAATAAAAAATGTATTGATACTGAATATAATCTATCGCGAGTTCCGGTTTCTGCAACTAAAAACTAATTAAATTCATTTTCTTTCTGGTCATTTTTAGGAAACTGTTAATCATGTGAAGAAATATTAGCTGTTTATTTGAGAGTGCAAAAATGTTTATGTCACTGTTTCTATAACTTCCCATCTCTCTTGTTTCTCAGAAACTGCAAAGCCAATTACAAGTGAGCCTACTGTTTTCAATTCTTGGCTCATACTTAACAAAATGCAGCGTGCTCTCCTGTATTTCTGTGTTCATATTGCAGTTTATTTGTAAATTATGATCTATTTAGAGGCAAGTCCATGCAGTGTTTAATGATGTAGCTGATGTTGTCCATGTTTCATGTTGCTCAGAAACTACAAAAGCAAGAACATATGGGTTTTATTTACCCACGTCGCAATTTGCGGAATGTTTTTTGTACTTATTTGTCAACATTATGTTTAAATGTGTACATTAGGAATTTTCTATTCAATGAAAATTGTTGTCGCTGTGTTTGCAATTTTCAACTTTCTTTTTGTCAAAAGCTACAAAACGAACTCCAAGTATGTATTCCGTGTATCTGTTTTTTTTCCTGTGTATAAACTTTCTGTTGTTTATTTTTTTTTTCTTTTCTCCATCTGAATTTTTCTTTATTTAGATGGATTATTATATACACAAATTTAATATATCTGTGTGTGTGTGTGTGTGTGTGTGTGTGTGTGTGTGTGTGTGTGAGTTGGTGAAGTGGAGGAAGGAGAGAGAATGTATACATTTGCGTGCGCGAAAATGCATACTTCTTTCTAGCTCATGTGAAAATACTCAGATGTCTATTGTGAGTTTAGATACAATGTAGAATCTTGAATATGTTTCAGAAGTCACACAAAAAGATCAAGGGAAAAGTAAGTGTATTTTGTTGTTAAACTCAGTATTACTGAACAGTTTTTTCCTGGGTTAGTTTCTGCGTGTGTGTCGGTTTCGAGGTAAAGTATATATCCCCCCCCCCCTCACATGTCAGTTTCCTAGTGATTGTGCGTGTCTGCTGTTGTCTTTGCATTGTTGTCTTTATTATTATGTATAGTGGTGTGTATTTGCATGCGTATACACGTCTTAACACATTTTTTTGGCAATAATTTTTAGGTTTTATTTCACTTCGATGAACTATATAATCACTTGTTTATGTTTACAAATAATGTAATGTGATATTTTGTTTTCTTAGAGGCTAAAGACCCGAAAAGGGACAATAATAATAATATCTCCCTCTCCGAAGAGATTAAAAATCACCACTTGGCGAAATTATTAAAAGAGAAATAGTTAAGAAATGATAACTTTAAAATATTGTTTAAAGCTCTCTCAGTTAACAGTGTCTGCCATCAACTCCCCCCCCCCCCCCTCTCCCCACTAATCACACTAATCATATCATCCTTGCCGAAGGATGGGAAAGACATCATCTGACGAAATATTGTAACTAAACTGATCTTTGCATCCGTGTCCACCCAGAGATAGATGGATAGCATTAATGCGTAATGAGAAGTAAATGTGGCTAGTGTAACAGCTACCACATCACCGATCCAGTACCAGTACTACTGCTACCACTACCACCACCACCTTCAGAACAAAAACAAAAAACAGTCACTACTGTCTGTGCAGGTCGGTGTTGCCAGAGGGGTTAGCGCTGCATGATGTCGCCACGGACTGTTTAGTGTAATTGAGCTCCCAACAAAGAAAAAGAAAGAAAAAAAACCCCCACAGTAATAGTCCGTTCTATACTCAAAAATACCGGAAATAAAAACCCCCACCCGTCATCTCCCCTCTCTGAAGGGAAGAATGCTAAATGACCTTGGCCTCTGTGTCCACCCAAAGTAAACTGTACTGTAAGCAGTCTTAGTTAACAGCTTCTGTCATCTACGAATAGTTTATTATCGAGTAAAGCGTCGCGGGGAGGATAAATGGGACTTTACTGAAATCGGATGTCTTTGGGCGAAAGGTGCAGATATCGCAGTCTAGCTGTAAATGTGACGTGACGGGTGGTTTAAATGTTTATGTTGTTGAGTAGGGATCTTCCTTTCAACACATTCTCTCCACTAGATAAACCGAACTAAAATCTGAGCTATGTTGCTCTCAGACAAAGTCCTGGATATCCAAGAAAACAGCCATATTGGCTCGTTAAGTATATTAACATTAGCTGAACTTGGTACCCACAAGAGAAGGCAAGGAATTTTAGATGTCTATCATACTTAATGAATTATTAGACAGGGCAAGTGATTCCTCCGTCATCTACCTTCTCCCGGTGTTATTATTAATAATTAAAGAATTATTATATTATTTGAGCTCCCACCAAATGGTATTCTATCCTAACAGTTTAATTAAACATGTAAGAACAGACATTTGGAATTTAACAAACTATGTAGTTTAAAACCTGACATACAGCTTTATTTACTACAATGAAATTCCCAGTTTGTTGATTTACACAAACAGTGACTGGTTAACTTGATGATAGTGGTAAGCTTCAGCGAGAAAAACAGCTCGGGGTTTAGAGTGGTATGATAATGATGAAAATAGGTTAACATAAAGGGGTTAACTCAACTTATAAGCCTCTGACAGCCGTGAGGAACTGTCAAGCTTGTCCAACTCTTCCTTGCCTGTTGTCTGCCTGTTTCAGCTTATTCTCCACTTCATCCCCACCTCGTTCTCCACCTCGTTCTCCACCTCGTTCTCCACCTCGTTCCCAGCTGGCCGAGTCTAACACAATGTAGTCTCTTTCATGGACTGATCGTCACATGGGCGCTGTAATCATGGAAACAAAACACATACGTGTAGTATCTTGACTTACACTAAGAATACATGTATTAATTAATACAACATATAATAATAAAATATATCCCATCACTCTTCCTCATATTCCACATCCTCTCCAGTCTAGTCTGAAGGTCTTTTGTCTTACATGGGCGTCACATATCCTGCCTTCCCTCTTCATGCTATGTCATGATAGTTGACTTTCTAAGTCTGTTGTCCGTCATCACTCAGACTTCCAACAACTGGCTGACATAGATTTGACATACACATGTGGCGCAGGTTATGTGCTGAAAACGCAAACAATTTATATGTGCACGCTGTCCTGAATATTATCTTTCAGTGACAGTGAATTCTATACACCCATCATTCTTCCCCTGAGGTTATAAATCCCCTGTTCAGGTGAACACATTAAGTGAGCACATGGTGGGCACACAAAACGTAGCAACATCCCTGCACATATTTGGGCATCATTTCCCACAGTCCAAACTCATATTTTGGCTGATCGTGAAAACAATATAATTACATTTCATTATAGCAAACGTCATTGTTCACATCTTATTTTATACACATGAAAACATACAATGAAAAACATGTGACACAAACATACAAGAAATAGGAATAGTTTAGCAGTTCCCTAACTGAGATACTGAACATTCACAAAGAACTATTTCAAGCAGAATGTGCAGACAAATTAGGAAAAGGTAGTATAGACTAAGCTTAACTCCCTAACCTAAGTATACAAGATTAAAATTAATATTTTTTCTCACCTGGGAACTTTCCATTAATCGCCAAAACAGAATGCGACCGTAAAATTTACCTTTTAGGTCGATCTGTGTTGTTTGCCGGCAGGCTGCGATTAATGACGGAAATTCCACAGGCTCGAAGTATAAGTATCAATCTATTGTCCAAATTAAACTCCTCCCTTTCCTTAGTTTTTACCCAACCCTCAAGATGATGGCTTAAGCACCGCCCCTGAGGTAACTATCAGATCACTTGGCTAACCAGTGACCTGTCACTCAATTCTGGACTGACATCCCTAGAGCAAACATTCTCAAGTGACCCAATCTAGTTTACAACGAATCTAACTGGCAGGTGTTAAAAGACGTTCAGTGAAGCCAGTGTGTTTCCTACTTGACCCAGATCAAACAGTCCTAATTGCCACACAACTGTTCTCCCCCGAATTACACTGACGTGTGAAACTCTGACCTCTGGGCTCCACAATGTCTAGCGTCCACTCAATTTACCGGGTCAAAAGGGCTCCCCTCAGTCTCTACAGTCTGGTCAGGAGATAACATTCTGACACTGGCGTGAGAATGCAATCTAACATCCCTAGTCTGAACCAGCGGGCTATATTACGTAGTGTTGGGTAATTTTAAACAAAGCGCAGTGGCTTGTCTCGAAGAAGGACTGGTAACAATTTAAATCCGTGCGGTTTAAAGCAATATTAGGATAAAGCGCAGAGTAAATATAATTCTGTCTCTTTAGAACCAGAAGAACTTATTACAAGTACTAACTTCTGGAATCACTGAGATCGTCTCGTGACAGTAAATCACAATACAACATGTCAACAGGAAAAAGAAAAATTAGCACCCAGTGGGTAATTGAACACCGGTCAACCAAGTGAAGATCAGAATACGTACAAATATACTACCTAAGACTGAAGAGATTGGGTCTAACATCGCAGCCTAGCTGTAAACCACAACACAACGTTATAACCGCCCTCTCAAGGCGAACGAAGATTACACGTGACATGACCAACATCTCGTCGCCGCTATCGCAGGCAAGCTGTAAATCCCCAAATCGAGCGGAAGGAAGATGTAGATTACGCAGCCTAGCTGTAAACCACAACAAAATGTGCCAGGCGCTTAGTTAAAGCCAAAAAAATTTTTTTTATTACCTAGCGGGGCAATGACTGCCAGTCAGCCACGTAACACGCAAAATAGACAACTACGCTACCAAGGACTCAAGCATCTGCCCAATTATATCTTCCTCTCCCAATGATTGAAACATTTTTCTGTGGCGACATTGTTAAAATAGAAATAGTTAAGAAATGAGAAATGTAAAAAATGTTTAAAGCTCTCTAAGTTAACAGTGTCTGGCATTAACCCCTCTCGACACCCCACCCCCTCCCCACCCCCTGTGACAATCATATCATCCTCTACGAAGTATGGGGAAGTCATTGCCTGACGAAATAGTGTTGTTTAATTCAGCTTGGCATCCGTGTATACCCAAACAAAAATTGATAGCCTTAATCTGTACTGAGAAGTAAATGTGGCCAGTGTAACAGCTACCACATAACCCATCGAGTACCAGAACTACTGCTACCACTACCATCACCACCGTCACAACAAAAACAACAACACAGAACGGTAACTACTGTCTGTACAGGTCGTTGTAGCCAGAGCAGTTGGCGCTGCATGCTGTCCCCACGGGCTGTTTAGTTTAAATGTGTCCCCGACATAAAACTCCTTCACCTAACCAATGATGGAACCCACAGTAAAATTCCGTGATACATAAAAAAAATATACACTATACTCACAAATAGCGGAAATAAAAACACGCACTCGTCATCTCTCCCTGTCCGAAGTGACGATGTGTAATTAACCTTGGCATCCATGTCGACCCAAACCAAACTGGACCGTAAGCCTTCTTAGTTAACAGAGTGTATCATTAACGAATAGTTTTATAGTTTTTGATCAAGTGAGGCGTCGGGGGGGGGGGAGGGGGGAGGCTAATGTGGACTGTACTTAAATCGGATGTCTTAGTGCGTAAGGCGCAGATATCGCAACTTAGCTTTAAACCACAACACAACGTGCCAATCGCCCCTTTGGGGTAAAAAGAAAAATTACTACCCAGCGGGAAACCGAACACCCGTTATACACGTGAAGGGCGGAATACTTACAACTCCACTACCGAAGACTAAAGACTTTAGGTCAGATATCGCAGCCTTGCTGTAAACCTCAACACAAACGTGCCAACCATCCTCTCAAGGGCGAACGAATATTACCCGTGACATGAACATTGAGCATCACGTCGCTGCTATCCCAGGCTAGCTGTAAACCCCAAAATCGAACAAACAAAAAAAGCGTAGATACTGCAGCTTAGCTATAAACCACAACAAAACGTGGCAGCCACCCAGTTAGGGGCCCAAAAAAATTATATCACCTAGCGGATGACATGAACATTGAGCATCACGTCGCTGCTATCGCAGGCTAGCTGTAAACTCCAAAATCGAACAAACAAAAAAAAAAAGCGTAGATACTGCAGCTTAGCTATAAACCACAGCAAAACGTGGCAGCCACCCAGTTAGGGGCCCAAAAAAATTATATCACCCAGCGGGGAATCGAACCCCTACACCCGAGTGAAAAAAACGAAATGCTTATAACTAACTACGCTACTGAATACTCAAGCATTTGGTAGAAATGAAAGTATATAATAATAATGTGAAGGTCGGTGTTGCACAGTCAAAGGAGGCCAATTCCCTAAAAATAAAAATCCGAGCGGCCAACGAAACAAATAATGATTTGACCGTTGTTGGAGCTACGTCGTTCGTGGTTGGTGCGATTTTATGACAAAAAATAACGCTTTGAAACAGAGGCAACGTTGTGTGAAAATTTGAAAGCAATCAGTTCAGTAGTTTCCGAGTTTAGAGCTAACGACACCGGAAAATTAAGATTTTTATTAATATAGATAATGTATTGTTACTAAACGCGCCTACACTTATGAGTTTCAATTCTCAAAACTCAAAACCAGTGAAAATTATTAATTTTTTAACAAATTGTGAACCTTGTACACAAAAAACATTTTTTAAGCATTCAGCAACATTTGTATCAATTTACTTACACATTCCCATATCTCTTGTTTCCCAGAAATCCCAAATGCATCAACAGGTGAGTTTTCTGTGTTTTATTTACATATTTATCAATGAGATAAATGTTCTCTTTATTTCCTCATCCACATTTTGGTTAAATGTGTAAACCGAATTTCTTAGTCACACTTCATTGATATATCAAGCTCTGTAGCTGCAGTTATTCATCTTCCTTGTTTCTCAGTAAATCCAACAATAAGTCAATATTGAACGGTTTGCATCTTCCCAGCAAAGTTTTTTGCGGTCTGTTTTCATTTCTGAGTTTGTTCTCATTTAGTTGTATGTAGGTGTGTGTATTGTTGTGTATGTATTAGTGTGTTCGTCTGTGTCAGTGTTTCGTGGGCCTAATGATAAATGCGTTTCCCTTTATACATAATGTGTATAATGTATGAGTGCTTCGGGCATACTGAATATTTGTATACGTGTGTGGGCGGATATTTCTGTGGTCAATGCTTTCTACTTACAATCTTCCTTGGCTATGTCGTTTTAATTCTGTTTTTTTTGTGTGTGTGCATACGTATAACGTTCTACAAATTTATTTATAATTTATAAAGAGAAAGAATACACGTATGCGTCTGATTCTTACAACACAAGTTTAATGACATTTCTATCAACGCCCTTTCTGTAGATGTCAATAAAATATTCCATCTTGTTTTGGTTTAATTTTTTTTTAATTTTTTACTTAGAAAATAGAAAGCTAAGAACCAATGAATACACCTTGTTTGTTGTTTTCACACTTAGCAATAAGCATCATCTTCTAGATGTACGTGAAGACATTTCAGTTGAATAATTAAATTACGATTTTTCTTTTTTTAGCTACAATTAAGTGACAATTTTATTGCGGTAGCTAACATAACATGTTCCATCTTTCTTGTTTCCCAGAAACGACAAAGCCAACAAACAGTAAGTAAAAGGTCACTTTTCCACGCCTTTAGGCGTATTTGGTATATAGGGCTTGACTTATAATTTAAAGACCAAACGGCACTTGGTGGATGATGTGGTCAGTATCACACTAGATGCCATTACTTCTCAGTTCTTCACCTGGTACTCACTCAGGGCTGGGTCGACCTGAAAGGCGATGTCATTTGATCTGGTCAATGGCCCCGCTGCGGCTGAGGTTTATCGTACGATCTGCAAACGATGTGTTACTGTCCGGTGTCAACATGGTCAAGTGGCATGCGGCTACCGACCCGGCATGCCCACTATGCAGAGCCAAACAGACGCTTGAACACGTATTGTCTGCCTGCAGAAAAGCCCCAGGTCAGGGAAGATATACTTGGCTCCACAACAAGGTCCTGAAGGAGTTAGCAGTAGTTGTGGCCAAGCTAGGATGAGGACCAATGCAAGGGCCAATCTTACCGTCGTCGCCGTGCGCTTCCCCAAGACTGGGCAGATTTATAAAGGTAAATTCAACAAGGTCTCATACGCTCCTTTGATGCTAGACTGTGGGAGGGACTAGCTATTGGCGATTGACCTGCCTAGTCACGAAAAGTACCCAGAGTTAATCCGGAAGACCAGCCAGCGACCCAACATAGTCCTACACTCTGCGGAGAAACGACAGCTCGTCCTGATTGAGCAGACCGTGCAGTATGAGTCGCGAATGGACAAAAGTCATGTGTAAAAGCTCTAGAAATACAGTGACCTAGTTATTCTCTATCATCCTTATCAGGATGAAATTTTTTATTTGAAGCTCCACCCTGGCTTTTGCCGGGGGTCGCAATATAGGCAGGCCATAAAAATGGCGAAATGTCTGAACGCGGTTTCTGGGACCTCTCCACGGCGATCCTCATCCGCATGGTGACACTTTGTGTCATTGGGTGTTTATCGCTTGTGTGATGTCCTGGTGGGGTAGAAAGTCAGTCAGTCAGTGACCTAGTGGCTGGTCTGAGGAGAGACAAAGCGTACACAGTAAGAATCTTCGCCGTCGAGTTAGGTGCAAAAGGTCTCATCTCTACTTCTGTGTACAATGTGATAAAGCAGCTGGGCTTGCGAGGAAACGAGCGCAAACAATCACTAAAACAACTGGGTGAAGCTGCTGAGAGGGCTTTGAGCTGGCTCTAGACACAACGGAACGTCGTGAGGGACGGGCCTCGGTAGGCTGGTTCCGGTATCTAGTGGAAAAGAAAGCCCTATCCCTTAAGTCTTTCGTGTCTGAATTGTCTGCCGGTCTCCCTCTGCCAGTTGCCAACACAGACTAACATGTGTCCGATAAACCAACCTTAAGATTACCACTTGGTATTCAAGGTATGCTGACTGATCTAACAGGCTACCGCAGCGACTATGTAAAAAAACTTCGAATCACACAGTACGTTTTGCACAATTACCATTTTCGTCTTGTCCCCTTCTGAGAGCATCCGGTAATACGCGCAGCAGGAGCAGATCAAGTCTGAGCTTTATGAACTCAGTTGAGCCCACCTTCAAAAATTGTCTAGGAGCTCGTGGCCCGAAACAATTGTGATGATTTGTAGACTCCTGCTGTACATGCTCCCCTGAGGAGTTTCTTATTACTCATTTAACCTGCAAATATTCATCTCTTTCTTCTACATAGTAAAAGTATTTTTCTATTATATATTTCCGTTCTTTATGTTGTTTTCATTTAGATGTGTTTAAATGTGAGTTTGCGTGTGTGTATGTTTACGCTTCTGTTTGTGTATGCGATTGACTGCTTTTATGTCTGTCAGTGTGCTAATCAATCAGGCAATCATTTCTTCATAGCACTTTTATTGGTACATGTATGACATGAGAAGGAGTCGCTGTGGCGTAGCGGCTAGATGCTCGCCTTGGATAGGAACGTCGGGTGGTTCGCTCCCTGGCGGAGCCGGACTTTTGTCAAAAATGACCTTGGTTCTCAGGTCGACCTAGACTTGAGTGGGTACCGGGTGCAGTCCTGGGAAGTAGAGGCGGCCGGCGTGATGCTGACCACATCACCCATCTTGTACCGATTGGTCTATAAAATATAGGTCCAGCCCTATATGCCCTATATACGCCTAACGGCTAGGAAAGGGTCCTTTACTTTACTACATGACATCAGAGATAGTTGCGGGTGCATGTTAGTGCGCGTCAGAGTGTAAGTGTGTGTCAGCGTTTGTGTTTGTGTGTGAAATTGCAATATGTGCACATTAGAATCTGCCGTTTGGACAATTTATTTTGCTTGTTGCATGCATATTCATTTTTTTTTGCGTCGAAAAGTATATGTTGTGTGTTTTTAAAAATTCTATTTTGGTGCAGGGGGGGGGGGGGGGGGGAAAAAGGGGGTGGGGGGGGGGGGAGGGATGAGGTTTTGTTTGTGCACTAAGAACATAAATATACGTTTGCATGTTTTTGAACCCCAGTTGATGTGGACAATGTGCGAATTGTTCTTATTATTTCATTGTCCACATTTTAGTTTAATGTAAAAATGATTACATTTCTTGTGAAAATTTCATTAAATATATCACTGTAGCTGCAACTATACATCTTTCTTTGTTGTCAGAAACTACAAAACCAACAAGTAAGTCTGTAATGTATTTCCTCAAGTACAATTATATTTTCCAGTTATGTTTTTTTTTTTGAGTTTGTTTTTGTTTAGATGTATGTATGTGCATGCGCGTGATTCTGTGTGCGTCTGTCTGTGTGTGTGTGTGTGTGTGTGTGTGTGTGTGTGTGTGTGTGTGTGTGTGAGTGTGTGTGTGTTTATGGGTTTAAGCATATATATATCTTCTTTTATTTGTAATGTTTATTGTGTGTGGATTTGTTTTAAACATAATTTGTTTGGGCATGCCGGCCGCATTTTTCTCTAATGAAAACGTAATGTTTAGCGCAGAGTTCAGATAACAAAATTCGATGTGCAGGTTTTGAGAATATGGTCAGAATTATGGGACAGAAAGACAAAATGGCAGTATAATGATACCTCTTTTACATACACAAATGCACCATTTTTTTAAACGGAGAATTTTACTGGTGGGGTACTGCATCTGTGCACTTGTGGGCCTCAGAATATGTTTATTTTTGTCCTTATACTGTAATTCATTTATGCAGTGAAAAATTTATTGATGGTGAAAATAATATATCGCGTGTTCCCGTTGCTACAAGTACAAAATAATTAAATTCATTTTCTTTCTTGTCATTTGTAAGAAACTGTTAATCATGCGAAGGAATATTAGCTTTTTTTATGAAAGTGCAATAATTTTGTGTCACCGTATCTATAACTTCCCATCTCTCTTACTTCTCAGAAACTACAAAGCCCAATACAAGTGAGCATATTGTTTTCAATTCTTGGCTCATACTTAACAAAATGCAGAGTGTTCTCCTGTAATTCTATGTCCATTTTGCAGTTTATTTGTAAATTATGATTTATTTAGTGGCAAGTAATGCAGTTTCTAACGCTGTAGGGTGTCAACCTCTTGACCTAGCATAACCTCTCTTACCCCAAGATCATTGTGCGTGGTGAAGAGCCACACTCTCCCCGAAGTAGTCCTGGTAATTGGGGGGGGGGGGGTGCGAATCCCCAGGCTAAAGACAATGGATCTAGAGGAGCAAACCTCGATAGAAAACACGGTGCACCACACCGTACTGCACCCTGTGGGAGGGAAGGACCTGGAGAGGTGCTGAACAGTCTTAGGAGTGGAAACAATTATGCTAACCCCCTGAATACTGGAAACTATCGTAAAGGCACAGGGACTCGGGACGTGACGATCCAGTTGCCCCAACTACTCATGCTTAGGCCATGCTTAGAGCCAAGAAGAACTCAGCGAAACCTGCAGGCAATCTGGTGGCGGGAAATTAGCATACTGTGAGCCCCACCTTAGCTACGTGTTAAAGGTAAAGGCAGAAACACAACCCAAATTCCCTTTAGAACTGGTACTGGGCACTTCTGGCTGCTGTCCGGCGAGGGAGGTAATCCACAGACACCACAGCACCACACTGCCATAAATATGAAAGAGTCCAAATTTAATTATACATACGAGATCGGTCTTTGCCTCGTTTATTAAGGCCCGCGCTAGACAGTTGGAAACCAGGCTGTCATGTGCGAAAAATTGGCAACTGAAAAATGTAGGGAAAATAGGAAAATCAGGCACCCCAGAAAAAGGCAGAATGGGAGGAAGGGCAAAGACAACTCAGACCGCACAGCAAAAAATACACAGATGCTTTATATTCTACAGCTGAACATCTGTGGAATAAGAAACAAGAAACTTTAACTTGCTAGACTGCTAAACAACCACAGGGTACACGTGGCTGCCCTATAAGAAACCCTACATAAAGACTCTGATCTGCATCTCACTGGATACACTAGTTATGCCTGTAAGTTCATTGACTGACGGGGCATAGTGACCTATATCAGAAATGACATACAATGAGATGTAACAATGTTATCGACATCTAACCCTACAGGTATACCAAAAAAAATTACTATCTGGCACAATAGAAGCAAATATGCCATATACAACGTGTACAGCCCACCTCAGACAACATGCTACATACCAGAACTATACAAGACTAACGCTGTAGATTAGGTTGTCCATGTTTCATGTTGCTCTACTAAGGCAACTACGAAGGTAACAACACATGGCTCTTAGTTACCCACGTAGCAATTTGTAGAATGTTTTTCGTACTTATTTGTCAACATTACAGTGAAATGTGTACATTAGGAATTTTCAGTTCAATGAAAATTGTTGTCATTGTGTCTGCAATTTTCCAACTTTTTTTTTGTCCAAAGCTACAAAACCAACATCAAGTATGTATTTCGTTTATCTATTTTCCCTTGTATATTACCTTTTTTTTTTCTTTTTCCCATCTAAGTTTTTTTTTAATTTAGATGTATTATTATATACACACATATGTATTATATCTCTCTGTGTAAGTGTGTGTGTGTGTGTGTGTGTGTGTGTGTGTGTGTGTGAGTTGGTGAGGTGGAGGAAGAAGAGAGAATGTATCAGTTTGCGTGCGCGAAAATGCATACTTCTTTCTAGCTCATGTGAAAATACACAGCTGTCTATTGTGAGTTGTAGATACAATGTAGAATCTTGAATATGTTTCAGAAGTCACACAAAAAGATCAAGGGAAAAGTAAGTGTATTTTGTTGTTAAACTCAGTATTACTGAACAGTTTATTCCTGGGTTAGTTTCTGCGTGTGTGTCGGTTTCAATGTAAAGTATATATTTTTTCCTCAATGTCGGTTTCCTAGTGATTGTGCGTGTCTGCTGTTGTCTTTGCGCTGTTGTCTTTATTATTATGTATAGTGGTGTGTATTTGCATGCGTATACACGTCTTAACACATTTTCTTCTGCAATATTTTTTAGGGTCGATTTGACTTCGATAAACTATATAATCACTCGTTTATGTTAACAAATAATGTAACGTGATATTTTGTTTTCTTAGAGGCTAAAGATGCGAGAAGGGATGGGGCGGGTGGGGGCTTGTGGAAAGCGGTGTATCTGAGCACATCTGTACTTTATGCGTTTGCCTGTTTCTGAATTTCAGGTAATTTATGAAGTGAATAATGCATTGTTACTGAACGCGCCTACACTTATGAGTTTCAATTCTCAGAATTCAAAACTAATGAAAATAATTTATTTTAGCATTCAGCAACATTTGTACCAATTTGCTTACACATTCCCATATCTCTTGTTTCCCAGAAATCCTAAATGCATCAACAAGTGATTTTTCTGTGTGTTTTATTTACTTGTTATCAATAAGATAAATGTTCTCTTTATTTCCTTATCCTAATTTTGGTTAAATGTGTAAACCGAATTTATTAGTCACACTTCATTGATATTTCAAGCTCTGCAGCTGCAGTTATTTATCTTTCTTATTTCTCAGTAAATCCTACAAGTCAATATTATATTTGTATTGCACGTTCCCAGCAAAGTTTTTTGCGGTCTGTTTTCATTTCTGAGTTTGTTCTCATTTAGTTGAGTGTAGGTGTGTGTATTGTTGTGTATGTATTAGTGTGTTTGTGTGCGTGAGTGTCTCGTGGGCCTAAGGATATATGCGTTTCCCTTTATACATAATGTGTATAATATATGAGTGCTTCAGGCATACTGAATATTTGTATGCGTGCAAGGACGTATGTTTCTGTCGACAAAGCTTTCTACTTACAATCTTCCTTGGCTATATCTTTTAAATTCTGGTTTA
Organism: Candidula unifasciata; assembly: GCA_905116865.2. Taxonomy (NCBI): domain Eukaryota; kingdom Metazoa; phylum Mollusca; class Gastropoda; order Stylommatophora; family Geomitridae; genus Candidula; species Candidula unifasciata. The sequence continues at coordinate 137,883 of CAJHNH020004779.1, forward strand.
TTGTTTATATGTATAACTTTCTACAAATTTATTTTTAATTTATAAAGTGAAAGAAAACACGTATGCGTCTGATTCTTCCCACAAAAGTTTAAAAGAAAAAACCCTACATTCCAAAGTTTTGAGCATACGGGCAATCTTGTGAGACCGACTGATGATGTAGCAATATACTGACATCTCTGTTGCATGAATAAAAGTACATTAATATCTTCATTTCTGTTACTGAAAATTTTACTTGTATGATGGGTATTCATATTTTCCTGTCTAGAAAATCGTAATTGCATTTGTGTGTGTTTTAGAGAAGCAAGAGGTATCCTTAAACAGGTGTAAATTAAAATATGCTTTTTGCATTCTTTAGAACTCTATGTTAAGCGGTGAATAATGTATTGATTTTGAATATAATCTAAATCTACATATTCCCGTTCTAACGACTAAAAACTTATGAAATTTATTGTTGTATGTCGACATGTTATTTAACTTTGAAACCTGTAAAATTAAAATCAACTGTTTTAGAGTGTATTAAAGTGTGAATAATTGTATCTACAATTTTTTTTATCTCTATTTTTCTCAGAAACTAAAAAGCTAACCACAAGTGAGTAAACTGTTTTTCTTTCTTTAATGTTTGTTTCTATTCACATTCTTGACAAAAAGCAGAATGTCGGTTTCATAGTATTTATCAGAAACTACAAAGCCAACAACAAGTATGTATTCCGTGTATCTAATTTCCCGTGTATAGTTATTTTTTTCATTTTTCCCTGCTAAGTTTTTCTTTATTTAAATGGGTTAATATATACACAATAATTTATATGTATGTGTGTGAGTCAATTTCTATATATATATATAATATATTTTTTGTTGTGTTTGCATGTAAGTGTTCGCATGTCTGAGCATAAACTAGTTTTCTTGCATATGCTTTACAACTGACAGTGCAGAAAAAATGAGAAAGTAGCAACAGATATGCTATATTTTAAGTTTTGAGATTATGAAAAAAATTGATATAATTTGTTATTCTTATGTCATTTCAGTCAATTATATATGAAATATGAGGTTGTAGGCTTTTGATGCCGACCTCGTCGGTTTTATTCTCAATAGATGGCCGAATAATTTCATTTTTGTTTCTCTAGACATTTTAGTCAAATATGTGAATTTTGAGTATTTTAGTAACAATTCAATGACATTTCTTTCAACGCCCTTTCTGTAGCTGTCAAAAAATATTCCATTTTTGTTTTCGTTTTTTTTTATTGTTTTAGTTTTTTTGGCTTAGAAAATAGAAAGCTAAGAACCAATCAATACACTTTGTTTGTTGTTTACACACTTAGCAATAAGCATCATGTTCTTGATACCCGTGTCGACATTCAAGTTTAATAAAATAAGTAAATGGCGATTTTTTTTAGCTTCAATTAAGTGACATTTTTATTGCGGTAGCTAATATTTTCCATGTTTCTTGTTTCCCAGAAACGACAAAGCCAACATCCAGTAAGTAAAATGTCACTTTTCTTCGCCTTCAGGCGTATTGGGTATATAGGGCTTGACCTATATTTTATAGACCAAACGGCACTTGGTGGATGATGTGGTCAGTATCACACCAGCCGCCTTTACTTCTCAGTTCTTCACCTGGTACTCACTCAAGTCTGGGTCGACCTGGGAGTCAGTCATTTGATCTGGTCAATGACCCCGCTGCAGCTGAGGTTTATCGTACGATCTGCAAACGATGTGTTACCGTACGGTGTCAGCATGGTCAAGTGGCATGCGGCTACCGACCCGGCATGCCCACTATGCAGAGCTAAACAGACGCTTGAACACGTATTGTCCGCCTGCAGAAAAGCCCCATGTCAGTAAATTTATACTTAGCGCCACAACAAGGTCATGAAAGAGTTAGCAGCTTTTGTGGCCAAGCAAGGATGAGGACCAATGCGACGGCCATTCTTACCGTCGTCCCCGTGCCCTTCTTTAAGGCTGGGCAGATTTATAAAGGCAAATTCAACAAGGTCTCATACGCTCCTTTGATGCTAGACTGAGCGAGGGACTAGCTACTGGCGGTTGACGTGCCTGGTCACGAAAAGTACCCAGAGTTAATCCGGAAGACCGACCTGCGACCCAACATAGTCCTACACTCTGCAGAGAAACGACAGCTCGTCCTGATTGAGCAGACCGTGCCGTATGAGTCGCGAATGGACACAAGTAATATGTATAAGCTCGAGAAATACAGTGACCTAGTGGCTGGTCTAAGGAGAGACAAAGCGTACACAGCAAGAATCTTCGGCATCGAGGTGGGTGCAAGAGGCATCTCAACTTCCATGTAAAATGTGATAAAGCAACTCGGCTTGCGAGGAAACGAGCTAAAACAATCACTAAAACAACTGGGTGAAGCTGCTGAAATGGCTTTGAGCTGGCACTAGACACAACGGAACGTCGTGGGGGACGGGCCTCGGTAGGCTGGTTCGGGTATCTAGTGGAAAAGCAAGCCCTATCCCTTAAGTTTATCGTGTCTGAATTGTCTGCCGTTGTCCCTCTGCCAGTTGTCAACAAGTCTAACATGTGTCTGATAAAACAACCTTAAGATTACCACTTGGTAGTCAAGGTATGCCGACTGATCTAATAGGCTACACCAGCGACTATGTAAAACACTTTGAATCTCACAGTACCTGTTGCATAATCACAATTTTTGTCTTGTCACCGTCCGAGAACATCCGGTACTACGTGCAGCAGGAGCAGATCAAGCCTGAGCTTCACGAACTCAGTTGAGCCCACCCTCAAAAATTGTCTAGGAGCTCGTGGGCCGAAACAATTGTGGACGAGGAATCACTTCGACTGATGATTTGTAGACTCCTGCTGTACATGCTCCCCTGTGGAGTTTCTTTTTTTACTCATTTAACCTGCAAATATTCGCCTCTTTCTTCTACACAGTAAAGGTATTCTTCCATTATATTTTCATTTCTTTATGTTGTTTTCATTTAGATATGTTTATATGTAAGTTTGCGTGTGTGTGTGTTCTCCCCCCCCCCCCCACCACCCACTCACAAAGATTTAACGACATGTTCTAGGATATGTTTACGCTTCTGTTTGTGTATGCGATGTGACTACTTTTATGCCTGTCAGTGTGCTAATCAATCAGGCAAGCATTTCTTCATAGCTCTTTTATTGGTACGTGTATGACATCAGAAGGAGTCGCCGTGGCGGAGCAGCTAGACGCTCGCCTCAGATCGGATGTTGTTCGCTCCCTGGCGGAGCCGGGTTTAAAAAAAAATGACCATGGTTCTCAGGTCGAACCAGCCTGGAGGGGGTACCGGCTGCAGACCCGGGAAGTTTAGGCAGTCGGCGTGATGCTGACCACATCACCCATCTTGTTTTGATTGGTCTATAAAATATAGGTCTAATTCTAATTCTCTTACGTTGACCACATTCAGCCAGGTCAGATCATATCTCTGCTCTCTTTCCTGTCTGCTATATTTGTGGTGACGTTTCTGGTCTCGATCTCATTTGGTTTTGAATATAGGACTAGCCCTATATGCCCTATTTACGCCTAAAGAAAAGGGTCCTTTACTTTACTACATGACATCAGAGATAGTTGCGAGTGCATGTTAGTGCGTGTCAGAGTGTAAGTGTGTGTCAGCGTTTGAGTTTGTGTGTGAAATTGCAACATGTGCACATTATAATCTGCATTTTGTACAGTTTATTTTGCTTGTTGCATGCATATTCAGTTGTGTGCGTCGAAAAGTATATGATGTGTTTTACTTTTATTTTTATTTTGGTGTATCCTGAAAAAAAAAGGGGGGGGGGGGGGGGGGGAGCATGGTGGTGGTGAGGTTTTGTTTGTGCACTAAGAATATAAATATACGTTTGCATGTTTTTGAACCTCAGTTGATGTGGACAATGTGCAAATTGTTCTTAGTATTTCTTTGTCCACATTTTAGTTTAATGTAAAAATGATTACATTTCTTGTGAATATTTCATTAAATATATATCACTGTAGCTGCAACTATACATCTTTCTTTGTTCTCAGAAACTACAAAACCAAAAAGTGAGTCTGTCATGTATTTCCTCAAGTACAACTATATTTTCCAGTAATTTTTTTTTTTTTTTTTTGTGAGTTTTTTTTTTGTTTAGATGTGTGTATGTGCATGCGCGTGATTCTTTGTGTTTCTCTGTGTGTGTGTGTGTGTGTGTGTGTGTGTGTGTGTGTGTGTGTGTGGGTTTGAGCATATATATATCTTCTTTTATGTGTAATGTTTATTTTGTGTGGATTTGTTTTAAACATAATTTGTTTGGACATGTTGGGCGAATTTTTCTGTCATCTGCTCCTCTAATCTATGGATATTATTTCATTTTCTCTGTGTGTTTATTTATTTTGTTCTTTTTAGAAAAAACATTTTGCTATTGACAGTTAATTGAGAAATTAAAAGTACGTACCCAATGTTTAGCGCAGAGTTCAGATAACAAAATTCGATGTGCAGGTTTTGAGAATATGGTCAGAATTATGGGACAGAAAGACAAAATGGCAGTATAATGATACCTCTTTTACATACACAAGTGAATATAATCTATCGCATGTCCCCGTTGCTACAACTAAAAACTAATTAAATTCATTTTCTTTCTGGTCATTTTTAGGAAACTGTTAATCATGTAAAGGAATATTAGCTGTTTTTATAAGAGTGCAATAATTTTATGTCACTGTTTCTATAACTTCCCATCTCTCTTGCTTCTCAGAAACTGCAAAGCCAACTACAAGTAAGCATACTGTTTTTAATTCTTGGCTCATACTTAACAAAATGCAGAGTGTTCGTCTGTATTTCTGTGTCCATTTTGCAGTTTATTTGTAAATTATGATTTATTTAGTGGCAAGTTAATGCAGTTTCTAACGCTGTAGGGTGTCAGCCTCTTGACCTAGCATAACCTCTCTTACCCCAAGACCTTTGTGCGTGGCGAAGAGCCACACTCTCCCCGAGGTAGTCTTGGTAACTGGGCGTGCGAATCCCCAGGCAAAACACAATGGATCTAGAGGAGCAAATCTCAATAAAAAAAACTCGGTGCACCACACCGTACTGCCCCCTGTGGGAGGGAAGGAGCTCTAGGGGTGCTGAACAGTCTTAGGAGTGGAAACAAGTATGCTAACCCTCCTGAATACCGGAAACTATCGTGAAGGCACAGGGACTCAGGACGTGACGATCCAGTTGCCCCAACTACTCATGCTTAGGCCATGCTTAGAGCCAAGAAGAGCTCAGCGAAACCTGCAGGCAATTTGGTGGTGGGAAATGAGCACACTGTGAGCCCCGCCTTAGCTACATGTTAAAGGGGATGTCAGAAACACAACCCAAATTCCCCTTAGAACTGGTACTGGGCACTTCTGGCTGCTGTCCGTTGAGGGAGGTAATCCCCAGCACCACAGTGGCATAAATATTGAAGAGTCCAAATTTAATTATACATACGAGATCGGTCTTTGCCTCGTTTATTAAGGCCTGCGCTAGACAGTAGGAAACCAGGCTGTCATGTGCGAAAAATTGGCAACTGAAAAATGTAGGGAAAATAGGAAAATCAGGCACCCCAGAAAAAGGCAGAATGGGATAGAAGGCAAAGAGAACTCAGACCACACACCAAAAAATACACAGATGCTTAATATTCTACAGTTGAACATCTGTGGAATAAGAAATAAGAAACTTTAACTTGCCAGACTGCTAAACAACCACAAGCTACACGTGGCTGCCCTATAAGAAACCCTACATAAAGACTCTGATCTGCATCTCACTGGATACGCTAGTTATGCCTGTAACCTATATCAGAAATGACATACAAGGAAATGTAACAATGTTATCGGCATCTAACCCTACAGGTATACAAAAAAAATTACTACCTGGCACAATGGAAGCAAATATACGATATACAACGTGTACAGCCCACCTCAGAAAACATGCTACATACCAGAACTATACAAGACTAACGCTGTAGATTAGGTTGTCCATGTTTCATGTTGCTCAGAAACTACGAAGGCAACAACATATGGCTTTTAGTTACCCACGTAGCAATTTGTAGAATGTTTTTCGTACTTATTTGTCAACATTACAGTGAAATGTGTACATTAGGAATTTTCAGTTCAATGAAAATTGTTGTCATTGTGTCTGCAATTTTCCAACTTTATTTTTTGTCCAAAGCTACAAAACCAACATCAAGTATGTATTCTGTGTATCTATTTTCCCCTGTGTATTAACTTTTTTTTTTTTTCCCCAGCTGAGTTTTTTTTTTTTTTTTTTTAAATTTAGATGGATTATATATATATATACACACACACACCCATATATATATATATATATATGTGTGTGTGTGTGTGTGTGTGGGGGTGGGTAGGTGAGGTGGAGGAAGGAGAGAGAATCTATGAGTTTGCGTGCGCGAAAATGCATACTTCTTTCTAGCTCATGTGAAAATACACAGCTGTCTATTGTGAGTTGTAGATACAATGTAGAATCTTGAATATGTTTCAGAAGTCACACAAAAAGATCAAGGGAAAAGTAAGTGTATTTTGTTGTTAAACTCAGTATTACTGAACAGTTTATTCCTGGGTTAGTTTCTGCGTGTGTGTCGGTTTCAATGTAAAGTATATATTTTTTCCTCAATGTCGGTTTCCTAGTGATTGTGCGTGTCTGCTGTTGTCTTTGCGCTGTTGTCTTTATTATTATGTATAGTGGTATGTATTTACATGCGTATACACGTCTTAACACATTTTCTTCTGTAATATTTATTAGATTTGATTTGACTTCGATGAACTATATAATCATTTGTTTATGTTTACAAATAATGTAATTTGATATTTTGTTTTCTTAGAGGCTAAAGACGTGAAAAGTTATAGGGCGGGAGGGGGGGGGGGGGGGGGGGTGAGGGGCGTGGGGAAAGCGGTGTATTTGAGCACATATGTACTTTATGCGTTTGCCTGTTTCTGAATTTCAGGTAATTTATGAAGTGAATAATGTATTGTTACTGAATGTCGCCTTTTGAGTTTCTATTCTGAAGATTTAGAACTAATGAAAATAATTCATTTTTCAACAAATTGTGAACCTTGTACACAAAAAACATTTTTTTAGCATTCAGCAGCATTTGTATCAATTTACTTACACATTCCCATATCTCTTGTTTCCCAGAAATCCCAAATGCATCAACAAGTGAGTTTTCTGTGTTTTATTTACATATTTATCAATGAGATAATTGTTCTCTACATGCCCTTGTCTAAATTTTGGATAAATGTGTAAACCGAATTTCTTAGTCACACTTCATTGATATTTCAAGTGCTGTAGCAACAGTTTTTCCATCTTTCTTGTTTCTCAGTAATCGCAAATTCAGAAACAATTCAATATTCTATGAATTGCATCTTCCCAAGAAAGTTATTTTTTCCGTTCTTGTTGTCCTTATTTAGTTGTGTGTATTTGTGTGTTTTGTGGTGAATGCATGTGTGTGTGCTTGTGTGAGTGTGTCGTGTTCCTGAGGTTATATGGTTTTCCGTTTATACATAATGTTTATAATGTATGAGTGTTTCGGGCATACTGAATATTTGTATACGTGTGTGGGCGGATGTTTCTTTCGTCCATGCCTTCTTCTTACAGTCTTCATTGGCTATGTCTTTAAAATTCTGGTTTGTTGTTTAAAGGAATAATTGTTCTACAAATTGATTATTAATTTATAAATCGAAAGAATATACGCATGTATCTAATTTTTACCAATTTTGAAATCAAATCATACCTCAAGTTTACGTTTTAAGCATATAGTCAAAATTGTGAGACCAATTAAGAATTTAGCAATATAGTGAAATCTCTTTTGCATGAATAAAAGTACATTAATATCGTCATTTCTATTACGGAAAATTTTACTTGTATGATGGGTATTCATATTTTCCTGTCTAGAAAATCGTAATTGCATTTGTGTGTGTTTTAGAGAAGCAAGAGGTATCCGTAAACAGGTGTAACTTAAAATATGCTTTTGCATTTTTTAGAACTTTAATTTAAGCGGTGAATAATGTATTGATTTTGAATATAATCTACATCTGCATATTCCCGTTCTAACGACTAAAAACTTGTATTAGAGTGAATTAAAATGCCAATCATGTTATCCGACATTTTCTATCTCTATTGTTTCTCAGAAACTACAATGCCAACTGCAAGTGAGTAAACTGTTTTGTTTTAATTTTTTTTTTTTTTTTACATTTTTGACAAAAAGCAGAATGTTCGCTTGTATTTCCTTTTCTACATTGTAGGTAAATTTGTAAATTGATATTTATTTAGCAGCAAATCAATGGAATTTCTAAAAAAATCAACCACTGTATGTTGCTTTTATTGATCTTACAAAGGCATTTGATTTGTTTGGTCAAAAAAGTCTGTTCAACGCATTGAAGAAGATTGGGTGTCCACATACAATCTACTGAGCATTATTGAGTCGTTCGTCACAGGTATGAAAGGTACAATCAACTTTGATGGTGTAACATCAGTGAAGTTTTTAATCAAAAATGGAGTGAAGCAGGGGTGTGTTTTTCTCCTACCCTTTTTGGAATATATTTTTCACTTCTTTTCACATGCCTTTCATGATGAGGAGGGTGGTATTTTCATTCACTCTCGATCTGACGGCAGCCTTTACAATGTTCACAGGCTGAAGGTCAAAACCAGGATAAGAAAGGTACCTATCAGAGAGCTGCTGTTTGCAGATAATGCCGCAATAACCACCCGCTCAGAGGAGCAGCTGCAATGTTTACTGTCTGCCTTTGCTGATGCGTGCTGTGAATTTGGACTAACAGTCAGCAAAAAGAAGACAGAGGTTATGGTGCAAGGTGTCAACAATCTACACTGATGGTGAAGAGCTTGAGATAGTAGACCATTTTACCTTTCTGGGTTCCACAGTGGATAGTAAACTATCGCTGGATCAAGAAATCAACATCAGGATAGGGAAGACAGCAACAGCAATGAGCAGATTGACAAAGAGAGTTTGGGAAAACAGAAAGCTCACAATTAAAACAAAATCCATTGTCTATCAGGCTTGTGTTCTCAGCACTCTGCTTTATGGCAGTGAAGCTTGGTCAACCTATTTGCACCAGGAGAGACGGCTTAATAGCTTTCACATGCGATGCCCAAGAAGAATACTTGGCATTGAGTGGCAGGGCAAAATCACAAACACTGAGGTACTGGAAAGAGCAGGTACTACAACAGTCTTTTCCATGCTCAGTCTACGAAGGCTCAGGTGGCTGAGTCACACCTGGAGAATGGAGGATCGCAGAGTCCCTAATGACATCTTTTATGATGAATTAAAGAGAGGAAGAAGATGTCGAGGCCGACCGCTACTATGTTATAAAGATGTGTGCAAGCGGGACATGAATGATACAGGTATTGAAGCGGACTCATTGGAACAAAACGCAATGGACCATGTTGTGTGGAAAGGGCATATTGGGAGGGGGAATGAGACTGAAAAAAAAAAAATTATTGCAGAAAGGATGAGAGCTGAGCGTCTGAAAAGAAACAGATTAAACACAAATGTTTTTAACAATGGCCCTGAAATCCCATGCTATCATCGTGGAAGACTGTTCGTAACACAGGCAGGTCTTGCTAGTCACACTCACTATCTCCATGGGCTGTGAGTCTCATGCCTCATCATAGCGCAATATAACACTATCGTCTGGAAAGACGGAAAGGTGCCAGTGAGTGGCAAATCAATGGAAGCTACATATCAATAGATTTTATATTGCTCAGAAACTACAAAGGCAACAACGAGTGAGTTTTATTTACTCATGTAGCATTAAGCGGAATGTTTTTGTACTTCCTGGTCAACATTACGGTGAAATGTGTACATTAGGAATTTTCTATTCAATGAAAATTGTTATCTCTGTGTCTGCAATTTTCTAACCTTCTTCTTTGTCAGAAACTACGAAACCAACAACAAGTATGTATTCCGTGTATCTGATTTCCCCTGTATTGTTATTTTTTTCCCATTTCCCTTCTAAGTTTTTCTTTATTTCAATGGGTTAACATATACACATATATGTATATGTATGTGTGTATGTAAATTTACATACACACATACATATATAAATATTGTGTATAGATATATATCTTTGTGTGTGTGCATGTATGTGTTCGCATGTCTGAGCATACACTCGTTTTCTTGTATATGTTTTACAACTGACAGTGCAGAAAAAATGGAACAGTAGCAACAGACATGCTATATTTTACGTTTTGAGAATATTTTAAAAAAAACACACACACACAATTTTGTTGGGGTCATTTTAGTAAATCATATATGAAACTGAAGGGAAAATTATTTGCTTTTGAGGACTTACTAAATTTCTATCACTGTACATAAGTTTTTCAATCTGTCTGTTCATTGCCCACCATGCCGGCATAGCCTAGAGAAAAGATCCAAAGTATGCTCACTACCCGTGAACTTTCCAGTAAAGCTAGCAACTCTACTCGAAGCATCCCTGTCTTTACCTTTTTCAGCATGCTTTCAGAGTCTGTTACAGTTACGACATAAGAATTGATACATGACAGGGTAGATGTGGCCAAGGCCCTTTGGGAACAAGCAACGGAATCAGTAGAGAAAGAAGATTATTATGGCCTGGAAATAATGAGGCACCTGGGTGTAACCAGGGGGTCTGGCCAGCTCACTACACTCAGAGGAAAGGCAGGACGAACATTTAACCAGATTGTGACCAGTACCATCAGTATTGAAACTCTGAGCTCGCTGCTGAAGATGAGGACGAAGCATGCATGGGAATGCCCCGAGTGCTGTGTTGTCAATTCTCGACTCAACTCAACTCAAATCAACTGAAATTTCCTAACGCTGAGGCTACCATTGTCCATGTTTCATGTTGCTCAGAGACTATAATAGCAACAACAAGTGGTTTTTTTTTAACCCACGTAGCAATAGACTGACTATTCTCTGCATTTCTTTGTCAACATGTTAAATGTATACATAATGTCTTTTTTAGTGACAATTAACTGGAATTTATATTACTGTATCTACAATTTTTCAGAAACTACAAAGCCAACAACAAGTATGTTTTCTGTATACTTGATTTTCCCAGTATAGTTTTTATTTTGTGTCAGTTCTGTTTTTCTTTTTCCTTTCTGTAAAGTCTTCATTTCGGTGTCTTAAGATATGTATACTTCTATGTATATATATATATATATATATATATATATATATATATATATATATATATATATATATATATGTGTGTGTGTGTGTCAACATGCAAAGGCAAAATTTCAAAGAACCAAGCTGCAGGCTAGAAGGGCATATTTGCAAGAAAATACCGTCTCTAATCTTTGAAGGAGACACAGGGAAGATGTTGAGGCTGGTAAACAAAATAATGACGTGAGTACAGGAAGAAAGGCAAATACTACAATATATTCAGAAATGGCTGATCACCTTGCAGATGTATTTGCTGAAAATAGCAACATTGATATCAGTCCACAGAAATTGCGATAGGTTCGAGAGGAACGACAACACTCAATAAAGAACGATGTAATTACCCTTGTAATGGAAGCAGCACTTACGTTTAGCGAATTTGCGTTAGCAATTTCTTAGCTGAAAATGGAAAAGTCGCCTGGAATTGATGGAATAACTAACGAAATGTTCAAGAACTTAGGGACATCAGCCAAAACAAAACTGCTGCGGTTTTATAATAATTGTGGGGCTAGTGGCAATGTTCCACAGATATGGGAGAAGCAATCATGATACCTGTACTTAAACAAGGAAAAGACAGTACTAATGCCTCCAGTTATAGACCAATCAGCCTTACTAGCTGTTTCTTTAAAACAATGGAACGCATTGTCAACCTTAGACTTCAATGGTACATGGAAAGTGAAAACATCTTCACGCCGCAGCAGGCAGGCTTTAGACATACTACTCTACAGAAGACCTGACACTTTACCTCTCTCGAGAAACTGAAGATGCTTTCCAAGAAAAGAAACTAGTGTTCGTAGCAAGGATAGATTTGAAGAAAATTGTTGACAAGGTCTGGACAGAAGGTCTCATGAAGAAACTGAGAAACAACAAAGTGAATGGGAATATGTACAGATGGGTGAAATCATACTTGTATAACAGAAGAGCCCGATTACAGATAGACGGACTCAAGATCAAGATCAATATCAAGTCTTGCTGAACCATGTTGTTCCCCAAGTTGGTGTTTTGTTTCCAACACTGTTTCTGGTCTATATGTTGTTGTTGTTGTTATCGATCCAGAGGCGCATGGGCTTTCGCCCTTTGGCCATATGCCATGCAGTGGAATTTGCATGTTTTCACAAGCTGTTCTTTTCTTCCGTACAAGGTGTATGGTCTCGGAGGGAGTAGAATCCTTCTATTCTCGCTGAGTTTTTGGGCACTCAAAGAGATTGTGTTCAACTGTTTCGTAGGGGTAGTTACATAGCTGGCACTCTGGGGAGTGTTGTGGCTGTATTCTGTTTAGGTATCCACTAAGTGGAGTATGTTGTGTTCTAAGTCTGAAGATGGTGGCCTGCTCCCTTCTTGTTAGATGGTTAATGCTGTCATTAGGATCAGGCCAGCCATGTGTCTATAAACCTGTCTTCCACTGTCTCCCATGACCCATCTATTCAACCAAGTCTCTTTGTTTGTAGCTCTTATAAGTGTTTTTGCTGTCTGTAGGGTTGTCGCTGTAGGTGGTTGTTTTTGTATTGCTCCTTTTATTGCCAGTCTGTCAGCTCTGTCATTACCTGGTGTGCCAGAGTGGCCTGGAATCCACTGCATCACTATTCTGATGTTGTATGAGGTAATGAGCTGATCAGCATCTAGAATTATCTTAGCTATGTCAGTTCTGCAGCGTTCACTGCCCTCCAGAGCTTGAAGGGCAGACATTGAATCTGTGAAGACAAAATTGTGGGCCTTTGAAGGGTAAACATCCATTACAATCTTTAGGTGGTATATTGCTGTTTCCAGTGCAATAATTTCGGCTTCATAATTTGAGCAGAATTCCCTGCATGTATCAAAAATCTCTTCAACAGATCCATCGGGATAACCTATGTAGATTCCGTAACCTGCTTTAATGGTAGCTTTAAATGCAGATCCATCAGTATAAATATGTATCAATTCTTAGGGGTAAGAATTAAGGGTCTTTAGTGATGTGTTCATAAGAGCGATTGGGTCAGACTGTTGGGTTTTCTCGCCTACCAATTTAATTAGGACTTCTGGAGCTTTAAAGCGAGCATGTGGTTTTAAGTTTCTTCCAACATTTTGAGTGCCCTGTCGTCTTTCTGGGAGGTGGTATCTGTCCTGTGCCTCATGTACACAGTGTAAAACCGATTTGTGCTTTATTCTTTGTTAGTATTCCCAGTTTTCTACAAGGTGTCTATTAGGATACTTACGATTCTTTCTAACGCATCTTTCATAAATTTCTAAAGTGGCTTTTTCTCTCCGCAACCTGAGGCGTTCCGTATTTTTATGGATTTCACATGCAGCATTTGGTGTAGACCGCATGGCTCCTCAGATTAATGGGAGGGCATTATTTTGTACTCTGTCAAGAGTCTCTAGGTTTGTTTTGGAGCAGGTTGTAAGCAGTGAGTTGTTGTACTCTATCACAGAGCGAACATATCCAAGATATAAGCCCCTCAGAGTTTCCTTGTCTGATCCCCATGATGCCTTATTCCTTACGTTTTCAATATGGTTCTTGAGGCTGAGCTGCCGGTCTTGTGTGACTCCAAGGTATGTAGGATGCTCTTCTTTCATCACTTGGTGTTTGTCTAACCTCAGGTTAATATTCTTCCTTGCTACTTGGTGGCTTTTGGTAAAGACTGTGTAGACCGTCTTTGTATAGTTAACCTTGAGTTTCTATCTTTGGCAGTACTCATGCAGTCTTCTAAGGTCTCCGTTTAGTCTTTGGGCTCCACTTTCCATATTTTCCACACATTACTAGGTCAATTTCTGGTCTATATCAACGACCTAATTGCTGAACTTACCTATGGTATTAAAACTGCGATGTATGATGTATTCTGGTGCACAAAAAAGTGTGCAACAGTAGCCACTCGACTGCTACAAAGATCCATAGATGCAATGACTTCATGGGTTGATGAATGATGTATCAGCATCATCATAGACAAGTGTAGCACCACTCTCTTCCCCCTCTCCCCAAAACAAAATCAGGTGTCATTCAGATAAATAGAATACCATTAAGAGAGGATAGGGAGCCCACATACATCGCAGTCACGTTAGGTGCAAGACTAACGTGAAGAAAACATATCAACAAGGCAGCAACCAAAGCCAGAAGGAAGATAGCTATCCCAAGAAACTACCTGGAACATACATGGGGTACAAAGGAGAAAATACTTAGTAAAGTATATGAACAAAGTGTACGACCCAACCTCAAACACGGGTCTACTGCATGGAGATTGACAAGGTGCAAAATCGAGCGCGAGTCATAACAGGCGGAAGGAAATTAAAACCTATAGCTATGATGGAGAAGATGGCGATGACCCAAGCACTGACAGAACGAAGAGACACTAAGATACTAATACAAGCAGAACAGCTTCTTAGCTTGTCTAAACACCCTATGAAAGAAAGATTCCAAAATCTAGCAATGAAGCGACTAAAAAGAAGCAGTTTTATCCACCAGGCCCAATGACTGCAGGCAAACCAATGATATGCCCGCAGCAAATAGCCCCTTAAATCCTATTCCAGATCAGACCCCTTGAAAAGAGGATTAAATGTTGCCAATACACATCCAGACAGAAATGAAAGGAGTATTCGACAAAGAAGAACAGAACAGTGTGCAACGTAAAACAACCACCCTAGCTCTACTTGTTGACAAACACCCACATAATCAGGTTCGTGTCTATACGGATGAGTCAGCACAAAACCCAAGCAGAAATGGAGGAGCAGGAGTGTATATTGAGCATCCAAATAATACCAGATATACATCCAAAATACTTACAGGAAAACACTGTCACAACCATGATGCAGAAGTTCAAGGCGACAAAATAGCAACAGAGAAGTGTGTAAGGTAACTATAAAAATGGATACCATCCCACGGTTGAGTTCCTGGAAATGAAAAAGCTGATAAACTAGCTAAGTAAGGTGCAAATGAAAAACAACATGGCGTACCAGTCTCTTATCAACAGAAGAAGAAAATAATCAAATCAATAAGAAAGCCATCAAAACTGGCACAAGACGATTACCATTTTATCGGCAGACCAGAGCAAGTTATTATTCAACGCCTTAGAACAGGACACAGTCGACTTCGCAGTCATATGTACAAACAATTTAAAATCGGTGAATCAGCCAAGTGCACATGTGGACTGGCACCTGAGACAACAGATCATGTCCTCCACGACTGTCACAAACACATCAAGACAAAACTTTTGGCCAAGAGAAAAATCGGTGCAGTCAAACTTTACGGGTGGCTGAGTGAACTACAAAAAGACAGTGAAGTTCTTACTCCTGAGACGACATTGCAGATATAGATAATCTATTTCAAGCGAACGAAAAAAGAACATAAGAATTATTTACATCTATAAATTTGTATATGTATGTATTCGCGTGTCTGAACATCTATACGTTTTCTGTAATGTAATTTGCAATGTGTAAGTAAAGTAAAGATCCATTTTCACGCCTTAGGCGCATCGGGTATATGGGAAGAGCGTCCCATATTCTTTACAGACCAATCGGTACTCGGTGGGTAATGTGGTCGTCTTTACTTCACAAGACAGCTATCCTGGTACCCATTTTAGGCTGGGTCGACCTGCGACGCCCCATATCATGATACAAAACCACGCAGCCAGCAGTGGGTTTCGATCGATGTACGTTGGATTACGAGTCAGACTCGCAACGCCTAAGCTTCGGACGCCGCTATGTCCAATGTGTAGGGTGTGTCAATGTTTTTATTGTTTATTATATTTATGTACATATGTTGGCTTATGATCAGTTTGTGAGACACAAAGAAGCTGTGGCAATATGACACCTTTCCTATTTTTTTTTTTTACAACTTGCTTTCTCTCTTTTTGTTAAAAAACCTACAGAACCGACAACTTGTGAGGGTTTTTGTTCTGTTTTTTTTTTTTCTTTGTTTGTTTCTCATGTTATCACAAACGACGTCATTCGGCATCCCCATGCATACTCAGTCCTCCGATGAAGCAGCCACTACAAGGTACCTCTACTAATTGTTCCCATGAGGAACTGGTTAAAGTGTTTCATGTTTTTTACAATTACGGCATAGTCGTGCTTCACCAAGCCTAACTCCTAGGTCACGCCATTATCCTTTAACCTAGTACGTACATCATTGATAATGCCAGTTCTGTCCATGCTTCCCGTTTGCATTGGTGCATTACTTGCCAGCTGGTCAGCTCTTTCATTACCATTTACTCCTGCGTTCTCAAGTGTGCAGATCAAGATGGTAGAGGTTAACAGCAACTTTCGAATGCTTTCTACCCATTCAGAGAGTAAACTACGTGTGGCCGCTTGTTCTGCTACACAACCGAGTGCTATGGAAGCCGCAGTTATCTCCATAATTTTTGTTTGTTTATTGTTGACATTGTATACTTTATTGCTTTTTTTTCTAGGGTACGTTTGAGCTTATGTTTGTGTATCAGTTTGGCTACTTATAAGCGCCTCAATTTGCAAGTCACTCTTCTAGTCATCGTGTCGCATTGCTTTTACCTTAAATTAGTCGTTAGTATGAATTGTGAGTAGGTGGGTGACGGGGTGGGGGGTGGGGGGGGGGGGAAGGAGAACGTATGCGTTTGCGTGCGCAAAAATGTATACTTCTTTCTAGCTCATGTGAAAATACTCAGCTGCCTATTGTGAGCTACAGATACAATTTATAATCTCGAATATGTTTCAGAAGTCACACAAAAAGAGCCAGGTAGAAGTAAGTGTATTAAAAAAAAAAAATTTTTTTTCAGTGTAGTGACCCCTTAAACTCTGTATTACTAAACAGTTTATTCCTGGGTTAGTTTCTGCGTGTGTGTCGGTTTCGTTAGATCATTTCAACAGTTTTGCACTTTTGCAATACAAACGTGGTCTAGTGAGAACATTATTCCACCGTGCTAGGAAGATTTGTTCCAGCGACACGCTACAAGCTGAGTTTGAAACGATTAAACAAACACTGCTTTCTAATGGATATCCAGGTGGCTTTATTAAGTGCCATTGCCAGCCGCCTAAACCAGTTACCTTAGAAATGTCGGTGCCAAAAAAACTA
Organism: Candidula unifasciata; assembly: GCA_905116865.2. Lineage (NCBI taxonomy): Eukaryota > Metazoa > Mollusca > Gastropoda > Stylommatophora > Geomitridae > Candidula > Candidula unifasciata. The sequence goes on from CAJHNH020004779.1 coordinate 155,050, forward strand.
GTATATATACATCTAACGTTTCGGGGAGACGACGTCATGCAACGTATATATGACCGACTCAAAACAGCAGTCCGTGAAACCTTTTACGCAGCCATGCCTGTTATGAGATTTAAAACCTTCAGGATTCCTACTCCACCAGTAAAAGAACCAGTGTCGACGTACGCCAGATCTAACTGTATATACCAATTTAAATGCACATGTAACGCTGCATATGTGGGCAGAACTGATCGACGACTGGAGCAACGGGTTGCTGAACATATTCCACTATGGTTGGTAAAAGCAATGCAGAACACTAACACCTCAACAACAACGAATCAAGTGACTGGTCGACAAAATCCATCATCAGCAATTGCGTGCCATATTCTAAATTCCGGGCACATCATTAACAGGGATGATGCATTTCGAATTATTTACAGTTCGGCCAACCGTAGATTACTTCGATTCGCGGAAGCTTCCGCGATTGGCAGATTGAAACCGGAACTATGTAGGCAAAAAGAAATGGTCGTTGCCCTACGCTTACCTTGGTGAAACAGTTTGAAATGTACTCGAATTTGTGTTTTAGTTTCTAGGATTCAGCTATTTGCTTCATTTTAATTAATTGTTACTGTAGTATGCACCTGACGAGACACAGCGAAATATGCCAAGCAATAAATTGTGCAGTCTATTGTTTATAAAATATATCTCATAATGTCAAATTTACTCTGAACTTTTACTTCACATAAAGTAGCACATAATAGTCATCTTCTTCTTTAGCATTCTTAGCCCTTGAGGTTTACTGCTGCAGATATCACTCGTCTCCATTCACCTCTCTGGCTGGCCTTCTCTTCACAATTTGTGACATCAGTTGTTTGCAGGTCTGACTGGACATTATCTCTCGAACTTCCTTTTTGTCTGTCTCGTGGTCTACGCCCATTCCTCTCTCAGGTGTATACAGTTTTTACTTCTCTGTCATCTGATATTCTTTCAATATGTCCCAACCATTTTAGTCTGTTAGCTCTCATGATGCCAGTGATAAATGGTGATTTAAACAGATTATGTGTTACGTTGTTGCTTCTCACTCTCCATTCCCCGCTGTTAGCATCTTTGATGGGTCCAATGATTTGTCGTAAGACTGTTTTCGAAAACCTGCGATAAGGCCTCATCTCTTTCATTTCTGCTTCAAGTTTCAGAGCCGTTTAAAACGATTAGTCTTATCAACGTTTTATATATTTTTGATGTTGGTGTTGCGAGACAGACACTTTGACTTTAGCAGATGTTGAAGGGCATAGTTTACTTTATTTCTAGATTGTATTCTAGATTGTATTTCTTCTCTCAGCATGTTGGAGCAGTTGAAGTTTGCACACAAGTACTTATATGTTTCCGTTCGTTTGATTTTCAGATTATCGACTTGTTTGTGGCCGGAGTTTATATTCTTTCCATGTATTCGTAAACATTTAAAAACATTTCATGTTTAGCATCCTTCAGTCAGTTTGTCGTAACTAAAAACTAGGAATGAAAGAATCCTAAGTATTATAACAAGTAACTAAACTTAGAAATTGTCACTGACAGCTTAGTTAATGCAGGAAATCTGCATTAGCTTTAAACAAAACCAGTCGATCCATGTTATCAGCATTAAAGCAGTGTATGTAGAAGCGGGTGTAAGGTAACTACTATTTGTATTCGGCCCGACTGCAACTATTCGGCCAAATACCGAATAGTCAATAGGTCCACTATTCGGCCCAAAGCGAATACGAAGTGAATATTCGGTACAGCCCTAATATTAATACGCCCACAAGCATACTGAATGTTTGTATGCGCTTGTGGGCGTATGTTTCTTTCGTCATGCCGTCTACTTACAGTCTTCATTGGCTTTGTCTTTTTAATTTTGGTGTATTGTTCAAACGAGCAATGTTCTACAAATTGATTATTAATTTATAAAGTGAAAGCATATGAGTATGAGCCCAATTCTTACCACAAAAGTTTATAAAAACAAAACGAAATTTTACAGTTTACGTTTTCAGCTTATATTCAAAATTGTGAGACCCACTGAAAATGTAACAATATAATGACATCCCTTTTGCATGGTTTAAAAAACATTTCCATCCTCATTTCTGTTACGGAGGATTTTACTTGTATGAAAGGTATTCATACTTTCGTGTCTCGATAATTGTGATTGCGCCTGTGTGTGTTTTAGAGAAGGAAGGGGTATCTGTCCACAGTGTTACTTAAAATAAGTATTTGCATGTTCAAAAACTCTAATTTATGCGGTGAATAATGTATTATTTTTTTAATATAATCTATATCTGCGTATTCCCTTTATAACGACAAAAAAAAAAAAAAAAAAACAAACTAATACAATTCATTTTTGAATGTCGACATTTTAGTAAACTGTGAAACCAGTGAAATAAAAATCAACTGTTTTGAGAGTGTTTTTAAATGTGAATAATTTTATTTACAATTTTATATCTCTATTGTTTCTCAGAAACTACAAAGCCAATTACAAGTAAGTAAAATGTTTTTTTTTTTTTTTAATGTGTGTTTTTCCTTTTATACTTGACAAAAAGCAGAATGTTCGCCGGTATTTCCTTTTCCACACTGAAGGTAAATTTGTCAATTATGATTTTTGTGTGTGGCAAATCAATGGAATTTCTAACGCTGTAGCAACAGGTGTTCATGTTTTATATTGCTCAAAAACTACAAAGGCTATCATAATTTTTTTCTTAAACCCACGTAGCAATATGCGGAATGTTTTTCGTACTTATTTGTCAACATTACAGTGAAATGTGTACATTAGGAATTTTCTATTCAATGAATTTTTTTTTTTCGCTTGTCTGCAATTTTACGACTTTCTTCTTTGTCAGAAAAAAAAAAAGATATACTATAGTTTACGTTTTAAGAATATTATGAAATTAAGAGGCACAGAGATAATGTGGCAATATGACGACACCTATTTTGTTGTTGTTGCTATGGATACAACTTTATTTCTGTATTAAACTACAGAAACAACGATAGGTGAGGGCACTGTTTCTCTTCTGTTTGTTTGTCTCTTGTTGAGAAAATAATTAGATTTTAAATATTACAGTGAAAATTCAGTGACATTTCTATTGCAGTAATAACATTTTCCATCCCTCTTGTTTCCCAGTAAAAACAAAGCCAACAACTAGTAAGTATTCGCGTATTTAATGTTCCCAGAAAACGTAATCTTTTATTATATTTTCCTTTCTTTATGTTGTTTTCATTTGGATGTGAGTATGTGAATTTTTGTTTGAGTTTCCCTGTGAATGTTTGCATTCTTGAGTAGGCAGCCAACAATGGGTGAAGGGCGTTTGTGTGTTTGCATACCTGAGAAGGCAACCTACAACAGGTGAAGGTACTGGTTCCTTTCCCCTTGCCACTTACAACAATGTACCGGCCTATTCTACTTAATGTGTACGCGTCTAAGTATCAGTTGACTACTTTTATGCATGTGAGTTTGCTAATCAGTCAGCAAGTCATTTCCTGGTAGCACTTTTATTCGTACAATACCGCTACCGGTGTTGTGTTCACACATCCCGTCTGACCTTTCATTGTTATGTCTGCTGTAGGATTCCAAGTCTAGTGGTTGTTTTTCTCTGACAAGGTTGTGGTAAACTTGATTCCTAACAATTGATTTGTGAAGTGAATAATGTGTTGTTACTGAATATAATCTACAGGAGTGTTTTTTAGTTCCCGTAATTCAAATCTAATTAAATTCACTTTTGTCGACATTTCAGTAAATTGAGAAACTTGTATAAATAATTGTTATTCTTTTGTGAGAATTCAATGATATTTCTGTAACTGTATATACAATTTTGCATTTACCTTTTTTCTCAGAAACTACAAAGCCAACAACAAGTGGGTTCATAGAGTGTTTGTTTTTGTTTTGTTTTTGTGCAGTCAGAAACATGCGATTTGTTCTCATTAATTTACTGTAGACATTTTAGTTTTATGTGAAAATATTTTAATTCCGTGTGATCATTTGATTAAATATATTTCACTGTAACTGCAGTTATCCATCTTTATTGTTTCTCAAAAACGACAACATCAAGAATTAAACTTTAGTGGGTGTGTCTTTGTTTAGATATGTTTGTGTGTATGGGGGCGCGCGCGCGTGTGTGTGTGTGTGTGTGTGTGTGTGTGTGTGTTTGTGTGTGTGATCATTTACAGGATTTCTTTTAAATTTAATGCGTGGATTTTTTTCTTTCACATGTTTGTTTTCTCATTTGTCTGAGCGTATTTTCTGTCATGAGGTTGTCTTACCACATAATATTATTATTTCCATGAATATCTGTGTTTCTTCATTTGTTGTTTGTAAGTAAAATATTTTACTATTGACAATTTTTTTAAAAGTAAAAGAAAATATATATATATATTTTTATAATGTGACCGCAGAATTAAAATAACAGACATTATTTATTTACGTTTTTAGAATGGGAAAAGAATTTGGAGACAGAAAGAAAATGTAGCAACTAAATGATACCAGTTTGACTCGAATAGATAAACATTTCTCTCTGTATTTGTAAGATAATTTTTTCTTGCCGGGTTTGGATTCTGTGCACTTGCGTACAATAAAACAAGTTTTCGAATGTTCATGAAATGTCATTTATTTATGAAATGAAAAATGTATTTATACTGAATAAAATCTATATCTGCGTGTTCCCGTTCTCACGACTAAAAAGTTATTGAATTAATTTTTTTCTTGAAATTTTTAGGAGATTGTGAAACATGGGAAATTTTTTTTAAAGAGTGCTATAATATTTATATCACTTTACCTATAACTTTACATCGCTTCTCCCCCCCGCCCCCCTACTTTCCCAACCAGAAACTACAAAGCCAACTAAAAGTGAGTATACTGTTTTTATCGTTTCCTCTCATACTTACAAAATGTGGAATGTTTTCCAGCATTTTCTTGTCCACCATGTAATTGAATTTGTAAATTATCTTTTTTTTAAGT